>CM023481.1:18990629-19415744 GCA_013339685.2 Hyalomma asiaticum | reverse complement strand
CTCATTTTCGTTCCATAGCGAGTTGTGTGGCCTCATTCAGCTCAAGTCTCTGTTATGCTCTTCGTTCCTGCACCGTTTCTTTAGTACCGGTAGAATGCAGTGGTTGTGCATTTTTCGTTTTAAGGACCGCGGTAAGTTTCCGGTCATGATTTGGGAATGTCTGCCACTATATGCACTCGAGCCCACTCTTCTGAAACTTCATTTTCGTAATTACATTTATACTGTTGCGATTGCCCCCGATATTATTACTCGGCTACACATTCAAGACTACGGTTCCAATTTTAAGTTCCTGCTCTTAAGCCGACATATAGAGCGTTATTTTTGCTTTCCCTATTCCTTTTTAGTAATTTTGATACTTTCTCTATTTAGGTGAGCAATCTTTATTTTTTAGTGGCTCATTGTCATCATTGCTGAGAGCACAATATCGTCGGCGAACCTCATATTGCTGAGATATTCTCCGTCAATTCCAAATCTAGCTGCCTGACACGTCTTGTAAGCGAATAGCATTGAAAGATCTTATCTATCATTTTTCTGAGCCATTTCTTGATCTGATTTTCGTTTTTTTTTTTTTTAATGCGTAGGATTTGTAGCTCACATAATTCTTGTCCTTGTTCATTTGACAATTTGCCCGCTCACACGCACTGTGAGGGATTTCCCAGAATTGGGTGCTAAAAAGTTTTAAATTTAGAATGACGTAATCTACACAGATTAAATCTGTGTGTATCATAAAACTATCATCATCGTTAGTCCTGGTCCCCAAGAGTGCACGTGCACTTCTGTGCAATGCCCAATGTGCGACGTTCGCACACGAGCTTATTTCTTCTCTGCACACCTCAGCCCAATACTACACTGGCAAAACTGCGGCTGGCGGGCGCACTTGTTCAAGTGGAAGAAAAAGCCAGTGTGCGTCGACTTGTCCGGTGCACGGTGTCTCGCAGAGCTATGCGTTTGTGCATATAGTGTAGTATAGCAAAGGAGCAGGACGGCGTCAAGCCGAGGTCACGGGTGCCTCATCTGCAACCGTCTGTGTTTCGACGCGAACGTCTTTGCGCTTGTTTTGGGACGTCAAACCCCACAATTCATTCAATCATCAATCAATCAATCAATCAATCAATCAATCCATCAATCAATCAATCAATCTTTGCGCTGAGCTCGGTGCGAAACTTTGAGAAGCGTTCGCTGGGTCTCGCAGTGCTTCGCGAGGCGTTTCCCGAACCCTCTGACCATGATGAAAGGCAGGTGTGCTGGAGACAAACCTGGACCAGCCAAGTGCCATCAGCTTCCCTAGCCTTGCACCAGTGCAAGCTTCACTCATTTTTCTCGTGGACGAGAAGAATAGCTGTGCAATATTTGTAGATAAGAAAAGAACTGAGGAGAAGAAATGGACGCGGGCAGTGCATGTAATGCGAAGGCAAGACAACCGTTGGTCGATAAGGTTAACAGAGTGAATCTAGAGAAGGCAAGCGTGGCAGAGGGTGGCAGAAAGTTAGATGGGCAGATGAGATCAAGAAGTTTGCGGGGATAATTGGGCACAGGTAGCACAGGACAGGGACAACTTGGAGGTATATGGCAGAGGCCTTTGCCCTGCAGTGGTTATATAGACAGGCTGATGATGATTTGTAGGTGTCACAGATTGCACGTACGTCGCAGACACCCCTTGTCGTCGTAAAGCTGCTAATATGACTTGCATTCTACTGAGTCACGCGCTTTTTCGTGGTCTATAAAAGCACATAATAGGGCTTGTTATATTCAAAAAAATTATCAGTTATTTGATTGACAGTATGACTTTGGTCCTTTATGGAATATTCATTCCTGAAACCAGCTTACTCTCTAGGTTGGTTAAAGTCCGAGCGTTGCTCTTATCCTATAGTCGAAATTACTTTCGTGAATAGTTTGTTACTGAAAAGTGGGCTGGTTCGTCTGCAATTCTTGAGGTCATTTATGTCTTATTTCTTGTGCATTAAGAATTACATTGGCATTCTTCCAGCTAGATGGCACGTTAGATGGCCCGGGATAAGACGAGACAACAAGCAGCCAATTTCAGAGATGATCAGATTCGATAAAGCATATATCAGGGCTACGAAAGTTCGAAAAGAGCACTTCAACGGCCATAGTCCGCGGCGGTGGTCTATGGGTGTTGGCTGCTGACCCGAAAAACGCGGGCACGATCCCGGTGGCCGTCTCATTTCCGATTGAGGACAAAGCGTTATTTGCCCGCTTACTGTGGGTTGTCAGTGCCCATCAAATAAAACCCCAGGTGGTCGAAATTTCCGGAGCCGTCCACTACGTGGCATGCCTCGTCATTGTATCGTGGTTATGGCACTTATAACTCCATGAATTATTGTTATTATTAGCATTTTAAGAACCGGCCGCGCACGTGCCCGCCGCGCATGATGGCGCCGGTTAATGCGGCTGTTTCGTTACATAACGCGCAGAACCGCGCAAGCCGAGCGCCGCGAGGCAAAGCCGGCTCATCAGTCACAAAACCAGGCGCGCAGAAAGGTGTATTTCTGTGCCACAATGACATCGGACTTTCCGCGCAGATGGAAACATTTCCCTGCTGGCAGCGCAAGAGCAGACATCGCGCAGTGATTGATGGCCAGACGTGCTTGCGGGGCATTAAGGCGCGGCGCGGCGTCACAGTGTACACGCGTACACACACTGCTTCGGCTGCATAAAGCGAAGAGCACTTTCATCGGTGCTTTGTTTTCCCGTTTCCTCGGAATAACCACGATCGTTTCATCGAATGTGGCGCTGATGTTTGTAGCGTTAGGCTTCTCGGAACCGTTATGCAAACGCACGTGGACAAACGCCACGCGGACGGGGTTAAAGGCCCTTCGTTTTTTTTTATTTTCTGCTTTCTTTTTGGTTTGTGAAAGTGAGCTCTGAGAGCGGCGCTCATCAAACCAGCATCTTGTGATGCAGCGTTGTACCCACCGTCCGCTAGATAAGTGCGCTGTTTCGTGCTTAGTATAATAACCATCGCTGTACTGCGGGCTGGCTTGTCAAGTAAGAAGAAGGTAAGGGGAAGGGGGGTGGGGGGGCGCTGCAGAAAACAGGAGTGTCCTAGGTATACGTCCTATACGTAAACTACGCGTTCGGTTGTTGTTATTCAACGTGCACCCAATCCACGGTATACAGCCATGTCTGTATACTAGCTACCTCTGCCGATGTCTGCGGTGCCTCTGGGGCCGCGATCAAGACCTGGACTTCGCATTCTGTGAGCGCGTAATTATATACAGCCACCGATCTAACCCAGCGGTTCAGGCGCTGCAGAACACAGTGTGGTCGCTTCAATCCTCGGTGGCTGCGTTCAGATGTATGGGAGTAAGGTTATTTTTTTAAAAATGAGCGTTTACACCGAGCCGACGACGTCGACGTTAATCTGAATACCACCGGCCATATAACAGCCTCGCGTGTATACACCCCGTCCGTTGCTCTGTATACGCTATAAGCCGCAAATTTAGTTGACTTACGGGTGTGAAAAAAAGCAAGCTCTTGTACCGTTTACCCACGGTCTTCAAAGGACTGGGCTCGCGAGACTAAATATACTGTCGAGAAATTTACGATGATTACGCGCAAGTTCACAGTTGAAGAGCTCCCGATAATAAGAGGAAAAAAAAAAAAAACGTTCACCTGGGGTGGAAATTCTTCTTTCGGAAGAACAGAACCCGGCCTTCTTAAAAGCTCATTCACCTTATACGTATACAATGCTGCAGGGTTATTGTCATCTTTCGATGCCCCTTGTCCACTTGTCTCAACTCTTGTCTGATCCTGAACTCTTGCCATAAGCGCATTTTTGTTCAATATATTGACCTGTGCGATGTGCATCACAAATTGAAGCACAAAGTGCCCTTCGAGAGGATTAAGTCGCGATGACAAATTGCTTGACTATTCTTGGCCCGAAGCAAAGAAATAAAATAAAAATACAGGCGCTATCCAAGAAATGACCACATCTCAAATCTCATCAATTACGTTCAAATATTTCACGTCACATCTATAACGTCAATGCCGCGGCTGTCTGGGCTTAAGATCCCAAATAAAAACAAGAAAAACGAGAAGTTTCGCCTCCGACAGAGCTGCCGTACCAATTGACAGCAGCCCAATATATCTGACAAGGTGTGTCCATCCCTTTTAACACATCGCTTCCGCTCTTTACCGTTGCCACCTTTTCCCCGCACGCTCTATACAATCTTCGACGCACACGCGCTCGCATAGATACGGTGGCAACGCATAAAGGTACAGGTAAGCCACGCTGTACCTGTACCTTTACATGCGAACACACACATGCGAACATGCATGACGTGACGTTATTTGCGAGCACTTGCGCCAATGTTTTCGCTACCGGCGGCACGCGTACTAGGTGCGCGTGTCGTGCATTAAAGCACTCGCATTTATAGCGTATATCCCCTGCCGTATGCCTGCGCGTCGATCTAGGGGCTTCATGGCGACGTCAAAAAAGGAGCACAGGATAGAGACCTGACGCGTGACAGACGAGATGTGCAGAGCTCGCGCCGGGTGTCCCACATTTTATGATGCAGGCGTCAAGGCGAAGAAAGGCCACATCATATATATATATATAGCGGAAAGCGTTATTCAACGTTTCAGCCGGAGACCGGCCTTCATCAGGAATATATATATAGATATATATATATATATATATATATATATATATATATATATATATATATCATGATTGATTTCTCGGGTTTAACGTCCCAAAACAAGCTCTGAATATGAGGGACGCCGTAGTGGAGGTCTCTAGAAATTTCGACCACCTGTATTCTTAACGTGCACTGACATCGCACAGCACATCATGCTTGTACATAGTTTGTACAATACTCTTTTTTCGTTTCTTATGTTTTTGTCTTCCTTCGGGTGTTTTTTTTTCTTTTCGTATGGGTGGTTATGTTTCTTCTCAGCCTCAATATTATGATGATGGATAGCCGGCTCTCACGTAGCCTACAATCCCATGTGTGCACATTTAATAAAAAAAATTGGCGGATCCCACGTGCAGTGGGAATCAATGAAATGCGAAGCATGCATCAGGAACATAAATGGATCTGCATTGTTGTCTCGCTACACTGATTTTGGTACGTGTGAAGTTAACGAAACGGCCGCAACAGCACCAAGACTGTGGCCTGTAAACCATGCCGCTCATGACATGCATGTCATGATTGTAATGTTATGACCTGTCATTTATGTTCGTCATACAGTCATGTTGTGCCATATCAATTTGCGTACACATCCCATTAAAGAAATCGTCAGGAGAGCATCAATACCGTGGCACGTAAATCATGCCGCTCGTGACATGCATGTCATGCTTTTCATGTTATGACCTGTCATTTATGTTCGTCATGCAGTCATGTTGTGCCACACCAATTTTCGTATACATCCCATCAACGAAACGGCCAGGAGAGCACAAAGTCGTAGGCAGATAGATAGATAGATAGATAGATAGATAGATAGATAGATAGATAGATAGATAGATAGATAGATAGATAGATAGATGATAGATAGATAGATAGATAGATAGATAGATACGCTCAACGTCCGCCGAAGTTCGCTGAGAAATGCTCCGCATTTAAAAAAAAGCACGCAGGCCTGAACTCATTTCGCCTCCATCGAAATGCAGCCGCCGCAGCCGGGATTCGACCCCACAACCTTCGCATCATCAGCACCCGAGTACCGTAGCCACTAGACCACCGGCTATATATATATATATATATATATATATATATATATATATATATATATATATATATATATATAGAGAGAGAGAGAGAGAGAGAGAGAGGAGGTGGAGATAACAGTTATTATTATTATTATTATTATTATTATTATTATTATTATTATTATTATTATTATTATTATTATTATTGCTGATGCTGCATCAGCAGCAGCAACATCACTTAGTACGGTGGTATAACTAGGCGTAGTAGTTAGTAATAGTAGTCGTATAGTTGGTAGCGCTAAATTACGTCGCTCTAACGCGTATAATGGATTCTGATGGATGCGCGAATACACTAATGCCGGCGGCGCGCTTGTAGGAACGGACGGAAGCCACTCTGCGGAGGCAACCAAAAGAACGGGGGCAGCGCCGCGCCAGCTCTGCGGACACGGCTTCGCGTCGAGGCGGCGTGTGTGCGTGTGTCAGGCAACGCAAGGCCGTTCCCGTCTTCAGCGATGCGTGGACGCGGGTTGTCGCGCGCCGTGCCAGGCCGTCGCGACGAGAACCCGATATCGCTGCAGCGCACTGTCCAGGTGTCTTGCAGGTGTACACACGCGGCCACGCGAATGCGTCATGCGCACGGGGCATTCTCGGCACGCTTTCGAGTGCGCGGCCCACTCTCACCATCGAGATGGCGAAGAAAGATAGCCATCTGGCACGGCGGCGGCGTGAATGAAAAAAGGCGTCGCGGTCACTCATCCACGACGTCTCCATCAGCCTGGGGAAAAAAAAAAGCGCGCGCACAGACCAGGCTATACCTCGACCGCGCGGCTGCAACGGGGTGTCCATCGGCGCTCTCAGCCGCCGCGGTTCAGCGGAACGCAATGTCACGGTTCGACTCCCAGCTATAAAAGCGGTCGCATGTCGTTAAAGGGACAGGGTGTTTAAAAAAAAGGGTGGGTGTATGTATACTTCGTGTTCGGGTGTTCCTTAAAGGCACCCCGCAACGCTTTTTGAACGTGATCTGAAAACGGTGTCAATCAGTAGTGGAGGACTCCTATAAACGTGTGAGCCAAATATTGTTGCGCGGTAGGCACGAGGAAATTGAAAATTTGGTTTCAAATTTATATAGCTGGAAATCGCCTGCCTCTCCCTCCTACAAACGACACAAGGAGCCGACCTGCTTCGTAACGCTTGATTTTTTTTTTCTTTTAAGTGTTCTTAAAGAAAAGTGCATGATTTTGCTTTTATTTATAGAACTCAAAACGAACAAACAGAGCATTAATGAGGATTTTTTCCCCGAAATCACGAAACCGCCAACGCTTGTTTCGCCTCAAGCGACTTCACCTGTGCCCCTAATGACGTCACTTGTTGAAGGAAGAGCGGGCGTTTTCCCGCCTGTGTTTGAAACCAAATTATGAGTTCTCTGGGTGTGTCCATTGCAATAATGTTTGGTTAATATGTTTGCAAGAGGCTCCACAACTGATCGGAGCCGTTTTCTTAACATGTTCAAAAAGTGTTGCAGGACCTCTTTGAGAACCCTAAACTAATGAAATAAATCCTAAACTGTTCCCTTAAACGTCTCTTATAACACGCTGCCCTGGTCTTCCGTTTCCTATTGTTATACAGCAGAAAAAAAAATGAATGAATAAATGATCATGCTTAGAAAAATGGCCGCATATCCGCTTGCCCCTCGCTGAAAATGACGTCGAAAGATGGTAGTCTTCCGCCGCCCTTGATACGTAACACGCTCTCTTCTCCCTCTCTCACTCGCATGCTGTTCTCCTCCCCTTTCACTCCTCCCATGATGGATGCAATGGAGATTTTGCTGACTTCGATTCGAATTTCCCGCGTTCGCCCTGCTCTCGCTGCCATGTTTCGGGACATTTTATTACTTTGGCGCCTCTTCTACGCCATTTCTGACTCGTTGATTTTTCATTTGCTAATGTAAGAACCAGTGTTATGTGTATTTTTAGTTAAACGAGCACTGCGGATCACGGTTATGTACAGTCAACAGCAAAAGATTGCGGGATCCAAAGCTTCGGAAAAAAGTCTATATTGCCACTTAGCCTCTGAACATAGCCTCGAATTAAATGTTGCAGCTTGTTAATAGCAAAAACATCTGCCCACTGAAACTTTTCAATTGAGGTTACGTTACGAAGCTAAGCGGTAGTACAGGTTTTTCCGAAGTTTCGGATCCCGTAAACATTTGCTGTTGACTTGCTGTTGTTGTTGCTTTGCTTTTGCTATTGACTATTTTGGCTCAAATAGGCATGAGGTTTCCTTTGCGCTGTATAATGTTGACGTGTATGACCCTGTCCCACCAGTGCTAGTAGCTCGTTTTGTTTTGACCGCCCGTTTCCGCCGGGCATTTGAATCGGATGACATACATACATACATACATACATACATACATACATACATACATACATACATACATACATACATACATACATACATACATACATACATACATACATACATACATACATACATAGAAAGTTTTCTTTCGCTTTTAGGTAGCCCAAGAAAGAGTATCGTCTTTAAAAGAAATGAATAAATATAAAATGAGGCAAATAAAAATAACAGCTTGGAAACTCGTTTTAACTGGCCGTGAACGTCCCTTAATCAGACAACCCTCGGTCTCTTTAAAAGGACAACTCCGGCGGTTTTTTCACCGTATTCTGATATCAGTGTTGTCCAATGGTATCGATAGTCCTGGAACAGCTAGGGTGGTTCAGTTTGCGCAGAAACGCACCAGTGATGTTAAATAACCGACTGAAAGTCGTGTTAAAACCGAAACCGAAACAGGTAGATGCTTCGTGCTGCGTATGCGATGACATCGCAACCTCCCTGCCATGAGAAATACGGAGCTGGAGCCAGAAAAGTGCCAGTGGCAAGGTCATCCGGCGATATATTCACAGTATTCACAGTATTGGCAATGCCCGTAGACTGTCACGCCATCAAACGGATTGGAGGAGAACCCTCCGGAGGAGGGTTAGCAGACGACAAAATGGCCGCCCTGGCCGCCGCTGCCCTGTTCGTGTGTGCTAGCCCGATTGTTAGCGCGTTGGCAAGGAAAAAGAACATGACGACCTCGAATGTTTTGTGCAGCAGTGAATAAATCTGGGCCCCGTGACGGGATAAACCTTATTCTTTCTTGCGAGACGCGAAGTTTTCGTGAAGATGCATGGTGAAACTCCTCGGGCAAGCCGCGCTGCCAACGAAAGCCCACACCGTACATGTTCCAACTCCGCGAGTTTTTTTCAAGCTACGTAGTAAGTGAGGTACTGTTGTTTAAACTTTTCTGTAGAAATTCACGTTGTTTCGCTTGTACGTATTATCCGTTGATGTTTTTTTGTTTTTTTGTTGCACGATCGAAGCCCATAACATTGCATGCGGCGGAGTCGCGTAAGCTCGCCATCTCGCGTGTTTGATAACTAAGCAGTATGAGGGCCTTCGTAATGGAAAGTCTCGCATTAAAATAGGGCGCTTTACCATTCAGGAAAGCACTGTTATGAATCTTTATGGTGAGTGTTCAGTCATCCGCGGGGCCGCGTTCGTCCCATATGTACTGCGACCAAGTACACATCGACTGTGTCGCGGGGTGTCCAGCAGTCGCATTCCTTTGGAGATTAAGCGTGATTGGCCGATGGCATTCGCTTATATCCATGTTAATAAAACCCAGCTGAACGAACTTGATTCATAGTCCTGCTCAGTACATCGTCTTTTATTACCTGTGCGTCGCTTTAAAGTAGCGAAACGTGCAGCCGCGGCAAGCCGGGCCGCTGTGTTTCTAAACTTCACCAATTACGTCCGAACTGCGTTATTGTTGAGAAATTCTTCGATGCTGTGAAAAGTATGCATATGCATGCTTAAATTTCGAGATTCATTTTTCTGTGTGCTGAACGAACACCCAAGAGACAACTGTGCATGGCTATGTCTGAGCAGGACAGTTCGATTGGCATATAGCGTCGCAGTTTTTGCCAAATGCGGACATTCACGATAAGAAGGCTGCTGGTACCTGCTAATATCTGTGGCAGCTGCATCCGCGGCGTAATGTCACAGGTTAGTTGTGCAAAGGCGGTTCAAACAGCTGCAACAGTGCAGTAACATCTGTAAGGAAATCTCAAGGTATAAGTTACTAACTTCAGAAGTTACCAACTTCAGAAAGTAATATGGTTAAACTCTGTGGATGTCTTCATGACTAGAATGTGTATCGTGTATGTAAATTAGTACACAAAATCTGGCAGCCTTGGTTTTATTCTTTATATATGCATACATGCTTTCATTTAATAAAGCCTTTACAAGAGAGCTTACTGGAAGATTGTTCTGATTACCTAGCATGGAAGCACACAATCTTGCCTACAGTCCTTATTCAGGCACATCTATTCAAAGCTTTATCAATAAAGTCATTGGCTTCTCTAAACTTATCACTTGGCGTTTGTTTTGCTTTATTTCATACAGTCTCTCAGGAGTGCAGGCCTTGAAAGCTGTAAAGCTGCACCATCTCCTGGCTTTTTGTAATTACTTGTATAATGTTCAAATCACTGAGTAACCAAGGAGTACACAAGTCCTGGCTAACGATTGTAGAACACATGTGTAGTTTGGGATTCCCACAAAACTAACCATATTAACACGTTGTAAGGAATTCAAAAATGCACCGCATGGTTTATTTCCTCTGATTGTTCGCACACTTCCATACCAGCAAACGTTGCAAGCTAACCTACCTAACCTTGTACTTCACTGAAAAGTGTCCCGTCTTGTAGTATTCCACAAGTTCTCCCATGTAGTACGTCCCCGGACTCCAAACATTTTGCCAGTCCTTCGCCATTCAAACTGCACCAAACCCGACAACACCGTGTATCCTCCTCCAGGACAAACCATGGCTCATCTTCATTCTTTTTGCAAACCTCAAGAGACTGGAATGACCTCCGCAATTCAACTATGCTTCATGAGAACCCTCTTGACTGGGTCAGTGACTGGATCAGACTGGGTCAGTGACCGTATATCCCCTGATGCAATGCCTGACCAGACAAACTTTCGTTGAACTCTTTACTACAAGAACCCTCATTTTAAACACATTGTCAAATAGCTAACCTATTTTAAATGAAGTGCACATAGCCACCCTTCATGTAAAGCCCCCTCGGGGCCCTTTGAGCTATCAAAAATAAGGAATTCACTACAGTGAAGAAAAAAATGAAATGAGTTTCTGACGCTTCAGGAAATGTTGTTATAGAAACCTTATTTACTGTGAGGATGACGTGTGCAGTTGACACTGGAGTTGACTGAAGCATTGGAGCATCCGCAATGATGGTGACCAAATGGGAAATAAACAGGGACAACTGACATGGCAGCGTACTGTCACATTTCCTTATTACATTGCCACAGCCTACGAGGATCCTGTTCTAGGGCAGCCATAGTGCAACACCATGCCGTGACGGTAGGGTTCACTGGATTTCTATCTCCATGTGCACCATGGGTTCTGCACGAGCAAGAGCCACCGCTGATGCCTTCCTGGTTGTCCGTGCCATTATCGATAGGACAATTACCAGGATTCCATTCAGGCTTTCTCGACAATGGATCATGTGCTAGAGCCATGCTAACCTATGTGCCATCTGGGGACACCATCTATGGCCTTTTGGTCACCGAATTGCAGCCTAAGGACCACATCCGGGCTCGTAGCTCTAAAAAAGCATGGCTAAATAGGCAGCATGAACTATAGGACTCAAAAAGGCACAAGACAAACGCAGCGCTGAACTTAAAATGGAAGGTTTGTTCAAAACGTTAGTAGTAGTTTTAGAAAGACATGGCGTCATAAGTCATCAATGAGTGCAGGCCGCTGTGATGTCGCAACATATAAACACGTCTTTTCACATAAACAGATATTATTTATAAACAAAATAGAAATTATTACATTTAGATAGAGGCAATGTCAACATAGTCTTGTAGATTTTAAAAATGTGGTGTGTATAACAAAAAAGAACGCACTACAGTAAACACAGCTACGATGCACGATATGATAACCTGATGCATAATGAAACCCTGAGTACAAAACAGATATCACAGTAAATAATGTGAGACGCAGGATAACGTTTTCATTTGTGTAATGTGTGTATGATAACATGCTGTGTAATGAAACCCCAAGTGCGAAATAGATATCACAATAAATAATGTGAAATGTGGGATAACATTTTCATTTGTGTAACGCATGTTCATTCAGACTTGCAAAAGTGCCCTGTAAATGTTTGCACCATCTGGGTCGTGGAAAATCCTGGGTGCACTACAAATCCCATATTAGTCGCTGCATCACCAGTCATTCTAGTTTATCGTGTGGCAGTGTTGCCACAAAACTTGTCAAAAAGCATTTCAGACAGTCTTTTCATTTTGAGTAGTGTGTCATTCCAATTATTTGTACACTTATTTTGTACATAATATGTCCTTGCAGAGCTCTTTAAGCAAAACTTTCAGATCATTAAAAAAAGCAAGCATTCGGTTTCACATGAGTCACTCCCTAATGATCGTGACACTACAAGTTTTGCACGTTCATTATTATTTGCAAGTCATGGCACTGTGTTACTAAGCAACTGTGGGAGGCAAAATGGAAAATTCACTTTCTGGATGCCCAAAAGATCATTCTCCTGATGCCGTATGTTGCACAAGGGGTCAAAACCCCCAACAGCTGTCTTCCTGTGGCCTTTTTCTTTTGCTATGCCATTAACAGTGTAACAGTGTAATAGAACCAAATGAAATGAAAAAGAAAAAAAGAACTTATGACGACGAAAATTACACAAGTGCTGATCGATTGAGAAACAATTTATTTTTATTAGCAAGTACTCGGAAAAACCAGAGCCAAAGAGCACGTTGTCGAAAACGTACAATCACACTTTAAATTGAGGACAAATTTTCATCATAAATGGAACACCAGAATAATTGCTATTCAAATTAAATTTCAGAGGTATGATACTACTGCAAAAATATTACGTGCTCATAATTATAAACATACACTTGTAGACACCGTAGCTTCACCAAAGGAATTTAGTGATAAGTATTGCTTGTTAAGACAGAAGTAAGTGGTCTTTTTGAAATGTTGCCAAGCAGGGGTGGTACCATAAAAGGCTGGTGGATGTAGTAGCTTTGGCCAAAGAAAATGGCTGAACTAGCATAAGGAAGTAATGCTATGTAAGCCTGAATAGCTGTCAGACATATGCACTGTCTCCAGGCATTCAACACAACCTTGTGTCTACTTTCGACGAGCAGAATCGGTGATAGGTTGGGAAGCAAGTAGCACACTTCCTTGCATATGTCATTTGCTGGCCTCAGCGCTTTGTTCAGCAAGTTTTCATGCTGCCAAGCAGCATTGCTTTTGGCCTTTTAACGTAGTTGATAAGCTCAGCGTGTGAAGTATTTACTTGCAATTAAGGCAAATGATGAGGCCAGCTTGTACAGCTCTTTTTGGTTGTTATCACTAGCCTGGAAACAAGATCGAGTGTGTACACCTCTTTCAGGTGGATGTTTTTATACTATACCCCTTCTACATATATTTGATGCAGCAAAGAGACACTTGAATAAAGTAGTTGAGAGCACGTCCTTGTTATGTTGTCAGCCGACAGTTTTAAATTGTTATGTGCCACAGGATGACTGTGCACTTCCGTGACATCTGTAGTAATTTGCAAAGTATGCCTTGTATGTAATGTTTCTTATATTTTATTTATGTAATATTTGTTGTGCTGTAACCTGTACATCATGAAGCCACCCATTTAAAGTTAATAAAGGGCAGAAACACTAAGCTGTGCATGTCCAACGCACTAAAAAAATCATGCATGCACTCTATGAGTATACTTATCACGCACAGGTGATCATCTATAGTGGCAAATCATAAATAAACGATACACAAGAAGAAGAGAGGATACAAGACACGTTGAGGAGGTTTGTATCCTCTCCCGTTCCTGTGTCTCATTTATTTACGCTGTACCACTATGAATGCACACTGACTGGTCTCGTGGGTGATTTCACCAATAGGAGCAAGTTATCCTTACCGCATGCTGGCTTCAGTCGCACAGAACATAGTGAAAGAAATAAACCAGTGTAAATGTAATGAATCATTGAGTAACAATAACAATATGCAAAAGCAAGCTTCACAGATGCACTGTAATACCTGCCTATATAAACTCTCCCACAAACTGATGCGGATAGGCGAGTGTGTTAAATATTAACGTGGTGTTAACGTGGCCGGACTGGTGGATGCTTAATGACAGGCTTCATGAGTATGACAACGTAACTAGTGCCGTCAGTGGTCGTCTTGGTGTTCACTGCAAGATTGTGGCAGTTGCCCCCATTTTTTAAAATGTGACATGCTAGCAAGAAGCAACAACCAATTGACGCGTGAAATTTTTGAGGCCCATAACACTGCATATTAAAAGATAAGTGTGTGTTGGTCTTTTGTACTCGCAGACAATGAAATTGTGTCTTTCTGTTAACACACCATGAATTACCACTCTTGTCATGTGCACAGAGTATCATGTAATGATGACCTTTCCCTCTATTCTTTTATGTTTATACGGTTATTTCAGTATCTTTTTATTTTGGTTTGTGTTTTGCTTGTGAAGTTGCAATGTTCCGCATGTATTTACGTATGTCTTTTGCCACAATTAAGTCATTTGCTAGTCAGCGCTGCATGGCGTGGTTCATGTTTTTCAACCATCCTTGTTTCACATTGTCTTGCTTAGTACACAAGGGGGTCTTTTACGAAAGGGAACATGCATGTGAGTAGTCAAAGCAGTGCACCGGCTCCTCATGGTGCCAACAAGTGGAGAGGAGCAGTTCAATTGATTATCGTATCAAATATGTGTGGTTAGAAATAGTAGACTGCCTGAAAAGAGAAGCCATTTTGCCATGTAGGGGTGCAGGTCTAGCATGTAGTGGGCTACTTAGTTGAGCATAGTTGGCTATTTCAGCACGCTGCTGAAACACCGAAATAACAAACCAAAAAACAAGCCTGTACAGACAAGCACACACATCCTGTCCTTTTTTGTCTTCTCGTATGTCATTTTTGTGTCTGAGTAAGCTATGCCTGGCTGTTACAACCTTCAAGAGATGATGCCACAAGCAGACATTTTTCATCCTGCATCAAACAGTCAGCACTTCAGGTAGCTGCAGCAGCGCACAAGCCACACACACTGTTCCCCTTAATGAAGGATCCTTCTGTATTGCAACAAAATCATGAACATGGAAGAAAATACAGCTTTTGTGCCAGTTTCTCAAGTTTTTTGATGCAGCTACAGAGTACAATTACGTGTCAGTGCTGAAGTGGTGGATTCTTAAACATGTTCATAATCGCAGGGGTTTTACATACCAACCCACAATATGATTGAGGCACAGTGTAATGGAGAGCTCTGAAAATTTTGACCACCTGGAGTTCTTTAACGTGCACTGATAGCACAGAGCAGAGGAGCCTCGAGAATGTTCACTTCTATTGAAAAGGCGACCACCATGGCTAGGATTGAGCACACATTCTTCTTAAAATTAAGCTGAGCACCACAACCACACTACCACCGCCGCAGCCATTCGTAAGCATTTCTACTGTATTGCTGTCATGAGACAGTTTACCATTATCGTAATGAATGTGCCAGGCTGGCTGACAAAGACGGGACATCCCGTGCACTATGTTCTTATCTCTAGCAGCACTTCTGTGCAGATATGTCATTTTATCACCTTGCACTACTAGTATAAGCTTTACATTTGTACATCATTATTGTGTATGCCTTGCTGTACATTACCTGTGAAGATTAAAATTATTATTTTTACTTATCGGTGTGCTCTTACTGCTGTGACTATTTTCTTTTTGTACGGTGCTGCGAACTAGCCAAGTGTTTCAATGAGAGCTTTTTGCCACAGTCCTTTCGCTATGACAGAATGAAAATAAAGTTGATTTGACAGTCGTCGTGCGCCCACTAGGTATCTCTGTTAAGGTAAATCTGCAGAAAACTGTCCTGTGGCCACAAGAATGAGCTTGCAGGCTAGTTTAAATGTGCACATTTTAACACAACCCAATAAAATTTTGAACATTAGAAATGCTGAAAAAAATATTTTTGCACATCTGGCACGAACACTGATCTTGATGTTTCAGAGCACGACTCCAAGCAAACATTCGGAGTGGAATTTGACCGAAGCAGTTTTAATAAGCTGAATGAGAAAGTGCCACTTTACATTGCTGCTCATAAAGGGCAACTGATATGAGTATACAGACTGCGCTGTAAGAGAGCATGCCGCGGGACGACAGGGACACATTCTTAACAAAAACATGTGAAGTGCAAATTACATGAAGTGCCTTAAGGAGAGGTGAAATGCTATGATAGGGGCTTCCATTTATATTTAGCCCCAACTTCACTAAGGTAAATGGCAGGGGACCTGTGTTTTTTTGTTTTTGTTTTCCACGCACACAGTAGCAGATTTCGTCATCTTACTACCGCAACCGACACCTTAAATGTGAATTTCAATCACAATTTGCTCGCCGTAAGAGTTAGCTACTTCGTCAAATTCGCATAATTGAAACGTTGATACGGTTCGCCGGGTGAATTTACAAAGAAATAGCCCGCGATGCGTTGGAACAGCTGCCGTAATGGATACGAATCCACTGCCTACACGAGCTTTTTTCACTGCAATCGAGCTATAATAACGATCGAGAACGACGTCGCTGCAGCATGCGATCCAACAATTGAATCAATTTGGCTAAGTTCATTCAACTCTCGACTGAAACGACAGCACTCATGTGGGACCCATAAGTTCGATTCTGATCCGTGGATTTCGATTGATAGCGCATCCGTGTAGCACAAAGCTGCGATCGGATCGGTGGGCCGCGGTAGCAAAAACGGGACTAGATTCAGGAGCGTCCGACTAATAAATGTCGACTTGAGGCTTGGTTTCTGCCCAAACGCGACTGATTGAGAAGTTCAACGCCACAAAGACGCGACTGCTTTCTGCGAAGTCCGCGTTCCTGACAGCGAAAGTAATGGTGACGGCGCTACATGTTTTAGAACCATCGTCACGTTCAAAGCGCGGTGCCCAGCAGCAAATCCATAGCGTTAGCTGCTAGCTGCGCACTACAGCACGAAATACGCCTGGCACGCTCGGTACGTACCTCGGAGCGTCGTCTAGTTCATACGCCAATTCCGTTACACGTACTGGCGTTACACGTACGCACAGGATCTCGCAACACATCGTTGGTGCACGCTCACGGGCTGAAACAGCCCTTCACGTCGCAGCAAATGTTAAGGTTGCGGGAATTTGGTGCTGTCTGTGATTTAAGCAAGTATTTTGGTCTGATATACACTTCAGTGCAGGTCGTGTCTTCATCCGGGAAAAGCGGCACGGGGCTTATGTCCGCACGTCCTATCTTTGCACATGCTAGCAGACGCTCTTCAGACGGGTCGACCCTCCTCCGGGCAGCCATCTTGGATCGCCCAGTGCGCCCCCTATAGTCCGTGGGCATTGCGAATAACTCGGAAGTTGAAGGAAAGCAAAGACAAATTTTGCCATCAGGGTATGCATGGTTCGACGACTGTGCTCTAGGTGTGGCGCCACGAAGAAATTAATTATGGTTTTTGCATCTGTGTAAACAAACATGTATGAAAAATATGAAAAATACGCCGCATGCATTCATGGAAATAAAAAAAAAATGTTGTATTTTGTGAGCAGTGTTGAGCTTGCAAGAGAAACACTAAATGTATCGTCTGCTTCGGTGTCAGCTCCTTCCGAGCTCGGGAACTGCGAGCGTCTCTCGCAGACGCTATCGTGGACTGCGCGCAGAAACTCTATGACTGCACGCGTTTCGTTTATCACACGGTTTCTGCACATTACCGATACAGGTGACTGTATCAGCGGCCAGCCGGCAGCTGGATGCCTGCGGCCTCCTGATAGTTTTTTTTTTTTCCCCTTGCTTTCGTTACCGATTACTGACTGAAGCGCGCACCCCGCTTGTCGTGATTTGCGCGTACCCATTATGCAACAGCAGGCTGCAGCTTGGATGCAGCAGCCCTTCATATCAGAAGTAAGCGTGTGTTTACAATGACAACGAAAACGAATTAGATCGAATTTGTCTACGCAAGCGTCTCTATGCTCTGACCGTCCTTTTCAATACCCCGCCGCACCACGGCAAGCAAGTACGTGAACGCGGCTTGAACGCTCGCGTTCGCAAGCTCGCTTTTCGCGCAGGCTTTCTATCGAGAGTGCACCAGCCCACTAACGAGAAAATACTGAGGGGCGAGCACAACAAAACAGGCTGGCGTAATTGCGTCATGTGCCAATGCGGCGTTGGTTTTTCGCCATTGTGTGTTGCACTAGCGTTGGCTGTAGTCGAGGCTGGTTATCTTTCTAACTTTTGTTTCTCCCGAGTTCGTTGCACGCCTCGAACAACCTCGCGGCAAGGTACGCGGGAAACAAAACCAAAACTACAGAAGTAAATAGCTTGTGCATAGTTCGCAAGCCGACGCGAACCAATCCGCAGCCTGTACTTCCCATCATTCCCATGGGGGTTGAACGATCGCAGTGCCAGATGGCCCGTATGAAACTCTATGCCTTAAACGAACGCCAATCCCGACGCAAAAGGCGAAATGAAGCTGTTGCACACGTGGAGAAATTGCCGCGAACGCTTTATCTTTTCACGGGAGACGCTGGTGGCAATGCCTTCACAGCCTCCCGTGCGCTCGCTCGCTCGTTCAAGACGCGTGACTTCACGGCGGCAGTGAGCAGGCCTGATTTTTTTTTTTCTAGGTGGCGCTGGCTTCGGGCGCCTTGACACAAAATGGCGGAATGCGCCGCTGCTCAACTTGGCTGGCTATTGGCTCCGCCCCTCCGCCAAACTCTCCCGAAGGGGATATGCGGCTCTGGTCGAAGCATGCGTACCCTGGTGGCAAAATTTGTCTTCGCTTTCGTTCAACTTCACAGTTATGCAAACTTCGCGTATCAGTTGTTGCATGCGGGGGACAAAAGCAAATATTAATTGCAAATATTTCCTTTTCATTTTGTTTAAAGCTCAGAAAACAATCTTCGCGAGTCTCAAGAACGAAATCCATCAGAAGCAGATCTGAAGCCTGTACTTCCCCTAATCCCCATGGTGGTTGAAGCGTCGCTGAACGAGTTGCCATAGACACTAGCATCAGATTCCCGTCTAGTGTGTAATGGTAAGAAACTGTATGGTTTGAGGAATGTATGAAGCTTTAAAGTTTTTGATGATTTATCTGTAAGCCATTTATTATACCACATAAAAATTTAAAAAAAGAAAAGATTGTACGCTATAGAACGTGTGACCGACTTCTTAGAGAAAAGTTTCATGGCACAATGAAGTGATGGAATAAATAAAATAAATTTTATTCATTCCTCGTTCTTTATTTACACGCACACACAGATCTTTCGACGTCTGCGTCGATCTTCGCCACTTACGTGAACGTACAGTACAGCATTCTCTGCTTTTACTGTAGTCCAGTAGGTGGAGAGGCAAAGACCTTGCAGGCACGATACGAGGTCCTCATACGACGCCAGCGTATTGCGGCGCTCCTCTTCTTCATGCAGCGCAATCGACTGTCGAATAGCTTCTTCTAGATGGGATGCTTCTGGGCGTTTCCTGTTTTGCTCTGGCCCCTCTCGCACTGGTGTGTAGTCGCTCAAATAACTTGGGGCATTGGGGAATATTGTCGGCACTGCGTCCGGAGTAAGCAGAGTGGCCCCCATGGGAGCTTCTATTGTCTTGCCGGTTCTTGGATCGGTGTATTTTGTTGTCGCCCTAAGGTGCTCCGGCTTGAAATGGAGCTCGCGCACCTGAAAACCATTTAAGAAAGCGCTTTATCACAGGCTTTTTGCTCCGCACGCCCCTTATTTACTACGTTACAAAACAATGGGAGCATTAAGGTGTCTACTGGTACCCAAATTCGGCTCTCTTGCAGCAGTACATACTTCAAGGAGACAAATTAGGCGCAGGTTCCGGCGAGAATGGCGCATACACTCTTAGCACGGTAACCTTTAGTTTATTTTATAGGTACACAAAAAAGTGAAAATATGCTCCTTTACTGAAGGTTAAAGCACTTTAACCTTTATAAAGGAGCACACTTTCACATTTTTGTATACCTATAAAATAAACTAGAGGTTACCGTGCTAAGAGTGTAGTACCTCAAAACAAGTGGTCGGAGCAGCGGTAAGAAATACTATGTACGAAACAGATGTGTGACTCCACGCACCAGCACGCCTTCCCTTTTCTCAACCAAGTAGTCAGAGGTGTTACAAGAAGCCCGCGGTGCTATGCGCAACTAGCGAAATATTATCGATACTGAAGGGAAAACGCCCATTCTGAGAATATACTGCTACGCGCATTTATTTCTTTATTTCGGTGGGTACGAGGTGCGACCGGCGTAACGTAGAACGCATCTCTCCCACTGCTTATGAAGTCGATTAAGCGGAGCGTGAAGGTGCGTCTACTCTGTTACGCCGTCCTTTTGCAGCCACGCTGACCGCGTCGCGGCAAGACGGGCTCGTCAAAAACGCGAAATCCATGCTGTTCCCCATCACTGTCTCCGGACGCTACATCATCGCGGAGGTGAGCTTCAGCGACGCTCAGCTAAAGGTTTTCTAATGCCAAGGCTTACGCTAAGTGAGAAGTGCACACAAGATCATTATTTCGGAGCAATAACGTGACATGTTGGAGATGGTGCCCTTAGGAATGACTCGGAAGCATGCAGCATGAACGTGCACATACCTTCGGATCACGGAGAGAACGGATGTCGATCTCATTTCGCTATTCGGTCGTCGTTTGGAAAGGAGAACACGCGAACCTTCGGTCCATTGTCGTAGTTGCCGCGACAATTGGGCACGCAGCGTCGCCCCATCGTGAGGGTTTGCAGCCGTCCACTATGTGAATATCCCGTGCACAAAGCGCATCACACATCCACGCCGCAGTTCACAGACAGATGCCGTCTTCTTCACTCGCCAACAAAAGCACCAGCAGAACGTGAAAGCGTTCCTGAGGCTTAGCAACGCAGCTCTTCCAGCGGCTTGAGCAGGCATATGCACATCTATGCGGCCAAACACGACAGTCAAGACTGAGTGACGTCAGAGCCCACGGCCGGAACAGTGAGCAGGCCTGAATTTCTTTTTATAGGTGGCGTTGCCGAAGCTCGCCTTGGCGAGCGTCCTAGCGATGCGTCTCTGGTGAGCTTTTACAGTAAAGAATAACTGCAGATAACGTGCATATTTGAATGATATCACAGAAAGGTGCTTTTAGAGAAGCCGAGCTTAGCAGGCGTCAAAGGTAGAACTGCACTGGCGACTGTCAGAGCCGTATATCCCTTCCAAGGGGATATGGAACGGCCGATGGTACCAAAGAAATGTAAAACGAAAGGTTTCCATGAAGGCTTAGTTTTCAAATATTTCGTGACAGTGGAATAAAAGTCCTCTCAAGGACCTGATCATAAGTACGTATGCACGATTTGACAAATCTGAAAAACTCGAACTTCGCGAAACTTTAGGGCGAAATACTCAACATACCAGACGCGTTTCGGTGGTCAGAGGTTATATCTTCCGTTGATTCACTCGTATGTGTGCCGTGCATAGGACCTTCACTTTTCTGTTCGTTAAGATCCTACGTACGGTTCATCAATAACTCTCAAAACAGTGCCGAAGTAACACTACCTAAATATATGTGGTGTCACCATACAGTAAACTGGCTATGCAGCCGTATAGCGACTTGCTTCCCCCTCTGGAACATACTGTGGCACTCCCTAGCTGTCCGTAGCAGTACTACGCAGTTTAGCCTTTGAGATTCGCGCACGACATCTTAAAGGTCATGCATAGAGTTTCATACTATAAACTAGAGGGCCATCTGGCGCTGCGATCGTTCAACCACCATGGGAATTATGGGAAGTACAGGCTTCGGATTGGTTCGCGTCGGCTTGCGAACTATGCACGAGCCATTTACTTTTGCAGTTTTGGTTTTGTTTCCCGCGTACCCTGCAGCGAGGTTGTTCGAGGCGTGCAGAGCTCTCAGGAGAAACAAAAGCTAGAACGATAAACAGCCTCGACTACAGCCAAAGCTAGTGCAACACACAATGGCGAAAAACCAGCGTCGCATTGGCACATGACGCGATTCCGCCAGCCTGTTTTGCTATGCTCGCCCCTCAGTATTTTCTAGATAGTGGTCTGGTGCATTCTCGATAGAAAGCCTGCGCGAAAAGCGAGCTTGCGAACGTGGGCGTTCAAGCCGCCTTCGTGTACTTGCTTGCCGTGGTGCGGCGGTGTAATGGAAAGGGCGGTCAGAGCATGCAGAAGTTTGCGTAGGCAAATTCGACCTCATTCTTTTTCGTTGTAATTGTAAACACACACTTACCAGTGATATAAATGGCTGCTGCATCCAAGCTGCAGCCTGCTGTTGCATACTGGATGCGCGCAAATCACGACAAGCCGGGTGCGCGCTTCAGTCAGTAATCGGTAACGAAAAAAGAAAAAAAAACTATCAGGAGGCCACAGGCATCCAGCTGCCGCCTGAGCCATTGAAACAGTCACCTGCATCGGCATTCTTCAGAAAACTTGATAAAAGACCAAACGCGCGCAGTTCTGCGAGAGACGCTCGCGGTTCCCGAGCTCGGACGGAGCAGACGCCGTAGCAGACGATACGTTTAGTGTTTCTCTTGAAAGCTCAACACTTCTCACCCCATATAACATTATTTTTATTTCCATCAATGCATGCTCCCTATTTTTCAGAGGGAAACGCACATGTTTGTTTACACAGGCGCAAAAACCATAATTACTTTGTGGCGCCACATCTAGAGCACAATCATCAAACAATGCATACCCTGGTGGCAAAATTTGTCTTTGCTTTCCTTCAACTTCAGAGTTATGCAAACATCGTCTATCAATTGTTACATACTGGAGACAAAATCAAGTAATAATTGCAAATATTTTCTTTTATTTTTGTTTAAAGCTCAGAAAACAGTTGTCGCAGTCTCGAGAACGAAATCCATCCGAAGCAGATCCGAAGCCTGTACTTCCCATAATTCCCATGGGCGTTGAAGCGCCGCTGAACGAGACGCCATAGACACTAGCGCCAGATTTCTCTCTACTGTGTAAGCAAGAAACTCTATGAGGTCATGCTTGCAGAAGCTCGCGAAATTTGAAATGCTGAGGGATGCGACATCAGCAAGAGCTTAGCCTCTGAGATTGGCACGCATCGTGCGCGATGGCTCGTAGGGTCTCGCGTTCACTTTTGGGTCGCGTATAGTTCCTTACACCTTTTTCGCTATTAGCCTCGAGATCTTGGAGTGGCGCCCTCTCGCGTGTGACGTCAGAGCGGGGACTCCGATTTCAACCGCGCTGCAGCAGCCGCTGCTCCTGTACGCGTATCGTCTGCTTCAGGTGAGAACTTTGTCGAACGAACAGCCTCGCGACGGTCAACTAACGCCTGCAACGATTGTTTTCGAGTGTAATCTTGAACTTGTTTTAGTTGCGGCCCAATCGACAGGGCCAAGAAATCCCCCGGATGGCCGACGAGTGCGCCGATGCCACCGACCGCATTGCTGGTAAGAAAGTGAAACTATGTGTGAGTGTTCGCGCTCGTTATCTTGTTTCCGCCGTACGATACTAATTAATTTGGGTGTTTCTTCCGATATTACAGTAAGCGTGCCGTTCTCGAGCATCTACAAGTATGTAGATAAAGCTTGCGAAACGTCGCGGTGTCTCATCGAGGGCGAGGCGGTGTACGACGCAGGCCACGTTGTTGAATGCGCGGTCGAGGCCGTCAACGGAGGTCGCATCACCGTCGCCGCTCTCGTCCTCCAAACAAGTGGACTCACCAACCTACATTACAATTACATTACATTACAATTAGCCTACATACTGCATGGTTCACTCTCTTCTAGCATGCTCGTAGACATTGCTTCACTGTTATTGGCTGACACGGCTGAAAAAAATTGACATTTTCAGTAACGATCATTTACTTTTTATGAGCACAGTGCGTTACAAATGAATATATTCTTGGCAGTGAACACGAGCAAATGTGTACACGTGATAATCGTCGATTAATTCTGCCAATCTGGCATTCGGGAGCAACACATAAGGTAATTACTGTAGGGCAGCTGTTTAAATTACACTGTTTCGGCAGTCAATCGTTCAAGGCATTTACTAGAAATGCATCGTAGCACCAAATTACTAAATTTGAGATATTCGTGCTCGGATTGCAGTCATGGGTATCGGCAGGGTTTTGTCTTGGGGGCGCAAGCCCGTGTTGTATCACAGTAAATGGGGGGGAGGGGGGGGAGCGCTTGCTGGTGGGGCTTGAGGGGCAGGTGCTGGTGTGGCTTGGGGCGCAAGTGCCGCCTTGTTGCACACCCCCTGCCAACGATGCCCATGATCGCAGTTTGTCCCATAATGTTGGTTCAGTGAGAACGATATTATGTCGTAGTTCATATTAATACCACACAGGGCCGTCGCATAGGTATTAGAATATAACAAATAGTCAGGCCCGTAGCCAGGAATTTTTTTCGGGGGGGGGGGGGGCGCACTCGCTGAAAACCTCTACTTTTTGAGAAAAACACCTATTTTTGCTATTTATTTTTGGTTAAAAACACCTACTTCACCAAAACTTCGCGGGGAAGGGGGGGCGGGCCCCTAGCCCCCCCCCCCCCCCCTACGGGCTACGGGCCTGCAAATAGTTAATCGCTGATTATGCCACTCACAAGGCCACAGAGGTTAACGTGGCAAAGGCAAGCTGGGTCGAGTTTCACGCCACGCCGCCTAACGAAAAGCTTAAAGAGCTCCGCTTTAAAAAAAGTGTCTGCATGCTCCCTCAGGTGAAAATTTTAGAGAATGTGCACTGAACAGCGGCAACAGGTTATGAATTTATGATTAGCAGTCCTCTAGGCGCGCGCTTGGCTTCGTAGGTAAAATACGTATGTACACCATCCAGACGCAGCCGTAGTCTCATATATCCTGCGCCGCTCAGCTGAGCTCACGAGGCGCAGCTTACCCGCGAGGCGATTCGGAGGCCGCGTCGTCGGCTCCTTGTCTAGGGGCCTTCGCGGCAGGTTGTGGGACGGCACCGCACCTGGTGTAAGTCGCCTATGCTTATAGCCTGCGTGCAATAAACGGCTTAAGTATTGGCGAGGCGCTTAAACACGGTCACAAACTTACCGAAGAGTGGCGCGTACGGTGGGTAGCAGAAGTCACTGTCCGCGAAGTGTTTGCTGCACACGGTCGATGAAGGCGTGGGGCGCTTTCCCATTCTGAGCTTGACCATCCACTTCTTCTGCAGCTTTGGGTCCTTAGGATAGTTGTGAAAGCTAACGCCTCTTTCACGAGCGGACGAAGTACACTGAGGCACAGAGCAGTACCTCACCATTGCGCAGCACTCGCCGCGGAGACAAGCGGCCGCAGTTCTAAAAAACAAAGAGCCGTAGTTCTAAATGAACGTTAAAAGCAGACCCACGGTTGTTCGAACAGCGTCAGTAGCCACCATACGCGAGATAACCAACTGAACTGCTTTTTTGTTGAGATTTACCACAACGGTGGCTTCAACACGGCGCTGGGCCTACGTAGCAGACGAAAGCGCGCGAATCCCCGCTCTGACGTCATACAGGCGCCGTTCGCAGCGCCGCCATCGGTCGCACACCAGGCGAATTGCTGTCGCGGCAGTTCTTTTTTCTAACTCGTGAAAATACACTTTTTGTGGACTTTCGCAATGCACAAAATCGGAAACTGAACGGAAGATGCCTTGTGAACTGAATAACTCGTTTGTTTGTTTGTTTTTTTTTCTTTCTTTCACTCCAAATGGGGCAGGTAAAAAACCACACAAACGATGTTCTGTGGAAACAAGGGCCAGAGACGTCTTGTATTGGGGCGTCACCAAGGTAAACTGCCGTTACGGTATAATGCTCCGATTGACGGTGTCAACAGAAAAGCACAAAACACAAGCATGTCTCATTTTGCTTTTTTCACCATAGGGAACTTCTGATAGGATGCGCTATGTGGCGCTAACGTGTGTAACCACATGAAAGCTCAACTTCCTTTCACAAATATCACGTTTCGAGCTTTGGTGCGTCACACAATAAAGCGTGCACTGTCACAATATAAGGCTCAAAAAAGTTTACCCTGCAGTCCCCCAATATGAGACCATACACTTTGCCCCGTAACACCGCTCAACACGTAAAGCCACTATGCTGTAAACAAATGCTCGTGTAAAAAAGTTCGTGGTCATGCAAAAGCAGAACTAGGCACAAAGCTGCTTTCGTTTCAACTTTTACAAGCTGTATTTAGCAAGATGCTTCCCTGTCGCTAGCCATGAGCGACGAGCTGCGACTCAAACCGCGAGCGACGCGCAGCGCGTCAGTGGATCGCGGCAAGCCCATCTTCGCGTTTTCCCAACACGCTTGGGCGTTCCTTGTCCACCTATTACAACCAGCCGATAAACCGCGTTTTGAAAGTGATACGTAGCTGGGGACCACAAGAAAAGTGCCAAGAGCCCGTCATAAGCTTCCGTCAAGGCTCGCAATATACTCTGACGAAGACTTGGGAGAAGGTGCGATGGTACAGCGGTAACCTAAACCCAACTACGCAGCCTTTAGTGGGGAAAAGAAATACAACTACGCGGTTCTCCGAGTGGTAGAAAAGCGAGAGTTCTCGCCTTGCTGTAGTCAACTCCACGAAGCGATACCGCAGTATGGTGACGATACTGCGACACTGCAACACGAAGAAACAACACCAAACTTTTCAGTTGAACGAAGAATACAGAGGCTGAGGGCATTCAGCCTTTCGCACCGGCCCTCTTCGAATTCGCGGCTAGTTATGTAACAGATATACGACTTTTCATACAAGAAAGTGCCCTTGCATTTGGTGAAACTGAATACAAATGAACATAAGTGGAGTTTACGTTCATTTCGGCCACCTCTTTTTATTCTTTTGCGACACTTGCGTCAACTATCCTTTGGCAGGACAACCATCACACTGCAAGAGAGAGAGAGAGGGAAGCTCGAGTCGGTTATCGCTCTGAGTGTCCGCTCTTATCGTAGTTCCCTTTCTTTCTCTATGGTGTTACATCGGCACTGTATCTTTAGACAGTTTTTGCTACACCTACGCAGAGACATCAAGTACGGAAACGTGAATTCGCTACGTACGGTAGCATTTTGCGACTAATACTTTAGCGACTAATCCTTTTTTTTTTTTTTTGCCAAAACAAAATTTTTACGCTTCAGGGCGTGCAGGCTCGCGAGTATTGAACTGAGAAAGGTTTCCAAACAAGTGTTTTGTGCACGTTCTGAGAGTTCAAGTTAATTAGCAGCTGAAAGCTGTCGAAAACGCTCTGAATTCATGTTTGATATCATACATGGTTGAGGAACACACATGATGCAGTACCAATGACTACATCGCAGTGTATCAGTAGATGCCAGCACGCTGCAAAAGCATCTGGCCTAGCCGAGCGCCTATGATATTGTACAGGACTGCCCTGTAGGCATTCCCCCTCTCTCCTTCTCTTTACTTTTATTCCCCTTTTCCCATCCCCCAGTGTAGGGTAGCAAACCGGACTCATGACTGGTTAACATCCCTGCCTTCCCTTCCTTATTTCTCTCTCTCTCTCTCCCCGCAAATACATCACGGGACACTGCCGTAAAAGGGGAGCATGAGGACGATTCTATACTCCAGATTTCCATTTTACCAGCACTCAAGTGCATTTGCTCAGAAAGCTATCCTGTGGCCAAAAAAAGCATATGATTTAACAAAAAAAAAAAAAAGACTGCTCACACCTGCACTTCATTGACACTATCCTTACATTTCTGTCTTCATTTCATTGTCTACTCCGGTATAATTAAGTGAAAATAAAACGAAATTCTTATCTTGTAGCTCCGTCAACGGCGTGGCACCTCATGTACTCACGATATTTTGCACAAACGTCAGTTTCACTTCGTCGCTTGTTGAAATGTGCTCGTGCACAGGAGTATGAAAATGCAAAGCAGTTCTTTTCTCAGTGCCCGCGACGCGATACGGCTACACGAATACTAGCGGCCAAGTTAGAAATGAAAAACCAAGCTCCTCTTACTCTGGACAAAGAAATAAAGAAAGAAAGAAGGAAAGAAAGAAAGAAAGAGAACGTAGGTTCAGCTACAAAAACAGAAATGATGTGGTGTCGAATACCATTATCGAGAACACAGAAAAGCACATATTAATCACTCCCCGGACCAATTTTCCATCTTGTTTCCTGGGCATAAATATCGTAATGAGAAATGAGACAATTTTCTTGAATAAATTACTTATCTCTTTTGTTATGCACACATCTACAAAACTAGTATGCAGCTTTGCGAACCCCTTTGCGCAATTTACGTTTTTTTCTGCCAAACTGTGTGAGTTCTGTCGGTGCTTTGAATGACGCAGAACTTCGCAAATGCTTTGAAATGTGCCCAGCGCTTTTGCTTTCAGTGTGTGTGTGTGTGTGTGTGTGTGTGTGTGTGTGTGTGTGTGTGTGTGTGTGTGTGTGTGTGTGTGTGTGTGTGTGTGTGTGTGTGTGTGTGTGTGTGTGTGTGTTTAGTTATCAACGATAAAGTAGCCGGCGCAAGTACATCAACAAACTAAAAAAAAAGAACAAGAAAGCTCTTGAAGGGACGTTTTCTTTTTTCGAGCACAGCGAATAAGGGAGGGAAAACAGAGGAAGGACGTCTGGCAACTTGAGAAGAACGGCTTACAATAGTGTGTGATCACCCCGGTGTCGTCGAACGATTATAGATGAGGCCCATCCGTAATCTCGAGATTATCCTTGTTACCGCCGTCGTGTACGGAGATGCAGTACGCACGCCAATTTCGCGCAACGCGCTTCCTTTCTTTCTTTGTTTCTTTCTTTCTTTTTCCTCTTTTCAACTTCCAATGACCGCCTGCATCGACCCTTAGGCAGCGCAGGTCGACGGCGCCTCGTATTACGCCGAAGTACAAAAGCTTCCCTGTGTGTTCTCGGAACAAGAGGGGAAAGTACGCATTGGTAAACAAGACGGAAGCCACAGGTGCGAAGATATCAGCGTTTTCTCTGTCTCGGTGCCACTGCGCACACCTCAGACTGCAGGTAGCGGAGAGGGAAAGTACAATCAATGTGGCTTTGTTGCTTTCTTTAATCTCTTGTCGTCGTCGTAGGTGTTGTTGTTGTTGTTGTTGTGGCGGTGGTGGTCGTTATCGTAGTCGTTGTCAGTATACTGTTACTGAAGGCTCTGCAACTGGTATGTTCTGTTTGTTAAACAGTAGGAAGTCGGTAATTATCACTGGCCGTAATTATGCCACTCGCGGTGCTCAAAGTTCCTCACGATACATTAACGTGTAGGGACTTGTGGCGCAGCGTTGATTAAACCAGACTATAATTGCTACTGGGTATGCAAATACGTACACAACCGTGAACAAAAAAACTCCCGAAGTGACATGCGTCTGGCGCACTTTTGGGTTGGCTGAGGTAGGCTTTAGGTTGACTGGGGTAGATGTTAGGTTCACTTTAGGTGGACTGCTTTATACCTGCCTATGATAACATACCTAATGCAAGTATGAGCAGCATTTTATCTTTTTTTTTTTTTTCAAATGGGGTTCATGCAACCATATCCGATGCGATGCGCGCCGACCTCTGTTTAACCTCATCTTCCGGTTCATTCGGTTAACTTTCAATTATTATCGTGAGGACTAATCCGCCCTTTTACGGCGCTTTAGTAGCTAACGACATGAGGTTAGTCCTCCCACTGTATCCTTCTTGACCTTGAAAAACTCGATAGAAGAGGGCAACGGAAGTCGGGAAAATGTTCGCAAAGTCGCGTCTCGTTCACTTGGTAAACACCGAAATTGACACGGAAGGGGAACGTATGACTAATATGACTGAAAAGTTTAAGACATGAATAACACGTATTTGTACCTCAATTACGTCACCATTAACGACGACAATAAAGTAGCGTCTGGCCCATATCCGCATTGAATTTCCTGGCATAAGCTACACTGCTCATGGTTGAATTTTATTAGCCTATCCCAAATTACATTCACGTTATTTTGGACTTACAGAAGCTCTGGCTTTAAACCCCCCTGGATCGACATCAGAAGGTTTCTGGTTTTCCTCCCTTTACCTCTCTTATGCGATAGCTAGGGGAATCCCAGGAAAGGGGGACGTAGCTCAGCTGTAAATAGAGCTAGCAAGATGGCGTTAGGCACGCATGTAGATCCTGCATCTAGGCGCTTAAACTCATATACGGTTGAACTCGAACCTGCGACCTTTCCGAAATATAGGGAGTGTCCCCAATGAATGGCCGTCGCTCCGCTGTAAGTATACTAGAACCTGCGACCTTCCCGAAATATAAAGGGTGTCTCCTCTTTGTGGCCATAGCTCCTCTGCAAATAGCGGTGGAAAGATGCCGCTTGGCATTCATGTATAAGGCTACGTTTACATGCAGCCTAAAGTCTTAAGTGCCTTGAGTACAGCTTTTTGTACAAGAGATGCGCTTTGACATCACATGCATCCTATACAACTCTTTAACTAGAAGCATTACCTCCTTTTTGTACGAGTTCTTTTTATCATTATTACGAGTGCTCATATTATTTCATGGAGAACCTCAACTTCCTCCTTGCTGGAGGCGAACAGAGGATGCCCCACAAGGAACATAATGTCGGCAGATGCTGCCGTCGCAAGACACATGTATAGGCCAAGGAGCAGTGCTGACAAAAACCACAGCACAACGCTCGCCTTCTCTTCGGAGAGAAGGCATAAAGATAAGCGTTAAGATATGAATGTAAATGACAGAACAAGGTAGCAGATATGAAAGAGTGAAGCAAAACCACAACAATAAATAAAATACGGCTTAAGAACATGAGAAAATTATGGTATTCATTATCGCGCTAACAAATTGTCGCTTCAGAAAACCGAAATTACTTCGCGACGCGCAGTCACCGTCCTACTCAATATATACCGCATATGTTTGGTGGATGTGCCTGATGATAAGTAAAACGTACATGAACTAAAAACAACATCGTGATTGCGTGCTCCGGGTGCACGGCCTTTGTTGTATAAATTGCATGCACCGCACCTGCTTCTTGAGCCGCCACCGAAAGAGCCGAACGATGCTGATATTATACAGGCTTGTCGAGACATAGCGTCCCTACAAATGGAGTGCCTTAACTATCGAATCCTACTTAGCCCGAGCGACTGCTACTATGAAAAGAAAGAAAGAAAGAAAGAAAGAAAGAAAGAAAGAAAGAAAGAAAGAAAGAAAGAAAGAAAGAAAGAAAGAAAGAAAGAAGCAGGCATAGTTTAGCGACAAGGTGTGTATAATTGTCTATTCCTCGGCACTCGAGACAACCTTATGCTCTTGACGCAATAATTTATTCAGCTCGCCTCTCTTTCTCTTGTTTTTTTTTTTTCTGCGAGACTAACACTGACGGCACTTACGTGCGCCGAATTAGTGATGAACTTTCTCAGCCCGTGCCTTTTGTCCCACCTGTATCCCCTTGTTTGATACATTGTTGTCGAAACGAGCCATTTTTCTCTTATCGTACGATTGTTCTCTTCGCCTTTTTCTTTCGGCGCCAGCATACCTAGACGTTCTTTTTTTTTTTTTCGGAGCTTGTTATTTTTTTCTCGTGTTGTCTTTCTTATTATTATTACTGTTGTTATCTTGCTTTCTTGGTAACCACTTGCGAAAGAGAAGCCGTTCGAGATTAATTTCAGTGTTTCCATGGAGGCTCCTTTGCCTTTTTTTTTTTTCCTTGCAATACTTGTCCTTGGCTAGTGGTTTCACCCGGCATGTTCGTTAACAACTCAAGGCTGTCGCTGTCGCTATATCAGCTTTGTGGAGGAGGGCATTTGTTGCAGCGAGAGCGAATGAGAAATAAGACGCCCGCGCATATCTCTTGTTTCTGACGCTACAGTATAATGTCGTACTTTGTCTTTACAATGCGTTTCCTCCTCGGTAACGAATTCTCATTGCAAGTGAAGGGGAGACAACCTGACTACGGGTTACTGTAGTGGTGACCGGCGTTGCTAAGGAAGCGCGGCAAGGTAACAGAAAGAAATAAAAATTCCGCCGAAGTAATAATGCGCACTGTGTCAATGTCAAATTCACATTTCGCGCAATAAGTGAACGCTGTGTGGATTCACGAGTGCGAGGGGAAGACGCCATCGATTCGTAATCATCGGCGCACTGCCAGCTGGCCACCGTAGCTAATGAGCAATGTGAACTCGGCACTAGCCAATGTCAGACATCGCCTGGCACGTTCAGAAGAGCTGAGGCAGTTTTTGAAAGTGAAAGAGCGGTGTTGTAACCGCAATGCGTCGGACAGCTAAGTGTACTGCCAAAGGCGGCTGAATGTCACGGCAGGAAGTACATTCGGCGGCCTATGCGAATCATTTTGTCAAAATTCTATTGAACAAATTATACTAACCCTCCTTCTGCCTTGTCACATCTATCCTACCGTCTTTCTTTCTTTCTTCCAAATTACCTATTCGGTAATGTGCCACTTTTTATTTTTTTGTAATTAGGCTTTCCTTTTCCATTTGCGATACATTAGGGGTGGAGGTCGAGGCACCTTTCTTTATGTCTCGCGCTCTCTCTCTATAAAGCCATTCCATGCCTACTCCGCCACCTAGCGGCGCAGTGAATGCTAAGGACCGAGGAGTTTTACCTCCCTTTTCAGCTTGTGTTTCAATGCGAGGTCTTTCTCGACGAACCAAGAGCACTTTGATCGTATCTATCTATCTATCTATCTATCTATCTATCTATCTATCTATCTATCTATCTATCTATCTATCTATCTATCTATCTATCCCACACGTCATTTAGGCACTTGCGTCGTCAAACCGTAGAGGTCGTTCCACTAACTTGATATATATCAGGATTTACGTGGGATGTCATGAGTGTATCATAAACATGCATATCAGGTGGTCATTGCATGAGTCATGATATGCAAGTCATGTCAAAAACCATAAGACATAAATGATAAGATGCCTTCGTAATGTCGGTAATTTCATTACACTGGCATATACTAGCATGGGGCATGTGCAAGAGTGTACACGGCGTGACGTTTGTATATGAAAACATGAATGACAGGTCATGGCAGTCATGACATGACATGCGCGTCATTCATATTACGAAACAGTAGGCGTAAACGGCGTGGTTCATACGCCGTAAAGCCGTCACATACGTCACAACGTGTATATATGTAAACGTCAGAAGCACGAAGCACTGCATGTTGTACTTTCGATGTCATGGCATAATTGGCCTGAATGATGATATTAAATTGCAGTGCTTTCCTTAATTACCAAATCAGAGTATGTCTGACATAATAGTATGTCTGACATAACATAAGCGCCATTACCTGACGCCCGGTACATGACATGTATCGTATTACTATGGTAATGGCAACACTGGTGGGCCAACTGTCGGCTAATATTGTCTAATGGCTAGTATTAGTCAAGTCCTGACTGATGCCGAATATTGTGTAACTCTCGGGCAGTGTTGTCTATTAGGCGCCCATTTTCGTTAGAGCCCCGCCACGGTGGTCTAGTGGTTATGGCACTCGGCTGCTGATCCGAAGGTCACGGGATCGAATCCCGGCTGAGGCGGCTGCATTTCGATGGAGGCGAAGTGTTGAGGCCCATGTGCTGTGCGATGTCAGTGCACGTTGAAGAAACCCAGGTGGTCGAAATTTCAGGAGACCTCCACTACGGCGTCTCTCATAATCAGAGATGGTTTTGGGACGTTAAACCCCACAAATCAAATCAATCTTTTTGGTTAGTATAGTCGCTAAATCGGGGCTAATTTTGGTAAATTGCCAATGTTTGCTAACTCTCGGCTAGTGCTGACCAACCGCTGTACAGCAATGATTAACGTCTGCTTACTGTTGGCGTTGATAGATTAATGCGCTAGAAATGGTACGTACTGGCTATGTCGGTTAAGTGGGCTAGGACGTGCTGCCTAACACTGGCTTGTGCTGCCTAACGTTGCCAACAGTTGTGTTGGATGCGCATTTTTGTAACAAGTAATAAATATTACCTATGTACTACTATGACTCTGTGTCACTGATCCCGAGCTTTGAGACATGGGAAGCAATCTCCGGGAAATATTCCAAGAACTGACATGTAAGTTTCCCGAAACTGACCCCACGAGAGCGTGGACAATTAAGTTTTAGGTCCCTTTGGTGCACTAGCAAAGCGAAAGCAGTTGTTCAGAGACCGAGTCAGAGCCAAGGGTGATCAAAACAAAACAAATATATTCTCATCTAACAGGCCGTTACACAAAAGTGCACAAACTCGGCTCTTCAAAATGCAAACGGAACCAACTAACACCAAATGTGCAAGCTCATTCATTACAGTAGATAAAAAACACAAAATGAGTCCTATTCACCAGAGTCATTCGAAGCGTCTTGTCAACTTGGAGCATGCAGGCCGATCTCGTCCGTCTGGTTCGCGGAGCAGCGTCGTTCAACTCCTTCTTTCAGCTTTCACTGTGCCACAGACGACTGAGACTGCTGACGAAAGCCCATGCTCGATCCTTTAAATTGACTTTGGCGGGCTTTCTATACGATTCGGCACGGGCCACGTGATCTCAGCACGCGCAAAGCTGACGGAAGGCTCTCGATTAAACTGGTATCTTCGCGTCGGAGGCGCCTCCTTCTCCTGGGCATGTCGCCGTTAGCGTCGGCGTGTGCTCTCCGCTTCCCCCTTCCCTCCACGTCTGTCTCACGCGCTCACCCGCTGTGATGAGACGACTAAGCGCCCCCATTCCAGAATTCTTCATAACATACTAGAATCGCGCCGTGTATGCTTTGGCCAGCCGTTGCGTGACGTTATGCGCGTTGAGGTTTTCGCTGCGCGCGTCGTTTTCCTTCGCTGGGTTCGATTCGGCGCGGCGTCTCTAATACGATGCCGGGCTCTACGACAAAGTGGGCACTGTTCTGATACACTCAACGACTTACAGTCATGCGTTAGTCGATTCCGCGAGAATGTTCGAAGATACTGCCATATGCGAGCGTCACGGAATGACATTTTCTCGACGTCACAAAACACAGTTTAAACCGTCCTCCTGTTCAGAAAGCAGAAGGCTTGCTGTGTGTGAACAATGAGACGGTCCGGTCCTCACCGGCGGGGAAAACGACTTTTTACAGAGGCGGTAATCTCCAGTGACGTCATCCGCTACTTTCAGCGCGTTTCGCGGCATTGTCCACACACTGCCCGAGAGCGTCGTGAAGGTTGCTTCTTCGAGAATCGTACGCAATTAGCGCAGCAGACGATTGCATCGGCAAGTCAAAAGATGAAGGAAGAAGCTGGCATGAGCGAGTTGTGTGGTTTTTCTTTTTCTTCCTCCCTCTGACTAATTAAGTAGGCGTGGTGGATATATTTTGTGGTCGAACAACAAACGAAAGTGTTGCGAATGAAGACATCTGCAACCACGCCCTCGTTCCTTAAACAACGAATGTAGGGAAACGGGGGTATGTAAACGCGGTGGCTTGCCATGTAGATCAGTCTCGACGCTTCGTCAATATGGCTTAGGAGCATATCAACATGTATCTTTTCTAGAAGTTTTTAATGTGACTATGTAGTTTGTACCGGCTGGCCAGCTAATTCAGCCATTCGTTTAGTTGAGACGTGTCCTACCGTGTGGAGCGTAGTCATCGGGGCTTCAATCTCAAGTTAGCTCTCAGACTGCTTGAGATCACCATCAGAATTGACTTCCGGAAACGTCAGCGTTGAAACTCCGCGGACATCGCAGTCGTGCCTGAACTCATCGTAAGTTCTCGCTTCTGATCGCCGGCGACTCAGCACTTCCGGTCATCTCACGTATACCCTCATCTGTTTGTACCTTCGAAGTTTAGCGTCGTTAAGCACTGCAAATAAGATTCTGTCAACTGATAGCTTGAGTGCTGACGTTACGTCAGACAACGCTTTAGGCGTCACACTAGTCGAGATGCCTCGTGAGGCCACGTGGCATGCGTGACCATTCGAACTGCCCAAAGCCGTCGATCCGCTACGTAACGGTCGCTTTTGTTTTTTCAAAGAGATAATTTTTTCTTCAATAAAAATTTTTTCTCATGTGAAAGTAGATAGAGACAGAGAGGTCCAAAGAATTTATTTGAGCGCCATTACAAGAAAAGAGCTTAAGAGGTTTCTTAATTTCTACATGAATGCTACGCTGTTTCGCCATTGCGTGATTTCAAGCACCACATTTATTCAGTTGTTATGTAGCATACTTCATTCTCTTAATGACCAACGGTTGTCTTGTCATCGCATTGTCATTCGCACGGCCTTGACATGCAGGGCCCGCCCACGTCCATTTCGTCTTCTTAATTTCTATCACTATGTCCCTAACACGTGTTTGTTAACTCCGCTTTCTTCTTGTCCCTTGTGGGGACCAGGGTGAAGCGCGTCCCGCGCGACGCCATGTTTTGCTTGGAATGTCCCTGCATCCCCCTCTCGCATCCCCGGGCCGCGCGCGCCATCTCGTGCTCCAGCGACCCCGGCAGCGGCCTGCGACCGTCGCCCATCTCTGTATGTTCTTTCCTTTCTATTAGATAGCTCGCCTCCCCTTGCATGGTCTTTGTGTGTTATTGTGTGTTCGCGTGTTGTTATTGTTTAGATATTCTCCGTCTATTCGAATGCCTTTTTCTTCCCAGTCTAGACGTTTAAAGACTTCCTCTAAACATGCAGTGAATAGCATCGGGGATATTGTGTCTCCCTGTCTCACACCTCTCCTGATCGGGATTTCTCTGCTTCTCTCATGTAGCAGTAGTGTGGCTCTGCAATCTTTGTATATGTTGTTGATGGTTTTCACGTATACGCCAGGTACCCCTTGTCGATGTAGAGCTTCTAGAACTGTTTGTATTTCTATGGAGTCAAATGCTTTCTCGTAGTCGATAAACGCCATGTAAAGAGGTTTGTTATATTCCGCGTACTTCTCAATTACTAGGTTGATAGCGTGGCTGTGGTCCATTGTCGAGTAACCTTTCCTAAAACCAGCTTGTTCTCTCGGTTGGTTAAAGTCGAGTGTTTCTCTTATCCTCGTAGAAATTACCTTTGTAAATAGCTTGTATATTACTGGGAGTAGGCTGATTGGTCTGTAATTCTTTAAGTCCTTTATGTCACCTTTCTTGTGGATAAGGATTATATTAGCATTTTTCCAGCTGCGCGGTACGCTACATGTCTTGATACATTTCGTGAAGAGCGATGCAAGTTTTTCAAGTACAATATCTACTCCGTCTTTGATCAAGTCGGCTGTTATACCATCGTCACCAGCTGCTTTACCGCGGGACATGCCTTTGGCAGCTTTTTTGACTTCGTCAGCGGTTATACATGGAATTTCGGTGTTCTCCTCTGGTTCTATTTCTATTAAGGTTGTATGGTCTGTCTGAGAGCTGTACAGTTCCGAGTAGAAATCTTCTGCTACCTTTACTATTTCGGTGAAACTGTTGATAACGTTACCTTTTTTATCTTTTAGCGCATGCATTTTGTTTTGTCCTAAGTGCAGTTTCTTTTTGACCGATTTAATGCTGGTGCCTTTTTCTACTGCTTTCTCTATTCCTCTCATGTTAAAGTTTCTTACATCTCTTTGCCTGGCTTTACTGATCAATTTTGATAGTTCTGCGAATTCTATCTTATCTTTTGATGAAGTTACTTTCAATATGTTGGCGTTTTTTTATTAAGTCCTTGGTAGACTGGGACAGCTTACATTTTGCTTGCTTTGTTGCTTTACCCCCGACTTCTATCGCGGTTGCAAGGATTGTTTTCGTTATGGTTTTGTTTATTTGTTCTAAATCGTCATCGTTTCCGTCTAAGGCCTCGAACTTGTTGCTTAGGGCGACTTTAAATTCGTCGTCTTTCGCTCTGATTACCTCTACATTACATTTTTTTCTAGTAAATAATTTAGTTCTTGTTTTCTTTAGGTTAAGTACAATCTTTGCCCTTACTAGTCTGTGATCGCTGCATTTTATCTTCCCCACTACTTCTTTAACAATTTAAGATTTGCAGACGACATTGTGCTCTTTAGCAATGATGGTGACGAATTACAAAACATGATTGATGACCTAAACAGGGAAAGCATTAAAATTGGATTAAAATGAATAGGCAAAAGACCAAAGTTATGCTCAATAGCTTAGCTAAGGAACAGGAATTTAAAATCAACAGTGAACCCTTACAATGTGTAAACGAATATGTATATCTGGGACAGTTAATATCAGGAACTCCTACCCAGGAAAACGAAATTCTCCGTAGAATAAGGCTGGGCTGGGGTGCATTCGGAAGGCATTACGAAATCATGACCGGAAACTTACCGCTCTCATTAAAGCGAAAAGTATTCAATCACTGCATTCTCCCAGTACTAACGTACGGTGCAGAAACATGGAGAATAACGAAAAAACTAGAGATGAAACTAAGGAGCACGCAACGTGCAATGGAAAGAAAAATGATAGGGGTAACGCTAAGAGATAAAAAACGAGCGGAATGGATCAGAGAACAGACAGGAGTAGCCGATATTATCTTATCAATTAAAAGAAAGAAGTGGACCTGGGCAGGACATGTCATGAGGAGGAAGGATAATAGGTGGACAGTAAGAGCGACGGAATGGATACCACGAGAGGGAGGAAGGAGGAGGAGAAAGGAGGGAGGAAAGACAGGGAAAACGCAACAGAGGTAGGCAAAAGGTTAGATGGAGCGACGAAATTAAAAAGTTTGCGGGCATAAAGTGGAACCAACTCGCTCAGGATAGGGTGGATTGGAAATCGTTGGGAGAGGCCTTCGTCCTGCAGTGGACCTAAACAGGCTGATGATGATGATGATGATGATGATGATGATGATGATGTTATTGTTCTTTGTTTGCGTTATTGCGTTCGCGTGCTGTTAATCGTTATTGTTACCCTTTGTTTATGTTTAATTCGACTTTAGATTCGGCCTTGTTTTTGTTTGCTTAATGTTCTCCTCTTTCGCCACGTGCGCCGGTCCATGCTGGCCCTCCTCGAGACGGGCCGCCGGCTGACGCGCGCGGGAGCGCGGCGATGCATGGCTGAGATGAGCGAGCGCGCGGACGCGACAGCCACACTCTATGCTCATCGAGTGCTCGAACCCACGGCACGGGGTTGCTAGCGGCGATGCCGCTACTAGTAGTAGTAGCAGAACCCCCCTCCTCCCCCCCATCCTTAAGGTTACACCTACCATTTTCCGGTCCATAGCTCGCTGCGTCGTCCTCAATTTAAACAGAAACCTCTTAGTTAGCCTCCAAGTTTCTGCCCCGTAGGTGAGTACCGGTAAGATGCAGCTGTTATACACTTTCCTCTTCAGAGACAATGGAAAGCTGCAATTCATTATCTGAGAACGTCTGCCGAATGCACTCCATCCCATTCTAATCCTCCTAATTATCTCAGCCTCATGATTCGGATCAGGGGTCACTACCTGGCCTAAGTAGACATATTCACATACCACTTCCAACGCCTCGCCAGCTATCTCAAACCGCTGTGCTCGCCCAAGGCTATTGAACATTACTTTGGTTTTCTGCATGTTAATTTTAGCGTGGCAGGGGACTGCAGTAAGTTAGGTGGGCAGATGAGATCAGGAAGTTTGCGGCGATAAATTCGGCCCAATGAGCACAGGACAGGGATAACTGGAATCTATGGGAGAGGTCTTTGCCTTGCCGTGTGCGTAGACAGGCTGAAAATGATGATGATGATTATGATGATGATGATACTTTGTTCATTTGATATTCCTATAAGTTGACGTCATGTTTGACACCACCGCACATCGTTTATGTCAACGAAATATTTGTTTGGCTCCAATGTCCATACGAATGTACCTAAGTTTAATATTATGTATGCATTCCCATGTGTGTGCCTGTATCCAAAATGATTTCTTCACTTTTTCCTTTACTCTCCTACACGAAAATTTATCTACTGAATTTTATTTATATATCTTATATACTACATTTTATTTATATGTTTATTTATATTTGACTGTATTCACCATATTCCTTGTATAATAGTGTATTTGGTTCTGTCCTCCACACCAACAAATGGGCAGGAATCCCGTCGACCTACATTGCTATAGATTCCTGTTCCTTCCGAAGCACTTTCCCTCTTTTCTTTGTGGAGGAACGAATTCTAAAACGAGCCCCTGAACTTAGGATGTGAAGTAATGTGGAATTAAACTTCCCTTAAACGTACTGACACCCCATTTTTTAAAGAACCAGTTATTTTACGGCGCAACGAAAAGCTCACCCTCGGTAATGTTTATAACCGCAGCGGTTCCTTTCAAAAGTGCGTGGATATTTTGCAAACAGAATTTTTTTCGATCTGGGAAGCCTCTGAAAAAGGTAAGATCCGCTCTTAGCACTGTTTAGGCTTGATCTCGATGCCGATAGCCACCTTGCAAACAATCTTCATTCTGTTTTCACAGGAGTGGTTGAAGCTGCGGTTAACGATCCACATTTTGACCTTTCTTAACCAGCTCTGAAAATAAAAAGTTGGCAAAAGAAGCTTGCGTTGTTCTTCAAACCGTTCTCGTATCACTACAGCGTTTTTCCCCCTAGTACGAGACTATACGTCGCGGATGGCTGGCCACCGGCTGCGCCTTTATTCTGCCGATAGCCGGGCCAAGCCAAGTAAGCCCAATCCGAAACCACGCTTTTGCAAATGACGGCCATTTCGTGGCAGGCTTATGTGTACATTGTAAATTAGAAAAAAAAGGACTTCAGATATCAAAGGTGCACTGAATTTTCACGGCAATAAATCGACCAGGAACTGCGTGCACTTTTGGAAGGTCACGTGATCGCACTCTTGTGCAGCTTTGCGCGTTTCCCGCTTTGGTTACCAAAGGTCAGTTTCGAGTCTTCATGAAATAAAAATACGAAGGTGCGTTTAATCAGAATAACAGGAGTCGTTGGAGCCAATACAATGCTCAATCTTTCCATCAGTGAGGTAATCTCAGTCGAAGTTCAGAGCAGTTGTGTGCCTCTTAAGGCCGCGCCACATATCGAATCTCGGAACATGCAACTCAAACAATAATAGCGACGTAAAATAAAAAAGGGTATCTGCATGTACTAAACATACATCGTTGCCGTCGTTGTATTGACATCATTAAAAGACATTACATGCGAAGATGGTGCCGTCGCCTCTTTTTCGTCTGAATTAAGCGCAAAAAAAAAAAGGCACGGCGAAGCTTCACTCCGATCTTGTATTGCGACGTGTTATCGTTGTGACCAACCGCACTGTGTTATCGGCGCCATCAATAGCTGACGCCTGAACGAGGCACGCTCCCCGGTATCAGTCGTCTATCTCGCGCGCGTTTAATCTATGTATATCGCAATGAGCTCGTCAGACGTACTACATTAAGCATATAGTGTACCGTGAAGCGAGGCCCACATTCACAAAAACGTCTTACGCTACAAACGCTCGTACAATAATAAAAAAATCATCCGATTCCGATGCCACGCTTCCAGAAATATACGCAACGAATAGATGCAAAGTGTGTGCCACCAGAGCCACGCTAGCACGCAGGCTATGAGAATGCCACCAGGAACTGCTACAAAATAACGAGAGCGAAGCCTCCACCCAGTGGTTTATACAACATCCCCCCTAACACCTCCCCCCCCCCCCCGCAAAAAAAAAAGTTTTGATAACACCATGGGTAACACCCCTCCCCCCCCCTCCCCCACACACACACACACAACCGAAATTGTGGATAAATCCCTGAGCCTCCAGTGACAGCCTCCGCTCGCGCTGCTCGGCTTGAACCTGCATGGAAGACCAAGCCTGGGCAGTCCAGCGGGGAAGCCGCCGGGAGACAAGAACTCATGGCCGTAACCTCGGCGGGTGCCCCAGCTCACTAACTCGCCAAACACGCATCGTTCCAATTCGCGTTAATGTTTTACTCACTCACTCTGATGCTGCGTACTGGAGCGAAGCCTGTGAATGGCAAATAGCACTTTCGTTATCATTAGGCATGTTTCTCTTGTAGCCATTACTTGTTCACATAATAGCACCAGAGACGCGTTACACGTGACTAAACAGGCTGTTTTGTTGTGCGTCAAGATCGGGGAAACATTCCACGCATCCGCCCTCGAGTAAGTCAGGGGGGCGAGCTGGGCAATGACCGGCTGCTTTGGGGTGTGGAAGGCGCCCTTACTGTATTCGCCCAGGCCCGATTACTGAATCCTGCCCCAAGCTGACAAGGTTTTATATACAGGTTGGATTATCTGCAGAGGGTTCCACGTTGATCATGTACGACGCCTCAGGCATGCACTTCACACCATGATAACATTATTAGTATAACCTTATCTCTACTAAAATTCTATTGCCAATAAAACTACCGCACTTCGTTAACTGAAAAGGATTTCTTTCGTCTTGTCGCTAGAAGTGGGCAAGGAAAGTGGCGGCGTGCGATAAAGCGCCCGAAAGACATGACATTTTTTCTTCTCTCATATTAGACGAGTGTCACGCCCCCCCCCCCCCCCCCGCAACCTTCTCAAAAAAAAAAAAAAAAAGAAACGGAGCTCACCTATACTGTAAAAGGGAAAATGCGCCCACGTGGGAGTAAATGGCTTGTCCTCTAGCGACTGTCTCCTCCCCCCCCCCCCTTCCCCCATTGGCAGTAAATTATACTCCCCGGGATTGCAGCAAATTGTTTATTCCGTATCACATGGAGTTCCTGTGTGTTGCCTTGGGAGTGTATTTCTATTGATAGCCCGTGCTTAACCGAGTTTCTCAGAGGCACATTGGGAGTACTTTTCATATCCATATACAATTCGCAATGGTCGGAGTTCTTGCGTGGTTCATTGGGACATTTGTTTGTTTGTTTGTTTGTTTGTTTGTTTGTTTGTTTGTTTGTTTGTTTTTTTGTCTCTCTCTCTCTCTCTTTCTTTCTTCTGTTTCAATTCTCCGTGCTTGACGGAATTTTGGGGAGACATGTGATGGGAGCACGCATATCTTTCGCACTCCGTGACAGGCCCGGTTTTGGCTCGACGTGCCGGGAGAATTTTTTTTTTATTTATTTCCTCCGTTGTAACTTATTTATCTCTCTTTTATTCATTTTTTTACTGTGGTCATTAGCAGGGTCTCTGCATGAGGGAATATTTATAAAAGTAGTTGCCTAATATGCTCGTGTGGTTTCTTCAAAGAGCACTCGGGGTATGCATTCAAAAGAGTAATTGAGCTGCTTCTTATTTGTTCACAATAGACTGCAGTCTTCGGCTGAAGACCAAGCAGGCGGTCAAGCAATACAAGAGCACATAATGATACGAAAAACGACCAATAAGCAGACGACAAGGAGGCAGATCACGTGAAACGTGAAAAGGACCGAACAATAAAGTTTTAGGAGCAGCCGCAGAAGAAAGCGCGACACACTGCACGCGACGCACCTACCAATAGATCAATAAAATAGAAGCGGTTCAAAGAAAAGCAATAAGGTTTATTTTTAGCAAGTATAGACTGACAGGACTCACCAACACATCTACTTAATAACGCTGGCATCTTAACACTACAAAACCGAACGAAACTAACAAGACTAAAATTAATGTTTCAAGTATCAGCTACTACACAACATAATAAAAATAGATACTTCAAGGTATATATCTTATTTTCATGGCAGACCAACCCGTCATAAGCATTCCCATGCTGTTTCCGAATACTCGTCCAACACTAATTGCTCCAAATACTCATTTCTCCCTCTCACCATTAAAGATTGGAACTCTCTGAAACCCACCCTAACCACCGAATCATTCATAAACTTATTTACAACTGCAACTGAAAGCGAATTGCTTACCTCACAAGGAGCACTAAACGCATATCAATATCAATAAACCCGCTAAACGATGAGTCGGTGTCACGTTACTAATACATAGCTTTTCTATTCTATTTCTATGATTGTATTGTCTTAAGTGGCATGCTCTTCGATTAATTTGTTGTTTACATAATTGTTCCAATAACGTGTTCGACAGTGATGTATACCTTATCCTTTTGCAGTTGTTTTTAGCGATAATTTCATACATGATTTTTGTTGCTAAAACTGATTTTTTGTGTTCTTCTATAGCAATGTATATTGTCTGATTTTGTATGTCATTTTTACTTTCCTTGTGATTTTAACCTTGCATGATTTTGGGTAAACAAATATTATTTTTCATGTGCCTTTCCTGCTATAATCTCTGAAGAGATTGGCAGTATCCTTAAATAAATAAATAAATAAATAAATAAATAAATAAATAAATAAATAAATAAATAAATAAATAAGCCGCCAGAGCCACAGCAGTCAAACATGGAGCACCATGCGCTGCTCGAAATGCTCAATGTGAATAAAGGTTTCCAGAATTCAATAATTTTGCGGACTAATTTCATTACAAATCCAAGCTACAAATAAACCGGAATGGGTGATTTCTAACAACGCATCCAACATTTCACATATTGCAGAACTAGGGTGCACAGTGGACTTAGCCAAATTGATATGACGTGTAAATGTCTGAAATGGGTATTTTTCCTTTTTTTTAACACCACTGCGAACCACCACAGGAAAAAAAAAACTTTTAAAAACGTCCAGTAGTTATAGAACACACAGTAAGAGTTGCACGTTCATCAGTGTAAAAAAATCGCTTCTCTAGAACAAAGATGAAACATGTACGAAATAAGCAAAGGAAAGGAACATATAAAATATTATGAGGTTTCAAGCATAACACCGAAGTTTCATCTGACATCTGCATAAACCAGAAAGCAGAGAAACAATTCAAATTTGGTAAGAACAATAATCTGAGTAGAACTATACAAGGATGTTTCAGAATACGTGTCCAAAAATGTTATGAATACAAGATAACCAGCTATCTGCGAAATTTATGCCGTATTGCGCACGGTGGCACGCACCGTAAGAAGGGTAGGAATAAAAACGTCGACAGTAATTAACAAAATTCTACTGATCAGACGGATTAAGCTTAAAACATAACATCCAGGTGCTCAAACATAATGCAGTGATGAATGTTATCTACATAGGGACCAATATCGTTGTAATATTCTTAAAAGGGTTGAGCTTCTAATTTCTGCAGAGCAATGAAATCCGGCTGATTTCTCCCAGGAACCCGTAACTGAATGGTCAAAGAGCGTTGTTGCCGGTGCCTTCTAAAGTGCTCTGTGTGACATATTTGTTCCACATACATTCCCTTTATGCGCAGTCGGTTATCAACAGTGTTGCTTCTTCACGAGTAAATCTCTGGATTACACAGGATTGGCGTAGATTGTTGTGGATCGCCCTCAATTGATTGCCTATAGCATCCTTGAAATTCTGATAAAGCTTTCGAGTATTCCCTTTCGGGACACACGACAGTGCTTTGCATGCCAGGGTGTCTGCTTTTTCGTTTTCTTCAATGCCTCCCATCTTTCACTTCTTCTCTCTATTCCCTCCTCCTGAAAGAGTAAGCAGGCGTTATGCCCCACTCAGTCGCAGTTGCCAGCTTACTCCTTCCTTCTTCCCTTTGTGTTTTGTCACCAGACCTAATAATAATAATAATAATAATAATAATAATAATAATAATAATAATAATAATAATAATAATAATGCCCATGTTGGATGGGATGCACTAAAATTTTAAAACACCTTCTTCATCAAGTCTTGAATTAGTGATATAGATCGCCTTGTAAACTTTTCTGGGGGTAGGCCGCGATGTAATCGTTGTAGCGCTGATTTCGAGTCTGTCAGCACCACAGAATTCCTTGCAAGTAAATGCCCGTACAGCTTTCGCAAGGCAGCTGTAGCCAAAATTGCGAAATATACGCGGTCAGACCATGTCATGTTATGAGAAAGTATGAGCAGAATGCCGCTACGCAGCTACCTGCTTGTGTACACGCTGGTTCGTGTGTGCACGCTCTGCTCCCGTAGTCCAGCACCAAACACTTTGCCTCGGCAGCTCGAATGTTGCGTTTCGCCGATAGGCAAAATACACTGAGACAGCCGGTGACGTCTGCAAAGGACCATGGCGTGTCGGGACAATTCTGTTTAGGCCATCCAAAATCCAGACAACGAAAGATGTTAAGCGCCGCATGAAAATGGGCGCAAGGTTTTGTTCTATGTTAGCTGCCGGAGAAGTTCCATGGCTGCAAAGGACTCGCCCAGTCTTAAAATCTGCGTCAACAAGGCCTAAGATGTCAAAAGGGGGAGTGGAAGGGACGCTGCCTCATCGATTACCTTCTTGGTTGAAGGCCCTTGAGGGACTCCCATCGCCTAAGTCCCTTTCCCTGTACCGCTTCCAAGACTGTACCGCCTCCAAGATTTCCCTGTACCGCCTCGAATTGGCCCGATGATGGTGATATCAGCGGGAGTTGATAGAGAATGCGGCTTCTTCTGAGTGCAGTGTGCAGTTTAAGCAAGGACATGGGCTCACCTACCATGTGATGAAGTAGCACTGACTCTTTGCGCGGACGCAGCCATAGCTCCTTCAGCCGCACGCCGCCATGTGTAGTCCCGCCCAGATATCGAACACTATTTGCACGACGAATTGGGTTACCGCTAATACGTAATGTCAGCGTGCTGACTTCTACCCCACTCACGGGAAAAGCACGGATTTTCTGCTGATAAAGATGGGCCGAGCGTCGATAAAGGTGCATCCAGACGAAGCACGGAAGCAGGATTCGCCGGGCCGATTCGCTTCGTCCGCGCCTCGCCCGCGACCCGCGGACACGGATAATACCAGCCCCTTTTTCACATACAGATTCTGGCCGCGGACAGCTACTGCTTTAGCGTGTCGACACAAAGTGACGGCAGCCAGTATGCTTCTCCCCCTCTCCGCGCGACAGTCCTGGGTGGAGGGGAAACTCTCAAACCATTCTTTTGGCAGCTGGCGGAGAGGGGACGCTGGAGAGTGGACCGGTTCTCCGGCTCTGTCGTCTGCTAGTGCTTCGTCTGCCGTGTGGATGCACCTGCACCCGGACAGTCCGAGGAGTACCCGTCCGCGTCGGCGAAAAATCCGGTTTCCGTCCTTCGTCTGGATGCACCTTAAGTGGCACTCGATGATGGCGACAGCGCCCCGGGCTATACGCGTCATTATTTTGCTGTTACTCTGAAATCCAAATGGAGATTACATCTGCGTAGATGGGCATTTCAGCTGCTATCCTACGAGCTTTCAGTGCGTCAGGAAGGCTGACATCAGCAACTTTGTACAGAAAAGAGATAGGACACTTCCTTGCGGCACGCCAAGGGAAATTCGCCGCTCGTCGCTCATTGTATTTCCAAACATAACCCGGATGCTACGATCTGCAAGACACTCAAGAACGAGTCGAGGGATATAAATTTCCTGAAGCGTTTTAAAGGCCGTTGATAGTGCGTCTGAAGCACGCATTCATATTCTTTGGCAGCGTCCATACAGACTGCGAGCGTCGAAAGGCCGTCGACACGGTGATACTGCCCTGAGCACTCGACCGTAAGCGAAATTCGGTCATACACAATGGCAATTCCTTGATTTAATGCTATAGCGCTCCGATTAGCCCGAGGTGGTGCATCTTTGCAGAAAGTGTACTGATGACTACAGATATCCTCGTCATAAACGTTGATAAGCACTCACGGAAAACAGTCCATTGAGCACTTATGATTAGTCTTCCTGCGTGAAGGCGGACGGCAGCGTTTATCCGGATGATAGAGTCTTCGCAGATGGTGTCTCCTTACTTTCCGTTCTGCTCGCCTACGCGCTGCACAGAGATTCTTTAGCTTCAAATCGGAAGTGAGAAAACTATCTGCAATTTCAACACTTAAATGGTCACACTCTTGCTTTGCAACAAAAACTTGCGAACAGCTCGCCAGGGGAATCGTCCAATGCTTCCCTGATGTGTTCCAACGTGGCAAAGTGGAGGATTGTCGACCAGCGGCCTGAGATCCGGTTATATCGTTGATTATCGGAAACACAGTGGTTACCCATCCTGTCTGGGACTGTCGTCAATGATACCAAAAGGTCTGACGGATGTGGCTCGAGGTTGTGGAAACTCCATTATTCTAGCGGTTTGAAGAAAGTCAGTTCGAAGTCGTCCGCCACGCATAAGTCAGCAGCATCCGCGGCTGCTGTGCAGGTTCCTTGTCTCGCAAATATCCTGCATCGTCTCCAGAGAGACTATGATGTGCATTAAAATATATTCAGATTATTAGGAGTGGGAACACGAATGAAAAGGTATTATATTCGTAAAGCTTTACGCTACTCATAGTTATACGGTTGTCGTATTTTAGTGTATATAGTTGTTTTTTCGTGCTCACATGTACATTTTTTATAACTTATGTTTATTGTTCTGTACTTATATGTAAATTTTGCATAACTTATTTCTATCTGTACCATTCTATACCATAGTGTTGCTGCTCTAATGCATGATTTTATAGGAGGTTCCACTCACAGTCTCGCGACTTTGAGACCTCCTTCTGTATCTGTGTATTTTTCATATACAATGTATTGTATATTTCTGATAATGAATGAATGAATGAATGAATGACTAAATAAATAAATAAATAAATAAATAAATAAATAAATAAATAAAAGGGTCGTTTAGAAATGCCGCCAGTACTTTCCTTCGTGCACTTACGTACACCGATATCACCCTGAGTTTTCGGTTTCCCAGGCACACACTCACAGCGGTGACCTCCAGGGAACCAGAACGAAGGCTGCGCACTGGTAAGAACACATGTGGTATTAAATGCGAAGCATTTCTCACCAAACTTGAGCGACTTTGACCGTATCTATCTATCTATCTATCTATCTATCTATCTATCTATCTATCTATCTATCTATCTATCTATCTATCTATCTATCTATCTATCGGCCTACGTCTCGGCGCTCTCCTGGCCTACTCGACCGACTCGTTTACTCGCTACCTACAAAAACTGGCATGCTAGGGTACCAATGCATGACGAAAGTGAATGATTGATCTAGACATCATTAAACGATGTACTCGTTACGTACGTCACGATTAACGATAACGCGATCACGTGTGGCTCATACCCACAGTTCTCGGCCCGGGTTATGCAAGTATGCGCCACAGGTGGACGATTTTTAACGTTGCAGCTTATGGTAATCAAGCGCCAACCTGAATAGGCATTGGATATTTCATGATAAAGGTACACGGCCTTGGTTAAACATGAGAAAGACACCCAGTTCATTGTAGGTTGCGATTGGGAATGCCGACATAACAAGGGGACAGACCCAGACAAGCGTCAGCCTATACCACGTGTTAGTTGAGGTAGGAGTCGAACGTGGATCCCCGCGGTGCCAATCGAGCATGCTGCCAGGGCGGGTTCTAGCGCGCGGTACGCTTCATAAATAAATCTATCTCATCAGCAGTTCTGGTGATGGTGCCTGTGCTCAGTTTACACGCAGACGTTGATCGTACTTGTAGCAGTTGGCTCAATTGCCAGACAGTTCGACACAGGCAAACTTCGAGCGGCAACGCAACGCTTGTCGTGACTCCGGTGCCCGACGACCTCCTCGTCCCCGTCCATGGCCCGCATCAGTGCTGACCACCTTTCGTCGACGAGCCACAGCGACGACCTCCAGTGACTTCCAGTGCGCACTTCAGTGCGTGGTAGATGGTTTGGACTCTCGGCCCTTTTCGGGGGAGAAACTTTCAGGTGCATGGAAGCACACGGACCACGCTCAGCGCAACTACAAGGCCCTCTTTTAATTTTTTGTGTGACGCAGGTTTAGATGCCCGTCTCTAACACTGTGCTGTAAAGACTACTGCTCATGGTGCACATCCGCTTATAGGACGTGTATAGTGACTCATAGTACTTTACCATCGTCACCTCTCATACCTCCCTCTATCTCTATGTATCCCTTTTCCCCTTACCCCTGCGAGAAGTAGCAGGCCAGAGACACTATCCAGGCCGACGTCTCCTCCTTTCCTCTCATTAAATACTTTCTTCTTCTTCTTCCACTGAAATGACCTAGGATGCTACCGTAGAGAAGTTGCTACACTCATGTGCACGGTACATTCGCACGGCTTCTACTGGTTGCAGCTATAGAAGCACACATTAGACTGCACATTAGACTATTCTCGTTAACGTTGAATTACCCTGCACTCAACTCGTCAAAATAGCAGTCGTGTACACTTTCGCTGGAAGAGCATAAGGCATCCCTGTAGTACTGCATTCAAAAACGTTGTATCAACTGACTGACTGTCTCTATTTCCGCATGCAACGTCACTGCAGAGCCTTCTGTACGCCTGAAGAATGTTTACCGCCTCTTCAATGCTTAGACTCGCAGGAACATCTACGAATTAGGCAACATCTAAGTTCGTGCTATATTCTGGTATTCACGCGTTAAAAAACAGCACGTGTTCGTGTTTTCGTGCTGTCTTTAGGCGTGCAGACGACAGACTAAGAATGCCTAAACCTGCACAACCCAGCCCATCTGTGCAGCAGTACATCCTGTGACATCTAAATACACTGTACACTTTCAAGAGTCGCGATGTTGACGATTTCTTGAACGCTTCATACCTAAATGGTTGGTTGTTGTTTTCCTTCGTTAGATACAGTCGGTACATCTTGTTTTCTTTTCTACTTGTGTGTACCTAATTTCTCTTGTCATTTTCTCCACGGGTAGCTAGATCCTATCTCTCATTTCAGTATATGCCGTAATTTTCAGGATTCTGTTAGAACACAATAGTGCGGTCAGAAAAAGCGGCCGTAGGGTGGACAAAACCAATGCATCTGGTCATTTACTCTACTCTCACATCAGCAGTGGCAGAGGAATCGAATATGTGACCATGTGAAAGGGAAGGGACAATGGAATCAGTAGTTTCAAACGTCGAACCCTTTCAAGGTTCGACGCAGCCAAAGAACTCCCCGAACTAGCACGTCAATTAGCGCTCGACCTATGGAGCTCGCCTGCATCTTAAAGCAGAAGGCTACACGCATTGGACCCTAACCTGCAACTACGCATACTGATCGACCTCTCAAGCTTTGACTCTGCCCTCCTTGTCCGTCTACGGTATAGCGTAGCCTTCTCCGATGCGTATTCGTTTAACAGTCGAATGACTGATAGCCCTTTATGTGAACTCTGTGGTAGCAGAGAAACAATAGCGCACCTTCTCGGCGAATGCATCCGTCTCACCCGGACGACCACCCGTTCACCGAAGACAAGATCCCATGGCACTGGTCTACAAAGTCTTCAACGTCTGTTGCTGTCAGGGCATGGCCATGATTTCTCCAAGACACCTAACTTTGTGACAGATTGTGACTGCGCTGCGACATGTCATTGATGTGTGTGTCCCTAAAGTATCTCCTCTTCTTTCTCTCTTTCATTCCCGCTTTCCCTTTCCCCAGTATAGGGTAGCCTAAGAGAGATCTGCTCTTGTTAACCTCCTTCCCTGTCTTTCGTTTCTCTCTCTCTCTCTCTCTCGGGGCAAGTCGTTTTAGTGAATAAAGGTACAGTTTCTGAAAACTTCGAATGTGACTAACTTCGCGTCTTCTTGCACGTAATAGAGTTATCGGTAAAGTTCGAGAACTTCCAACAAACATCGTATAGCACACCAGTCGCCTTGAAGCCACATCGCTGTCATTTGCTCAGAAAATAACCACTCGCGTGGGGAACGATCTGCATTCACGCACGTATGGCTCAATGCGGCCACCGGGCAAGCGTAAAGTATGATACGTGAGTCACGACGCCGTCAACGCAACCGCTAAGGCCTTGATAGGTCACAATGTTTTTATCTCTCCGTTCCAAGTGTATTTCCGCTCGCGTACCGGTACAAAGTACGCGTCGTATCGGCGCCAAGTTGTGTCGTCGAAAGACGGAAGTTCCGGCAGGTGTAGGCGGGCGGCGGAAGAGAGGACACAGTCAGCAGCCGGCAATCCTTCTCGTCCGTGTCAGAGCGTCGGCGGCGCAGTTGTTCCATTAATTTTTTTTTTTTTATTCCCTTGTCTCGCTGTACGAACACCGTTTCCCCTTACTATATGGGTGCCAAGGAATGACGCTACGGCTGTAAACGTGCGCATGCCCTTCCCTTCCGCCCATCTCTACCGCTCGGACCCGTCGAGAGCAGCGAGAGATGTATAGGCACGCTGCGCTGCACAGGACATTTCTCATACGATGTTGGGCTCTTGTCACGCAAAAAATAATAAATGACTCATCCATCTCGCATCCTGAATTTCATCACCCAATACGGCAATGCGAGTTTCGCATTCACCAACTCTTTTTCTCTACGTATGGGTGGTCTCCGCGAATGAGAGATCCGAAAAGGAGGTGGCGGCGGCAACATGTGGGCGACGCACGTGCTCGGCGGGGGGGATCGGCCCAAAAGTCCGGGATGCGGAGGAGCGGAGAGATGCTGGCTGCAGCAACGGGAAAAAAGCGGCCGCGCCGCCGCGGCGGCGCTGCCGTCGTCGCCGCGGACCGTCTCCGCCGCCGCATGCCCCGCCGTCCAGTCGGCTTCGCAATGCCGCCCAGGCTGCTAGCATGACCCGGCCCCTGCCGCTGCTGCTGCCCGTGGTGCTCGTGGCAGCGGCCGCCTCGGGCGCGCGCTGCCCGCAGGACCAGGACCGCTGGGACGCGAGCAACAAAGCGCTCACCGCGTCGCTCGTCTTCCAGGGCCGGCTGCTGTCCAAGTCGGTGGACGCGGCGGGCAACCTCCTGGCGCGCTTCCGCGTCCAGAAGGTGCTCAAGCCCATGCCGACGGCGACGTTGCGCCGTCGCCAAGAGGTCGTCGTCGCCCTGGTCAAGAGCCGGCCGCCGCCCACGCAGCAACACTCGAACCGCTCCGCGTCGCCGCGTCGCGACGCGCTCACCAACGAGGCCCTGGCGCCCCGTCGGCGGACCTTGTGCCCCGTGTCCGTGCCGCAGGGATTCGTGTTCAACGCACGTTACCTCGTCTACGCCAACCCCGTCGCCGGCCGCGCGGCGCGACGACTGCTGCTGCCGGCGGCGGCAAACTTCTCGGCGGCCGCGACGCCTGACCACTACACGCGCCGCGCGGGACGCGCCGTCAAGAAGGTCGTCTGCAACGGATGCGGTGAGTGTGACCCACGAGCACTCTTTGTATTCTGCTCTCAACCGTTTGCAGGCTGCACGAGCGCACAGCCCCTGTAGACCTGCGGCGGCAATCACTTCCACGTGCTGCCGAAGCATGTTTCGTGTTCCGAACGAAGACCTTCCGATGGAAGCAGCATCCTCCGCTCGCGAACGTCCCCGTTCCTTCGTATTTCCGTGTGTCCCCCTCTCTTACTGTTGCTGTATAGTTTTCTTTTTTCCCCCTTCATTTATCCTTCTTTCCCCGGCTGGCATCGTGACACGCGATCCGTGAAAGCTTTCCGGTGCGGCCCATGCACGATGTGCGCCGAGCGTATGTCTATATACCGAGCGCGCCTCCGGGTCTCCCACGTGCATCTCCTCCCTATATACTGCTGGACGGTTGCGGTCAGGTTGCTGTGTCTTTTTTCCTCTCTCTTCTCTCTGGGGTCTTCTTCCTCTTTTGTTTCCTACAGGCGCCGATCCGTGTCCTCTCTGTGTACTTGTCTCTGCGATAGAAATAAAAGCGCTCGCGTATAGAGCAGCGCCAACTTCTCTGGCGCTAGCCTAAGTTAGAACTTCTAACTTAGGCTAGGGCCTGTCGCGACTATTTCATTTTTTTTTTATTTCAGCGACTTCGCTCGCTTTTGTTTAAATTCATTTGCTGCCTTTGCTTTGATCGATGTATTCACTATCTGTCTTTCCCTATCCCATGTTGCCTGCTTTCTTTCCTTTTTTTTTTCTTGGCTCGATATTGGTCTTTCATTCTCTACATTTATTTGTTCGTTTCAGCGGGACGGCAAACGCTGCATGAAATAGCGACTTGGTCATTTACAGTGCGCACTGCATGCGTCTGCGGAGTCGCTCTGCGCCCGCAAATGGCGCCTACTGCTGTCTTCCGAGTGCGCGCGAAGTTCGCATGCTTGAAAACGTTGTTTCTTGCGGCGACGCTGCGAGTAACAGCGCCAACGCGCCTTAACGTACGCAGCGCCGACACGAAGTCATTTTTGCGGGAACTCCGTATCACGTGTTTCTATCCATTATCATGTGTAACGGTAAAAAGCTCGACGTGGTTAGGGCGCGTTCGCGCCAGGAGCGCAGGACAGCAGAAGAGCAGGTAGACGAAGTAGAGAATAGAACAGCCGGCCTGCGGCAAAGGCGCTGTGTCTATGTCTCTTTTCTCCACATTACACAATTATTATTATTATTATTATTATTATTATTATTATTATTATTATTATTATTATTATTATTATTATTATTATTATTATTAGACTTCCTATCCTATACATGAGGCGTGCGATTGCTAGAAGCGATCGAATGGCGTGTGGCTGTGGCTCGGGTTGAATAACATACGCTGTCTCCAAAGCGAAGGGCAACGCTGCAGAAAGAGCCGTGTGAACGGTATGTGAACGCAATGTCACGCAACCGTACGAGAGTTTTATCTTATTATTCTATCATTATTTTTTTTATATCTCATCGTTCTTCTCTTACAATGCCTGCAACAGGCTGTCTTCGCGGTGCTCCTTCGGCTGTATGTTTTCTTTTTTTTTTTTTTCCCCGGACGTTTAAAAGCCCCGCTTCATCAACCTCGCAATTTGTCAGCCCCCCCCCCCCCCTTTAAATCTCGGCGACAAGCATCCAAACGGCCTTCTTTGCCCCCCTTCCCTTTCTCCCCCGAAAGGTGCAGGACCACGGCGGACTCGAGAAAGAGCGCATTACGTCGCCTTCGAGAAGCGATAGCCGTCGGGAGTCTTTAACCGCCGCCGCAGTGCGCGAATTCCTGACGGATTAGCGTACAGTATATATACTATATACACAGGCGACGAGAATACCCCCGGCGCAGCGCAGAGCACTACTTCGCTTTGTTCGCAAAGATAAACGCCGTCGTTTTTTTCCCCCTGCGTCGAGGAACGCTAAACAGATGCTGAAAGAATGCGGTAATGGCCAATGCTTGTTTAGGCAAAAAAAAAAAAAAAAACAAAGGCCGGGCTCCTTCGTATGTTGCCGCCGCCCGAGATGTTGCCGCTGCCCGCTTACGTAGTCGAGTTCAAACAAAAGGTACACATACGTACGCCGCGCATCAGGCGCAGAGTAACGACTCTTTCAAACTGTTCCGAAAGAGTGCCGACGTAGAACGCGCCCGGCTCCTGTCGTTTGTGTTGCTTATTTTCAACCCGAATTTTTCCTAGCTCTCTTCTTCTCATCTTTACTGTTAGGCCTCGCGGTGTTACCCCAGAGCAGGCCATGTTCTTCACCGCTTGCCTGGAGCGGAGGCGCGTTTGAAGTTCACGATCACATTTGCTTCAATTTTGTCCTACATGCGGTCAGAGAGTGCTTGTCACGCGTGTTTCTTCGCTTGTGAACTGCGCTGTTTTTGTTCGTTTTTTGTTTTTTTTTAATTTACCACCATACGAAATCAACGAGCCAAACGTGCAGCATATTTCTAGACTTAGGTCCTTTTTTACATAAGTTTTTTCTTCCTTGAACGCATAGGCGCTGCGCTTTGACTGGTTAGAGTTGAACATTAGCCGTGTTGTATACAATTTCTTTTTATCTTGTCCTTCTTCGAAACAGACAAAACTAGCGGCCCAGCGTGGGGAACCCAAGTGTATAGTAAGGAATTGACTTTACAATGCACGCTGCTGAACAGAATGCAAAGATACCAGACTCGGTCTATACGTGGTACGCGTGACACGCCGGAATTCGCATGTTATATAGCCTGTAAGTGAACCAAAAACCTTGATTCAACACGCCAAGTAAAGAGCATATTTCACCCGTGAAAGAACACGATCAGGGCGTGTTTTGCATGTCAGCAATAACCTATACGTTGATCGAAAAGTCGTTGCAGCGTTTTATTCCGGCACGACGTTCAAATGTTCTTTAGGTCCATCGCCTCTGTTATCAATGTGCCTCTGAAAATGCTTACTGGAACATGGCGTCTCTCATAATCAGAACTGGTTTTGGGACGTAAAACCCCACAAAACAACAGCTTACTGGAACATTTAATAACTGTACTGCAGTGTCACGCTGTCTAAGCGTTCATGATGGATGTATTGCGGAAGATGTTATAACCAACAGTCTGAGTGTAATGTTTCTTACTGTTTTTCTTTTTGATGGGAAACCATGAACCAGTGTGCAAAAACAACAAACTATATCTTTCCTGTTACTGGATGTTATGAAACAGGTAAACTCCGTGACAGTTATTACGTGAAAGCATATCGCCGCTCGTGCATCCACTAGTAAGTGTTTAGCAGTATACACCGGGTGGACGTCATTGCGACGCTCTCTCGAGGAGGCCATAAAGGAGGAAAACACGCTTTCGTTAGAAAGAATTATCTTGTTTTACGTGCGACAACTACGACCTCATCATGAGGGACTTCGTACGGCTGGAGCCACCGCGAATTAGTTTCGAGCGCCACCTGGGCATTGTTCGACGGGAACTTAAAAATCGTCATGTGTGCACAAACCTCTTGACGTTTCGGGCCTCTCGTAACTTAATTCGAACCCGCAATTTCAAGGCTCACTAAATCAACCCTGCACAGCTATAAGTTTTAATAATTCAACCCGACCGCGCGAACCTTTTCAACAGTACGCAAATAATTCATTTCCTTCGTTTTTCCCTGTACCAGAATATAGCGTCCTGCTTTTTGTTTTAACTGTCATAACCAAATAATAGTGAAATTTAGGCTGATACGAAACGAACCGCCACTCTCACAGCAATAAATTCTGAAGAAAGGAAATGGGGGAAAAAATACGAACTATAGTTTTATCGGTCCACTTACAACTCGAAAATAGCTTTGTTCACAATATCGAATGTGAGCGTTTTACGAGAAATTGCGGCTATAACGTCCTTGCTATGGACCGAAGGTAGATTTTCTTTTCACCAGCTTGCAACGTGAAACAAGCGGAACAGCTGCTTGTTTAAATTTAAAACTCACATTTCTTCTCCCTATACAAATGGTTTAGCTTTCTAAAAAAAAAAAGTGTTTTGGAACAGGGTGTAAAGTTGTTACTCCCGTAGCTTCCTGCACAGCCGTGTGAATGAACGCCTAATTTGTAGCGTATTTATTATTAGTAGTATCACTTTTTTCACTCAATATTTATTCTACTAATGTTGTTTATTCTTTTGTTTCCCATTTTTCTATTCATGTTTTATATATATTTAAGAAATGGAGCACCCGCATCAATGACTATGTGTACCCGAATCTCTCCACAGCAAGCCATGCATGACGTAATGCAATGGAAAAATAAAAGTGTAGGTATTGCCCCACGTCCACTGGCTACAGTTTTGTTCTACAGGCGATGACGACGGCAGTGAAGAAGACTCGACTGTTTCCGCAGAGTGCAGCGTTTGAAAACCTCCTCGCCGAAACGGGTCGATCCAACACCTGCCGCGCCGTATAACATTCTTCCGGACATTCATATCTTACGTAATATCCGCTCGCTTCCAAGTGGAATAGTTCTTATTCCGTTTTTTTTTTTTTTTTTTAGTCCGCGATGTGCTGCCATCGCTGCTACGCGTTAAGTAGATTCACGAACCAACAGCACCTCCATTGAACCTTGTTTCGCCTTGTGGCAAACACTCGCTGTCCCTACACTTATAAGTCTCTTGAGCTTGCGAATCTCCGTGCGTTGCCCCGCTGTCTACGACGTTGTCGATCGAAGTGTATGCCGTGGATTGCTTGCTCCCTGGTGTGTTTCGTTCTTTGACCATCCATTGTTGTTTCGCCTGAACGATTCGAAATTATCGCGGCAATGAAGACATTTTGATCTGTGTATCTATATGTGCCCGCCATGTTGGCGACAAACGGATAATTTCACTGCGCGTTGGCGCGGCCCTATACCAGTAGTAGTCGAGAATTAATGAAACAAACGTGTTTATCTGGGCGGTTCGTAAAATGGCTACTGCGCATGCGCGGGCGAAAGTGTTTTCTACAGCCAAATAACCTCGAGTCCAGGCAATCAAAACTAACTATGCATATTCTCCACTGAACCGTCTTCCCCGCCACTCCTTTCGCCCGTTCTGTATGTGTATACTTCACCCGTTTTCTTGACATGGTGTGGTTAAGAGCTGCCTTCTTTCTTCTCTCTGTCCCTTTAATTCTCCCACCCCCTGAGTGTCTCGGTTGAGGTGTCCTCACTGAGAGACAGTTACCGTGCACTCTACACCCTATTTTCTTCACTTCCTTAACTAAATAGAATCTCTATCTCTGCGTACACCGTAGGGTTCATCCAGTGAACGGTTGTCGGATAGTCGTGTGTAGGGTGTGCGAAATAAACACATGACACTGCGGCAGTGATTTTTGAGAGACACTTCGCGGTGCTCGTTCACATTTACTGGAATGGGCAGTGAACGCACTTAAAGCGAGAAAAGCAATTTAAACGAGTATTTGAAAATGGAAGGGAAGGGAGGGGGTTACCGTGCAGAAAAGCCTGCTTTCCTTTCTTTTTTCTTTTTTGCACATCGTCACAGAAGGTTTGGGTGACCAGCTTTTTCTCTTTTTTTACTTAAGCAACGGAAACCAGAAGGGTGTGCGCGCAAGCAGATGATGGTAAGGTTAGATTGGAATTCGTTGGGCCTGTTTCGCGTGATACCATACTCTGACGTGCGCATGCTGTTCCATTCGCCGATCCCCGTCCCGTATTCGTACTGCTTGTGTTGTTGTATGTGTTTCATTTGCCGCGACTGGAGTTGCTTGCGGTGTAATTTTTCCCGACTGTGCACACACGCATGTGCCATATAGTCTAGCCGCAAACACACTTGCAGCGTTAATTCAGTACCTTGATATTTGGTATAACGCGCAAGGTAATTCGATTCCCGCATAATATCGTACCAAGTTGGGAAGGGACTTCAGAGTTGCTGATACAGGAGCGAGAATTTTTCAAGTGTCGATACAAAAATAAAGCGTAGACAGAATGCTAGCGTATGCCTGGCCAGCGCAAACAACTGTTTATAGAATAAGGCATCTTTTCTCATAAATTAAGAGTGGAATGGCGCACATTGTCTCTCACAGTGCAGCTTCAAGTGCGTCAGATATGCTGTATATTGCAGCCCTGGGTGAGATATGCTTTTCTTTTTATTTTTTTGCCCCATGCCATTGAAACCCCCTCAGTGTATGTGCGCCCCCCGTCTGTGAGCGCGTTTCTGTGATGCGACTTTCTCTCGTCGACTTTGACCGTGTCGCTCTTAAAAAAAACCCCGCTCTTTCACTAATGTGGCTTTGCTTTTTCTTTTTGTTTTTTTTTAGTCTCAGTGTGCAAAACTTGCGGGATTTATCGTAAGCGAACCGTTCGCGGCCTGATTGCGTCTGTACGTGCTGCCTATGTGAACACCTATAACTTCTTGCCATTTACCGTCCTTCGGAAAATCAGTGTAAGACAATAAGTGAAACGCAAACTTCCCTTTCTTTTTGCACACTCTGTTTTGCGTAACGCATTCTCGATTTATAATTAGGGGACACTTAATATTGTTATCGCATGTGTGTCAATGTGGAGGCACGAGCGGTGACTGTCGACGAATACTTATGTGGAAACACAGAGTAGCCTTACTTAAGGGTCTGCGTTGTTCCCTGCACCACGCCGACTGGTTGTTTCACTCACAAGGTCACTCGATCGCTCCATGACGATGTATGCCGCATACACGCTACTATATACTTCTATGCTGTTCCTCTTTCTTTTTTTTTCTTTTTTTTTTATTTGCCTGCAGTAAAAAGACGATAGTTGCCCTGCGTTGATACTGTGACGTGAAGGTTATGACGACGTTCATTACGCGTCGGAAGTTGCGGTGAAGCGACCACGCCCAGGGCACTGATTTACCCACCAGACCAAAACCCACAATCGATGATGATGATGATGAGACGAATCAGTACCCACAATACGTTTTTATCCTAATGGTACGCATGGTGCCGCAGTGTCAACAGCGCTATATACAAGCGTACAGAAATTTGCGCATCGTTCGTTCGCAATATTTCTTCGCACACTCTAGCGCTGACTTACGCTGGACTTCGCTGTGCTACGCTGGTGCGCGGTGGCGAAGCACATTAAACGCAAACCTGCGTTTTGGGTTTTGTCATGCACGGGCTCGGGAAGAACGGTCTAAAAGACTGTTACAGTCCTGCTCAGCGCAGTGTGAGCACTTTCAGGGTGAATTATTCTAAACTTAACCTACAGCTTAATTCATATAACGTGCCCAAAATGGTACTTAAGTTTTTATTATGTTTGTTCTCTTTAAATAAAGACCTTTACTTTCTTAAATATTGCTTCGTCTTCGCGTATGTCTTTTTTTTTTTTTTGCCCCGCCACGTTGGTCTAGTAGTTATGGTACTCGGCTGCTGGTCTGAAGGGTCGCGGGATCGAATTCCGGCCGCGGCGGCTGCATTTCGATGGAGGCGATATGTTGAGGCCCGTGTGCTGTGCGATGTCAGTGCACGTTAAAGAACCTCAGGTGGTCGAAATTTCCGGAGCCCTCCACTACGGCGTCTCTCATAATCAGAGCTGGTTTCTGGACGTTAAACCCCACAAATCCAATCGATCATCATCTCGAATGCTTCCGAAGGCTTAGATCATGTGAAGTGCCACTGCATAGATGAAGGCAAGCTTATTTGTTTGAAAAGAAAGTTAAGATGTTTACTGCAATAAGTCTACGATTACGAAGAGTCTAGCGTCGTGTTAGCAAATGTGCATACTGCGCCCTGCTATGTCAAAGGAATGAAGGAAAAGGTGAACTCCTTAAATTATGACAGAACGCACCGATGCAAGTGTTGCACGTATTGCGAATCTGATTTTATTAGTCGAACGTCAGCTGTACTTCCTAGGCACTGAATGGCACGTCACAAGCTTGTCTTTCTCTGTGCCTTTGTTAAACATGCTGCGTACATTCCCGCATTTTTCATTGACATTTTTTTTTTTTTCGTAAGCGAGGCTTTCTTTGGAAAGAAACTCTGACTCTGAGGAGTACGTGTTGCCAAATAGCTCATCACACAGCAGCGCATTTGTAAAGAATTGGCCTCGTGCACGGGCTCGCATTGTGCAGCTCCTATATAATTGCAGCTGAACCGACTCCGCTTTTTAAATCACTTTAACCTATAGTAAAGGAGCAGTATTTTCACATTTTTGTGCACCTATAAAATAAACTAAAGGTTACCGTGTTTAGAGTGTGGTATACATACGCTGATCGTCCACTCGGTCTGGGTTTGCACGGTGTCTATGGTACTTCTTTTTTTTTTTTTTTTTTTTGCCTCTGTGCGCACACTTTGCTGCCCCTTTCCCTGACCGCTCCCCCCCCCCCCCCCAGCTCCCCAGAGTACGCTACACTCTTAGCGCGGTAACCTTTAGTTTATTTTATAGGTACGCAAAATGTGAAAATATGCTCCCTTAGTAAAGGTTAAAGCACTTTAACCTTTAGTGAAGTAGCATATTTTCACATTTTTGCGTACCTATAAAATAAACTAAAAGTTACCATACTAAGAGTGTATGCTGCAGGAGACTACGCAGACAGTATCCCACGGGTGCTGGACACGATGAAGGTTCGGGATCGGGATTGGCGCCCGCGGTTGGCGGGTTACACGAGGAGCTGCTCCGACGCGTCGTCATGCAGTGCCTCGAGGCGAAGGCCTGTTTACCGGATCGGGACCCTTGGCAGGGAGCGGCAGGTCGGCCGTCGCTCATTGTGCCCCGGCCGTCAGACAGACTTCCCCTGGCGTCTGCATGACGCCAGCATAGTAGCTGTCGCCCCCTCCCCCCCCCCCCTACCCCTTCCGTGCCCCCGCGGAAGCGGCGCGCTCCAGCGTTACGCCCCAGTCGACGCCGGCGACGTCTGCACCGTCGCTGTGGGACTTAACGAGTGCGAGTCCAGGGTTCTATTTTTTTTTTAAGACGGTAGTCTTTCTTGGGATACTTGAACGCAGAAATTTTGGTCTGTTTGTCTGTCTGTCACACGATTCAGTCACCCGGCCAAAGTTTAAGCACTTGCCTAACGCCCAGACATCTTGAACTGGTAGCTGCGTTCAGTACTTGTGAACATTGTCGATCAAAAATAAAATATTATGTATATCTGAGGCGCAACGTCAATATGTAAGTATTAGGTGGTGTGTTCCTTTACTAGAAAATACATAGATACGTAATTCTAAAGACCCTAGTGTTTGCTTAGGCGACGCTATAAAAATGCGACTGCTATGCACGAAAAAGGCCTCTGCCGACGATTTGGTGCTGCCACCTGGTAGTTGTCGAGGGATTCTGCACAAGCTCATGTTTCCCGATTGCGCTGCGAGATGGCGTCCATATCTCACGCAGCCTAGTACGGCCGGCAGAAGACTACCGTCTTTCGACGACACTTGCAGTGAAGCACGCAGATACGCGGCCAATTTTTACCTTCTTGACCTTGCTGCGTCGTCGACAAAGTCCGCGGATCGATTGCGCACGCAGAAATCCGGGTTGCGGGCAAAAGCCTCCGTCAGGCTCTGTAGCCTTCTGCCTTTGCTTGAATTTCTGTAATTATACAGAAAGAAATACATCAAATCAAATCAAATAAAGAAAATCAAGTCAAAGGGTCGAGTTTGACGGCGACTCCGCGGACAGTTGTGCAGGTGAACGATACATGTACGAGAATATTTGTGGCCTCCGCGTGTCTACCGTTTTCTGCTGTGCATTCTTCTTCTTTTCTTTTCTTTCTTTCTTGAATACAAAGTAAATATAATACTGGTTTGAGGTGACAGCCATAGGATAAGTTGTACAACTCACGGTGACTGTCCGTGCACGAACAGTGGCGTAATCTGCGAAGACAGCGTTAGGAGTTCCATGATATTTTATCCTTGATGCTTGATGATTTATCCGAAAGCTATGCGATACGATACGTCCTGCAAACCCTTTCGGACCGTTTGTGAAGCTATGAATACATGTAGCATAATTCATTAAAAAAAAAAAGAATGCAAGTTCTGGATCTGACGAAATGAGCTCTCCATCCTCTTGTCCGCCTTTTTTTCTTTGAAAAGAAATTTGTGATGTTGTTGTTGGAAGCTACATGGTTTAAACAGCTCTTGTCGAACTACGTTCGGCTGCATTGTTCTTGCGTGCTTGATCTGCGCTCGAGAGGCAACATAAAAAAAAAAGGAATAAATGCACGGAACCTTGTACTGGAAGTATACTAAGTTTTGTGATGTACGAAGCGGGAAACCCTGGAAACACCGAATTTGTGCTTCCTTTGGCTCCTTCCCTTTCTTTTATTCAGTTCTTCCTGCCTTGTAATTTTTTTTTTCTTGTTGTGTCAGTGGCAACGCTGCGAGTGTGCGATTCGCTTTCATCAATGCACCGGTTTCAGTGTGTACGCACATAGGGGAGTAGTTGTATACGCCGGTGGGGGAGAGCCACGAAATTTGTTATCGCTTATATGCACTGCAGTTAAAAGTATGAAGTTCTGCATGAAAAAAAAATAAAGGAAAGGAAACAGGACAAAACTGCCGATTAGCTGATTTGTAACAGTGCGTCTTCTTGTGTACGGGACATTATGCCTCTGCGATGCGAAAGCATCACAGCAGTTGCAGTCCCTTCGTTCTTATTCCGACTCCCTAAATAAATTGCATATATGAAGTAGCGCACGTCACCGCATATGTAGTATACTTGTTAGGGGTCACTGTCTAGTCGCTAATTACCGCTTAATGCTATTGTGAAGATAATTAAACTGATCTGTATTGTTCATGTATTTTCGTATCTGTGTATGTGCACATGTCCAGACAACAAGCGAGAGTAAAGCAAAGTCCACAAGTATGCCGTGAATTTTCGCAATAGAACTTATACTATCAATGGTTCCAGTGTTGTGCTAAAGGAGGCACTGCTTTCCTTCTTTTTTTTTTTTAACCACTCTTTATGCGTATATTCCCAAGAGAGGAAACGAGCCCTGTAACCGGCACTACGGATCGAGGCGAAATGTTCTTCACCTCGACAATTTGACGGGTAAGCGCGTTTTTTTTTTTTAATCTAAACAAGACAAAACAAGCCATGCTCGTTTCGTTGCTTTCGGCAAGCTGCGAATTAACTGGTGAATAAAGAAAGAAGTGATGAGCAGCCGCGCAGTTCCACCCCCGCCGCGAGTGTTTTCAGGCTCCGGTTCCCGAGACCGAAAGCATGCGTTATATATACAGCCAGTACACATTCTTCGCCTCGCAAGCCTCTCGTTCTCTACCGTAGTGCAATTAAGTGCCATCGCTTTCAAATTGAAGGAGCACACACACACACACACACACACACACACACAAGGAGAGAGAGAGAACAAAGCGCGATTAAGTGGGTGCGCGATTGGAAGCCCCTTCCCGCCTCAAGTGCCGGTCAAGAAGAAAGGCGATCTCCGCGGATATCTCTCTCGTCTCTCCTTCACACCTCGTTCGCGCGAGAGGCGAGTCTCGTTTAGAGAGCCACGATACACGGGGAGGCGAACCGAAAAGGGCGCCGCGGGGGGAAGACCGGGGGGGAGAGGTCAGTCGCAGAGACGTCTTCTCTCCCCTCATTCCAACTTCCTTCCACAGGCTTTTAAGAGCGCTCGCTGTTTGCTAAGTGGCTCGGACCGTGCGCCGGAGCCCGCGGACCGAGACCGGAGACATCGTTCGTTTTAGAGAAAGCAGCCGCCCGCGGTGGAGGGAGGGAGGGAGGAAGCGGTGGCTCGGGCCCGATGGGGGCCTATCCGGAAATAGGAACCCGCGCGCCAGGAACCGTGTGGCCGGGCCCCGCGGCGCGCGCGCGCGCCCGTGGGCACGCGTGGCGCGACGCGACGCTGCTGCTTTGCTGCGCTTCCTTGCAGCGTCGGCTCGCTGCAGTTATATACCGGCGCACGGGTCTCTTCGCACCGTCGCTCCATTTTCCGACTCCGGTGCGCGGGGTGAGAGTGGGGCTGGCCGCCGAGCGAGCCCATGGCCATCGACATCGCGCGGGCTTGTTTGGCAGCACAACGAAGAGGACGCCCGAGGCCAATGAGCCCCCGTGTAGCCGGCAGGAGACGCGATGAAAGATTGAGGGAGCTGTTAGGGCTTTTTCGTGTTCGTCTCTCTCTCTCTCTTTTCTTTAACACCGGGCTCAGTTCGTGTTCCTCGGCAGCTTGGAGACACTGACGTTCTGAGTATATCCCAGGTCGTACTTTTCTTACGCCAACAAAAGCATAGGCGTACAGAAAGGAGCTCTCTCTCAAGGGCGATCATCGCATTACAGTGGATAAATAATGGTGACCGAGAGAGAACCATCGCGTCCAGTGATGCGGTGTGCTGTATAGGGCTATATTTATTTATCCATCTGTTTATGCCAGAGGCGCCCGTGTCAGCTGTAAGTAGTCAGTGCAAGTTAAAGATCATCTGGTGGTCAAAATTTCCGGAGCCCTCCACACGGTTTTCCTCCCTTTTCCCGCTCTTTAATTTCCTTTCTGCCCCACTGTCGCACGGACCTTGAGCCGTGCTGCCAACAAAGGCTGCAAAAAATAGCGTCTTTTTTTTGTTTTCTTATTATTACTATTTATTCATTTGTTTTCTCCCAAGTTGCCAGGAACACGGTTGTACAACAATTACGTTCACAAACGTTCCCGCGTTACATGGCGATCTATATAGATGAATACTCGCAGCGTTTGCGTATTGAATGATCTAATTAGTTTCCTTGAACTCTGACGTAAAAGAAGCCAAGAAAAAAAAATAACAGAGAGCCCCCTCCCCCAGAAAAAAATAAACAAAATAACTAAGAAGCAACCCACCACAATATCTTATCATGTGTCACAGACATCATAACTTCGTCATCACAAATAAGTGCGAAATGACAGGGCTTATTACAGCAGCATCCGCGTGATCGCTTGCTGGAGTTTATCCAAGTATACAACTGTCATTGTTTCCAAGTCGCAGGGATTCACGGGAAACACTGCAAAGCAGCTCAGTACACACTCTCCGTAATTCTGAAGGGACAAGCGGGTTCAAAACATTTCTCAAAAAATTACAGGAACAAATTTCGTCATCTCTATCTTGCCTTTCATTTAAAGAAAAAAGAAGAAGGAGAACCTAATTGGTCCGTATTGAAGCGCGTAGTTCTGCCGCCCAAAGAGTCATCAATACTGATTCAGAATAGAATCGGAGCGCAGTGTCGCTCAGATTATTCTGCTCACTCGGTATATAGCGTCCGTGTTCTGTCTCTCCTCTTGTGCTGTCTTTTCGCGCCAGCGGACAGTCATTATGAACAATCAAAGCACTCGTAATTGAAGAATGGCTGCAGTAGCATTGTCTGTTCTGATGACTTATTAATTATGCTATCCAGGAACCGCATAGCGTGTCGGCTAAGACCGGTCTAAAGATGGTAACCCATGCGCCGCAGTATAGCGCGAAACGTCTATGAAGGTGCAGATAAATCGCGATCCGAGTCCGCGGACCGCGTATCACGTGACTACGTCACCCGTTCCCGTGGTGCTCCCTCGGTCCGTCGGCGGTCCGCGCGGACCGATTCGCTTAAAAGGAGGGGACGCGAATCACAGTTTGGTCCGCAGGGGATCTTTGGCGAGGAATGCGGGAAGTCGTAGCGGCGAAACGCATTCGTCTGGCAACCACATATATTCTGTCCTATGCTTTTTTTTTTTTTTTTCAACTTCTGAGATTCAGAAGCAACTTCAATCTGCCCGAAGGCTGCAAAACCAATGCCGGAACTGCGTAAGACAAAATAATAAATAAAATAAAAATAAAAAAGCTCCGATGGCAGCGAGTGGAACATTGCACCTATACAGTGAACAGCACGCACGCGCGCACACACACGCACAACGCTGTAATTGCAATGTTACGAAAGTACATAATGAGGCGCGATGACGAGCCCGGCAATGCTTTCAGTACACTCTGTCAATTAACCGCGTGTTTCGGCGCATTGTAACGCGATTCCGCACTGTATATTGGAACCGCCGTCGCAGTTTCTTATGTGGTCGCTATAGCGGAGAGAGTTCCTGTACAGTGATGCGCTTTTATCGCACTCGAGATGTATCTTATTCGATAATAAATAATCCATAACAATGTCTTAACCTCCTTATAAGCATCTCCACTTCCGCAGGCGGTGGCCCGATTCTTCTTCGTCGTATACATGTATAGACAAATACCGCGAGCTCTCTAGCAGAATGCGAAGCAGTCCGCATAGCTACATGTATATATATACGGGTACATCGCTTGTACCACGCTCTTGTTTATACGTTATTGAAGCAGCACGGTCCTTTACGTATCACGACAGGAGACGCGAAAGACGACCTGCAACGTAACGCAAAGCAAACACCAAAAAAAAAAAAAGAAAATGAAAGAGAAAAAGGAACACGGCGGTGCAATTCAGCACGCCGAGTATAAACGAAGCATTGCCCTTGCAGATACGGTGTGTATATATGCGGGCATTGCAAATCTTACAGCGAACAGCACTGCGATTGTTATCGCATGCATGTCACCGCTAAATAGGTACTTTGGGAGAAGGAGCAGCGTTTGCTTTTTGCTTGTTCTTAGTTTTTTTCTTGCTTTATCGCTGCTTAATGGCCCGAGCATTCCTTTTAACTGTTTTTTCCCAGGCATGCAAACGGGCATCATTAGCTCGACTTTCGTTCGGCATATCGGCCGCTTTTAAAGCAAGTTGTTCCGACTGTACGCGAAACAGCCTCGGGGATTTCCTCTAGATTTGAGGCACGGTACCGAAATGTCGAGAAAGAAAGAAAGAAAGAAAGAAAGAAAGAAAGCTACAAAAGAAATTGCGCGGTAAGGCCTATTTGTAGGACTTCGTGAGATTCAGTGGCGCTGCAAAGATAAACACTGACAAAAAGTGACACACACGCACACAATAATAATAATAATAATAATAATAATACACAGAATTTAAGCTCTATCTTTTGATGTATATGTTTATATCCGTTCTGAAGGGAATATAAATGTGTTCGCTAAAGACAAGAAAAAAAATATAGCTTACATTCATCTCGTTCAAGCGATTTATAATAACCGTATAGTTGCGTGTATACGAACCATTCCTTTCGTCCGTAAAACTGCTGCAAGCCTCTTCCGGAGTATGGAATATATAGACTAAGCAAGCTGCTCGCGTTATTTCGGACGAAGCTAAGAAAGGGTTTCATAACAAAAGTGAGTTTTAGTATATCGGAAAGCAGCAAACGCAAAGATTTAGCGTAAAGTTAACGTTACCGTGGAACACACCGCGCATGCGCAGAACGTTAACGTATACGATATCCTTACGTGCCTACGCTATTTTCGCAAGATATTGTTCAACGCTAACGCTCGCAAAGGGACCCGTACGGCTGGCAAGATGGCGGCGTCGGTCGAAGTGAGACCACTCGCTTCAGATCTGTCGGGACATCGGCCCGCATTGTTAAGCTCATTCATTACCCGCTCATGTTCTTATTTGCCTTAGGTTTGGCTAATTAAGCTTCGCCAGCCGTGTATTGGTGACAATGTGTCGCCGTTTTCAAGATACGCTCTCAGTAAGCGGCACACAAGGCTTAAAGGGGTCGTGAAACGTTTTCTGAACATTTTGTACTTAGTGCGTATTCGGGATCCTGACCCCCCAATCAACAATATGCATTGTTCCGTTGCACCGTGTGCGTTGATTTAGAGCGATAAAAAACGCGGTTTCGGTTTCACTGCGCGCGTTCCCCTCAACTCTGCAGATGACGTCATCTTAGTAGCCGTCACGCCTCCGAGATTGGCGCGCCCTCGGAGGCCATGGGAAAACAAACCGTGCTGCCGCTTTTCTTCCGAATGGTGGCACTGCACGATTTCCAAGTATTTTCTTCCTTTCTAGCTTTCAAGTAAATCGATTCCTTTAGAGCAAACGCAAGTTCACTGTGCCTTTGAACTTAAAAATATCTTAACTCAACGTCACCAAATAGTACCAGGCCGGACGGTAGTGTCGCATAGTCGTTTCGGGAGCGCAAGAAAGCTGAGATTTAAAACAGGCGTTGTTAAATGTGCACTGAATATTTCGCCGAAATATTTCGGAATCGGCTTGTCGAATGCGTATTGAAGCAGTGAAAATTACAAACCGGCATCTCCAAATTCTTTTCACGACCCCTTTAAAATGTGAGTGCACTCGCTTTCACGGCCTTCGAGACTGCGCGTGCCGGTGCTCGAAATCTCAGAGGCCATGTCACTTTGCTCACGTTTACGGTAGTCTCGTCGAGATGGCGGCACTGCCACCGGGTTTTTTTTTTTTTTTTTTGCCCATCGGCTGTTTCAAGCCGAGACGAGTAGTGTGGTGCATTACTGTATGTATAATGCTTGAAATGACAGTATTGTTTGGCGAAGCATTCCTTCAGTCACAAAGGCGACTTGGATAAGCCAGCCTTCGCAGACACATGCACGGATGCGCACCCCCTGGGCACTGGAGAAATGTTGCAGAAGCTCCGGAGCACTGATGACAAGTGGAAAATCCGCCTTCTCAAAGCGGGAATTTCGGCGAAATTTCTCGTATACGGCATAGCCTCGACGACATGGACTGCCTGCGTAGCTTCTCTGGTTTCCAAAGTACAAATTAAGCGCTCCTATGTCATCGCAACTTCGAAATGACAGGCAGCACGGGTCAGAAAGGAGACTCGATGGCGGCATTTTGAAACGAAGCGATGTTTTTCGGGTCTGCCGACACAGCACTAACAACACACTTACACGATACTGGCTTAATGGTTTTGTGGCGCACTTAGGGATTTAATAAGAGTTGTTGTTTTAAGGTGTAGGTGTCGCCGTATATGCCTTTGCGTTAGCTTTGGCGTTTCGCTCTCTTCCGCTATACTAAAAGTCTAGTTTGTGCCGCTAAGTGCACCCAGCTTTACCGTAACGTTAACCTTAACGCTAAATCCTTACGTCTGCTGCTTTCCGGTATACTAAAACTCACTAATATGTCTCTCGAAAGAAAGAAATATTGACTCTTCACGAGACTGCTTCAAACCGGAGACTAAAATCTCGTTAACCTCCATTCCTTTCCTGCTTTTCCTCTCTCTCTCTTCTCTCTCTCTCACTCTCTCTCCCCCTATATATATATATATATATATATATATAGTATGCATGCTTTCTGCATAGTATGCATGTTTTTTTTTCTCGTTTTTTCCCTTCTTTTTCGCCACGCAGCATGAATTAGCTGCATCATAAACAGCCCATGTTTGCTGTTCAAGTACTTATTTGTTATTTCTTTGACTGACGAACTGACTTGCCTTTGTAATATTTGTAATATTTGGTTCATATTTTGATAACTACTGTTTAAATTATGAGTATACCTGTATTTTCATGTTTCATATGGTATTGATGGAAGTTTGCATTGTAACACCCGCTTTGTTGTTGTGAAGCCTACAGCCCAATCTGTATCTCTAACGGCCGTATGGCCAACAGTATTGTGAATATATATATATATATTCTATATATATATATATATTCACAATATATATATATATATTCACAATACTATATATATATATATATATTCACAATACATAGCGTCGCTGACTGCAGAGGGCGGACCGGCATGTGTGAAGGACAGCCGAGGTCTATGTGCTATAGTACAACAGTTAAAATTCTGGATTACGTGTATGTACTATGTACTTCCCTGTGCGTCTGCAGCTGGCGTGTCACAGTGGCACACGACTCGAGCAAGGGCGCGCTTCAATCTTCAACTCCACAGGTCGGTCGCCATTTTGACACCCTCGATAGCAAACGTGCAACCATGAGAACAATACCTAGCCATATACATAATAACGTCGAGCGTGAGTGTTAAGTAATGGAAACACTTGCGCACAGTGCGCGTCTGTATTTCGTTTCCTTGCCAATTTCTTCGACAAACAGGATTTGTTGACCGATTGTGACAGCGCCCTGACAAGTGACAGTGATGGTGGTATGTCCCTCAGCTCCCTTCTCTCCTTTCCCTCTTTCATTCCCCTTCCCCATTACAGGGTCTGGTTAACCTCTCTTGGTCTGGTTAATCTCCTCTGGTTAACCTCCCTGTCCTTCCTTTCACTCTCTCTCTCTCTCTCTCTCTCCCTTGCCATTTAAGCCTCTGTGGCGTGCATTCGCTGTGCATAAGCTGTGTTGCGGCTCCCCTTCTGCCCATACCGCCGACGGACTTTATTACTGCCGCCACTTACACCTCAAAGTGAAAGGGTGAAGCGGTTCAGAATGACAACATTTATTTCGAGAACACGATTGTCGTTAATTTCGACATTTTATGCCCAATATTTAAAAAAAGAAACGGTAGTGAATGAGAAAGCTTTACTTTTGAAATTCACGCCGGAACTTCGGCAGCTATCGACCTCAGAAGGCCGATTTATTTTTTCTTTTCTTCGTATTCTCGCCGAATTCACATGCGTCAAATGTTTTGAAAACCCCCTGTGTTGAGTCTCTGGCTTCCTTGGAACAAGATTCAGGTTATTCTTGCCGATAAATAGTTACGTACAGGCCTTAGTTAACGCCGTCAAAAAACTGTGGCGTCACGCATTTGAGTGCTGAAACTTCAAAGCGGCGGAACTTCAAGCTGTATCTTCCTAGCTTACCGAGGGTCTTCTCTTCGCAAGATTGGTGTTTTTGGAATTGTGAAAAGCTAACCCTACTAATACGAGAATTTCTTTTCACGTCCCTTTAATTGGCGCCAGCAACGGGAAAGGTGCAAATTCGAGGGTTCGCCTTGACCGCATGCTGCACATGCGGCTTTGTTTCTGGCATCTGCTTCGATAGCCTATACAAGCTAAACAAGCGTATAAACATTATAAACCAGCCCCACCACGGTGGTCTAGTGGTTACGGTACTCGGCTGCTGATCCGAGGGCCGCCGGATCCAAATCCTAGCCGCGGCGGCTGCATTTCGATGGAGACGAAATGTTGGGGCCCGTGTGCTGTGCGATGTCAGTGCACGTTAAAGAACCCCAGGTGGTCGAAATTTCCGGAGCCCTCCACTACGGCGTCTCTCATAATCATAGCGTGGTTTTGGGACGTTAAACCCCAGAAATCAATCAATCGAGCATTCTAAACGAGTCTATAAGCTTGTTTATCGCATCCGTGCCCCGCGCGCGGCCCATTTGCATGCTCGAGTTAGGTGCAAAGCCGCCTCAGTTGCTAACTCGTCGTGTGCTTGCGAACTGAGAAGGAAAAAAAAAGAAGAAAAAAACAGGTTGTGTATTAATTCCATCGCAGTGTGTGTTTTTATACACCGATGAAATCCGTAGCCGTGCTAAATATTAACTTGTTACGCTCTTTAACCTGTTCTACGTGATCCTTATGCAACATATCCTTGGGAGCTGGAATATAAGGAGTGTTTCTTAATACATCGGCATATGTAAAGGCAGTCTGCGCGCTCTCGCAGTCTGCGCGCTCCTGCGACACCTGAAAGGGTGTAGCAGCCAAGGCTCAATGGGCGCTGCCCCTGTAAGCCCCCAGGCGGGTGTATCGCAGGTGAACGTTTTTATTATTATTTGTGTTCAATTTTGTTGCTGACTCTGGCGATGCTTGTTCGTCCCACGTGGCAGTAATTTCCTTTTTTCTTTTTTCCTCGCCGTATACTTATTCTGCCACCGCGGCTCGTAAAATGCTGCGCCAGAGTTTTGGAGCGAGCATCTCGCAGTGCCTCCTGCACGCGGTTGAAGTGCCCGTTTGGGCGCGCCTGATGGGGCAGCTCGGAAATTGGCGATGACGGCGAACGTTCAGCAGAATCTACCTTCCAATTTGGAAGCGCAAATCAGACACTTTTTTTTTTCATTTCTCTACGTTGCTGCCTTTCGTATATCTTGGAGTTCACACACACAAAAAAGAGAAAAAAAAAAGCAAGCAACTAGAAAACGAACGAAGTGCCCGAAAGATGCTAGAAAAGCAACGCAGTCTCCGCCGCGCTGACTGTAGACGCCGTCGCGTACGTGGACTCTTCTTTCCGGTATAGCGACACAGCTCTGCCCTGCCGCGCCGGGTCCCATGGGCCTCCCTCCACCCAGCACCAGGTTTTGTTTTCTTTTCTTTTCTCTTTGCTTTCGGTTTTCTTCTCGAATTGTTGCCTTTCTTTTCTGCCTTTGTTTCTTTTCTTTCTCACCGCACTTTCTGCCCACTTTTCCCGGGTCGCGAGGAAGCTATTTTTCGTCCCAACGGCCGCTTAGGCGAGGTGTCTCTGCCCTCGAGAGTTGGAAAAGACGCGAATCGATGTGTTGCGCGTTTCCGAGGAGGAGAGAATGGAAAGGGGAAAGAAAAAAAAATGAAGGAACAGATATAGATGGGATGTATAGAAGGCACGTCTTCTGTCGACACGTATATATAAGCGGGCGGGGAATGACCCTCGGCTCGGCGATCACCGCGGCGTCTGTCTAGGGCGCAAATCACCTCCGACGCGCTTTGATTTGTCACTGTCACCACGGATGTGGTGGGCCTCGTGCTCGGACTGCATCCTCTCGGGTCAGCGCGCAATTCCATTGAACGACGACTGTCATTTGCGGCGTGGCCATGTAGCATCGTACGCAGCAGACGTTTGGCTCAGCGTGTCTGTCGGTCTGCTGAAGTCGTCGACAAGCAGACGGCGCAGTCGAGTGCCCCTGCCCGCCGGGTGTACCCCTTTACGAGAACCCCCACCCCCCTTCTCCAGGCGGGCGCCTGATGAATTTTGTCGTTAGCGAAGTGAAAGCCGTCAGAGGCCTCATATGGCTTATTCAGTTTACGGCTTTCCTTCGTTCGTGGCTCTCTCTCTTTTTTTTTTTTTCATGTTTTAATTTGTGACGTTATGCTTTCAAATCATGCATATGCCCTGAAAGAAACTGGAAATCGTTGTTCGTTTTTTGCCTTTTTTTTTAAAGAAAAAGCTTCTGTGAAGCATATTTAACGCCGTATCGATCGTACTACTCACTTTTTTTCATTTTCTGTCGCCCCGCCACGGTGGTCTGTAGTGGCTATACGGTACTCGGCTGCTGATCCGAGGGTCGCGGGATCGAATCCCAGCCGCGGCGGCTGCATTTCGATGGAGGCGAATTAGCGTTGAGGCCCGTGCGCTGTGCGTGTGCGATGTCAGTGCGCGTTTCCGGAGCGCTCCACTACGCCGTCTCTCATAATCACATCGTGTGTATAGGGACGTAAAACACCACAAATCAATCGATTAATTTTTATTTGCATCTTCTTTACTTTCTTCCCCCTTTCTTTTACATTTCATTGGTCGAGCGAACAATGTAATAGTACGAGACGTTTTGCTGCCGAACACGAGGTGATGGGTTTGATTATCCGACTTCGATGATTGCAGAATAACATGTAATAGGGAGAAGAATATAATAATAATAATAATAATAATAATAATAATAATAATAATAATAATAATAATAATAATAATAATAATGCCGTGGGACTGATAATGTTTCTACCACCTTTTAGCCGGCGTGTTGCATGGGCTGTGACGCTGCACTGTGTACTTAAATTGTGGGGCTTATGTATGTGTCGCATCGACACAGTGAGTTTCGAGGGATGCGGTTGCTCCGGAATTTTTTTTTTTTTTTTTTGGATGCGAGCCGTTTCCATCTCTTTACTTATTGGTGTATGAGTATAATTCCCTAAATGAGCAACTGCTCACATACACCCGTAAATGTAGAAATTACCGTTCACCTAAATGCGAGTGAATAATACATATGTGAATCGAGGAGGAAGTTGCGGACAGTGGCAAAGTCGTTGTGGGGAGGACAGAGCTACGGCCGCTCCAAGGGTCTGCTGCTTTACGCCCGAGAGTTCCTTCCCTCGTTACTTTTCACGAAAAGAAAAAAAAAAGTGAATGGGCATACTGCGAGAGTTAAGTACTCCGGAACCACGTGCGTGCTACACACACACAGATGTCCGAAACGCTTGCTCTGAAATTAAACCGGACGCACCCCATGCTACACCGTGTCTATAGCTTGACAGATACTGCAGGCGTGTAAACCGTTCTAACCGAAGTTCGCTCGGTCTATGTATATCAACCGTGCTTAGCACATCCCCTCGGAGATTATACACGCGCGAGTGGATATCAACCCAAGAGGACTTTCTCGAACGCGCAGCAGACGTCTTCTGCAGCAACGACGCTGGACGTCTCAGGTTCGCCACGCCGGGAAGTCACAGCGGGTGCCATAACCGGACCATGCGGCCCTGGTCCGAAAGCATCTGGTAATGGCACTGTTCGCACCAACTGTGACAGCAGATGTACACGCATCCCGGAACCGGATGGAAAGGGAGGGGGTGGGTTCGGTCAACGACTCGGTCACCACCCGTCCACGTGAACAAGGAGCCAACTAATACTATGGCGTACCCGTCCAGAGGACATTGCGGTCGTAGTGCGCCATGCCTCGGAAGCGCCTTTGTCGGGCTGCAGTGTGCATGTCCCCGCTCATACTTACCGTTGTCTTTACGGCCTCTTACTCGATTATTTATCGCTTTGTCCTCGGTAGTAACTACTTCCCCCCCGCCTTAATTTCCCCTGCTGGCAAGTGGGGGGGTAACGAAGCCGTCGGGCCGCGGGGAAACAGGAGCGAACAATAGGCGTTGATGCAACCCTATATACATGGTCGGACAGAGGGAGGAAATCAAGATGACCGAAGATGGCGCCCCCACTCTGGACCTTCCCCGGGGAAAAAGAAAGAAAGCTAACGCGGAAGACAGAAAGGCACGTACAAAGAGACAACAAAATGGCGGCGTTTTGAGCGGAGCAGCCGACGGGTGATATATTAATTGCAGTGCCTTTTTTTTCTCTCTTGCCAACCGCTACAGCGTGCCTTGGTCTGCTCGCCGTCTTTTTCTTGGTCGTATCTTCGGTCCCTCTGCGAGCCGAGCGGTATGCCGAAGGGAAGGGTCTTGTTTCTGCACTCTGGGGTTTCGGTTTTTCTTTCGCGGCCGCCATTGAGACCCGTGCGTGCCGCATTGCTTTGGTGGTTATTTATCGCGCGGGCGGTTTGGTGCCACGTTGAAACATTAACGCTACCCCTCCGGATACATAGCCAGATAGAGGCGAAGCGCGAGCGTTGTAAATCTAGCGCCATCTGCTGGATCTAGAATCAATAACAGGCGGGCGCTGCCGCCCGCCGACATGCATGCCCCTTGACGTTTCGGGTTCGTCCACCGGGCGGCAAGTTCTTCGGCAAGGGGGCCGCCTCTATTCGCGCTGTTTTGTGTGCCCGGCCTTTGTCTCCTGCCGCTCGTGCATACGTTACGGTACGGAGGTTTCGCCGTCTGCGACTTCGCGCCTCCGCCGCTCGGACGGGCACGAGCGCCGGATGCCGCGGCTCGCAGGCCCCCTGACGTCACCCAGACCTGGCATGCTCCACCTGGCGTTGTGTGCTTGAACGCCCGAGTGCGAACACAGGCACGCGCTTCTGTTCGGTATAGTTCACTCTTTAGTGTGGGTTAACACGAGTGACAAGGGAAGAGCGACTTTAACGCGTCGTCGCCACCTTGTTTGATAGCAACGTAATGGGCTGCCAGGTCGGGATGTAATGGCGACGCTGGGAAAGACGCGTGAGCGCTGTCGCTCCGGGTTGCGCGCCGGGTTACTGTATACACGGAGCAGAAAAATGGGAAAGGCAGTTGTGCTTAGGAGACTTCGGGCCGGGGTGGCCCTTACACCGGCCGTAATCTCTGCGTGGAACTGGTGCACCATGCCACTTGGTGATATGTGCCCTTATTGTTCTGTTCCCGTGGCGGACGCAGATGCACACCATCTCATATGGACATGCACAGGACTTCATCGGGAACGCTCTCATCTCCTTATACAAGACGGTCTCCGATACAGTGTCTCGAACAGTTATGATCGCCGGATACACGACAACCGATACCACAAAGCATTACTTCAGTTCATACACAACAAAGGACTTGCGGCACACATTTAACATAACATACCATAAACTATGCCTAAGGGCAACCCATTTCGCAATTAAAACAAAAAATGGAAAGACCAGCGAGGGCGGCATCATCTTCATGCGGTATATAAGGTGAGCCTGCTGTGAACGAACGTCAGTTTGTTCTTTGTGGGTGTGCGGTTGTTTATCCCTTTTTGACGCCGTGCGGCGCGACCGTCGAAGAGCTTGGGATGTTCTTCGTGTCTGTGCCGCCTAACAACCAGATAAAGGTTAAGGCAATATCGCAAGTACATTGCACTTTAGGGCTCGGAAACATGCTTCGGAGAATGCATGATTGCTATAACCTCAGCTATACTTCTCCGCATCCTGGCTAACATGAGATCTTCTTAGCTACAGGTGTACAGCACCGGCGCGCTGTTCAAGGGAACGCTAATATGTGCGACCTTCAATACTGCTGAAGTCCAATCGGCTAGCGGCTGTGAAGACGGTATCCTTATACGCCGCGTGCACAGATGCGTCTAATAAAGCAATACCAACCACGAGTCATCTACTGCAAGAATAGGCAACTGTGTGGTCTAGCAAGGACAATATCCGGACATACCATGAACGAAAAAAGACGCGTCTGTACCTGTACTCAAGCTCTTGACTTGCCTGCCCATGAAGTTGCAACTAATTGCGAGTTTGCCTAATTAGTCGATCGATTTTTCTATTGTCCATAAACTGACATTTTGCGCTACATTACAGCTCTACTACAACGTCCGCTGAACTGAGCTACACTCGCCCTTCGAAACTGTCAGCAACGCCACTCAGCGCATGTTGAAGGGGTGCTAATTTTACATGCCTCTTAATGAGTAATGCCTTGCGTGATGACATGCGCTACTTTATGGGCTCAATGCTGGCTACAATCGGCCAGGTGGTTTTCCTAGCTTTTTTGTAAAGTCTGGCTGCGCTGAAGCAAGCAGCAAGCTGCGCTGCCATGACGCATACACATGCCGGAATGAAGACGTGGGAAACAGTGGCAGACTGGTGAGTAGCGACGCGATAAGCATGAAAGGAAGCGCTCACTCTCTCGTTGGGGAATTTCGACGACGTGGTTAAGTCGCTACCGCTGACAGGTCTCCACGGAAGCAGGTATCCTCCTCCTCCGAGCTGTGCAAGCCGACGGGCGCCCGCGCATTACCGTCGTTCGCATTACCGAGGAAATGCCGAGAAATGGAAGAGAAAGCACCGTCTAATTTTTGCGGGCACTGTGTACACACCGCGAGAGGTACAGAAGAAACGGGAAAGGAGGGAGGGATGCCTCTTTTAGGCACGCACCATTTTTCCCGGGGCAAAAGCGCGCGCGCGACGCAGGCGCCGCCGCAGCCGCCGTGCGCAATGGCCACGAGCGGCGCGAGAGAAGGCGTCCACATTAAGTGGCCACCCCTCGTGTGTCTGCGAACGAGAAGAAAGAAGAAAAAAAAATAGGCAGGCCGGTAATCCCTCACGCGGCAGGTTCCGAGGGCCGCGGTAAACGCGGCCACCCAGAAATGCTTGGCGCAAGACGAATCGCTTTCGTTCCGGGGCGTGGACGGGCGGCGGGGATTTACCCCCATCCCACCCGCAATGAAGTCATCTGGGCACAAAGAAGTGTTTACTTAGCTGCGCTCACCGGCAGCCACCACCACTGTACTTCGCCGACACGCCAACTGTCGGCGCACCGGTAATAACCGGATCGGAGTTTCCGCTGTTGTTCGGCCGCCGGTGCGTGCGTGGGGCTTCTTCTTTGTGGCCGCGACGAAAGATGGGAAGTCACTGCCGACAGCAGCGCCGCGGCTGCTCCGCCGCCGAATGGGGTGCGCCCGGCATTTCCGCATGTATGAGCACTCGCCGGTGCGCTCACGTGAGCGCGTGAATACATCCCCGGATGATGATGACATCTGCCAAGGGCCTTCTTTCGCCGGGCACCGGTCGTGACCACCCCTGCAGCAGGCGGCGGCGAGCTGTCGGCACCACGAAGACGGCTCGTGCACGGCCTCTCGCCGCGCCGCTAAAGTCTCGAAATCTCTCTCGCGCTTCTGCTCATCCTGCTCGCGCTTACTTCATGTATGTGTACGTCCGGCGTCTTCATTCTGCTTGTCGTCCGATGGCCGCGGTCAAGCCGCTTTGAAGCCGGCGAGTGATCGGCGCCGTTTAAGAAAAGAGAGAGAGAGAGAACGGGGAGTGGTCCACTCCGGCGTCTTGTTAACCGCAGTGAAACATATGTGTGTCCGCCGTATTATAGCGTACAAAGGAAGCTTCCTTTAAGTGGGAGATTATCTCTCTTTTTTTTTCTCGAATGCGTCGAATTGTCAGTCAAAATTATTTTTCACGCCAACTCCACATGTTTCATCGTAAAGAATAAATAATAATCAAATAGTACTGCGACGCTGCGGTGTGGAAAAGAAACGAAGCACTTCAGGACATTCGGAAAACGTAACAAAAAGAAGACAAATATTTGCAACGTGCAGCGAGGTGTGAAATGTGTTACATATACACACGGTATCACTGGCACAATGGTGCATGTACGCATTCAGATCTCCTTAAGCCGAAGGTATACCACAAGTGGAACGCGGCCACACGAGAGGTATAATTGAATGGAATGCGAAAAGGCGAGAGCAAACCTCACAACGACTCCTGACGGCGTAAGCGGTTAGTTACTGGTTGCGCCCACCCACAACCCCTTTTCTCTGCATTAGCGTCTGACGTACATACTCATTCTTCTGGGGCATTTGCTCTCGCCTGCCCGCAAACCATTCGATGGAGTTGACGACGGTGCTCCTATCGAGATAGTCCAAATAAAGTTGACAGTAAGGACGGCAGCCGATTAGTGAAGAACGGTATCGGCGTTACAGATAGAATGGAGGTATAAAAATCGAAGTGGCGTATATATAAAACGTCAGTTCATACAGCAGCAGCGAGCGTGAAAATATTCGAGCATTAACTTAGCTTAACGTATCACGCCGTTCCCGCTTAAATCCATTTGTACAAACGGAACGCAATAGGTATTTCTTACACAAATGTGGCGCAGCATGCTCTCTATATACGGGCAGGTGTTAACTCATTCTTATTCCAGTTTTCTCCTTTCTTTTTAGTCATTTGCGCTATATAGAAAGCGCGCCGTAACAAAGTGCATGGATTCGCAACGGGAGCGATATGCATATGTGGCGGCATCTGAGTTTTTGATTGATTGATTTGTGAGGTTTAACGTCCCAAAACCAGCTGTGATTATGAGAGACGCCGTAGCAGAGGGCTCCAGAAATGTCGATCACCTGGGGTTCTTTAACGTGCACTGACATCGCACAGCACACGGGCTTCAACATTTCGCCTCCATCGAAATGCAGCCGCCGCGGCCTGAATTCGATCCCGCGACCTTCGGATCAGCAGCCGACTTCCATAACCACTAGACCACCGTGGCGGGGCATCTGAGTTTTTTTTTATGCGTGCATACCTTCTATTGTCTGTGTGACCGTGTGGTTTCGGAATGCCTTATGTTGTTCAAATAGCAACAGTAGGCCACCATCACGGCAACATCGCCGGAACAAAGAATAACGTGTGAGGTAAAACAAGGCGCTTTCGAAACGCATGCAAGCGCTTATCCGCGGACTCGAATAGTATATACATGCAGAATCAACCGAACAAGCTACGTCCACTGTGCGGGGGTTGTGAATCTCCATCGCCGTGGCGTCCCGGCAGTTCTCGCCTATTCTGACGCGACGTGACGGACGTTCTGCATCGCCGCGCTGTAGGCAATGCTCGAGGACGTGGGTTCGATTCCCAGCCACGCACGCGTGTACGTGAAATGCAAAAACACCTTTGTATATACTTATAATAAATGCGCGTTAGAAAAAATCCAGGTAGACACCAAATTAACCCGTAGTGCTCCACTACGCGATGCTTCATAATCCTAACGCGGTTTTTGCATTAATCATACCGGAGTTTACATATTTATTGGACTGTTGTTGTGTTGTAATTCAGGGATGCATTATAGTTAAGGCGGATAATCGTTTCAGGTTCACGCTTTTCCATTTCAGTTATAGGATAATGACGCGACATTATAGTGAGTTTTAGTATATCGGAAAGCAGCAAACGCAAAGATTTAGCGTAAGGTTAACGTTACCGTGGAACACGCCGCGCATGCGCAGAACGCTAACGTATACGATACCCTTACGTGCCCACGCTATTTTCGGAAGATATCGTTCAACGCTAACGCTCGCAAAGGGACCCGTACGGCTGGCAAGATGGCGGCGTCAGTCGAAGTGACTCGCTTCAGATCTGTCGGGACATCGGCCTGCATTGTTAAGCTCATACATTACCCGCTCATGTTCTTATTTGCCTTAGGTTTGACTAATTAAGCTTCGCCAGCCGTGTATTGGTGACAATGTGTCGCCGTTTTCAAGATACGCTCTCAGTAAGCGGCACACAAGGCTTAAAATGTGAGTGCACTCGCTTTCACGGCCTTCGAGACTGCGCGTGCCGGCGTTCGAAATCTCAGAGGCCATGTCGCTTTGCTCACGTTTACGGTAGTCTCGTCGAGATGGCGGCACTACCACCGGGGCTTTTTTTTTTTCTTTTGTACATCGGCTGTTTCAAGCTACAACCAATTAAATAAAGCCGAGACGAGTAGTGTGGTGCATTGCTGTATGTATAATGCTTGAAATGACAGTACTGTTTGGCTAAGTATTCCTTCAGTCACAAAGGCGACTTGGATAAGCCAGCCTTCGCAGGCACATGTAAAGGTGCGCACCCCCTGGGCACTGGAGAAATGTTGCAGAAGCTCCGGGGCACTGATGACAAGTGGAAAATCCGCCTTATCAAAGCGGAAATGTCAGCGAAATTTCTCGTATACGACATAGACTCGACGACATGGACTGCCTGCGTAGCTTCTCTGGTTTCCAAAGTATAAATTAAGCGCTCCTATGTCATCGCAACTTCGAAATGACAGGCAGTACGGGTCAGAAAGGAGACTCGATGGCGGCATTTTCAAACGAAGCGACGTTTTTCGGGTCTGCCGACACAGCACTAACAAACACACTTACACGATACTGGCTCAATGATTTTGTGGCGCACTTAGGGATTTAATAAGAGTTGTTTTAAGGTGTAGTTGTCGCCGTACGTGCCTTTGCGTTAGCTTTAGCGTTTCGCTCTCTTCCGCTATACTAAAAGTCTAGTTTGTGCCGCTAAGTGCACCCAGCTTTACCGTAACGTTAACCTTAACGCTAAATCTTTACGTTTGCTGCTTTCCGATATACTAAAACTCACTTATATGACTGCACCGCTGCGTAACATCCACAGAGCAATCACGCGCACAATGCGGTATGCACTGTATCACGGCTCAAGGACCCACTGTGTTTGGGGAGGTCAGCCATGTGCGGGCTATCGGTCGCACCGGCATACGCCTGGTTGTCGAAAGGCACTCGCAACAACCACGTAACCCGATCCAGGCGGGCCCGGCGTGCGGCCCAGCAGGGTCGTCCGGCACACCGAGAAGGTGCACCATGTGGCCGCACGCAATTGCCTGCGGTACCATGGCATGCAGCGAGAAAGCCGCCACTTAGAACAGACCAGCGGCGGCTTCTTCTTTTTATTTTCTTTTAAATACTAAAATACAAGCGATGAAGCATCCCCCCCCCCCCCCCCCCTCGTCCTTCTCCAAGCCCCTTGTCTCCCGCTCGCGGCCGATGCAGAGAGCGTCAGCGCGTCGTCGGCGAAGTTAAAACGCGGAGAGAGGCCCTCCGGCGAGATAAATAATTCGGCACTGGGCCGCCGTCGGCGCAACAGCGTACCCCCCCCCCCTCCCCCTTCCCCTTTAGCTCCTTTTGCTGCTACCTCGCGGCCGGGTGCGAATGGGTTGTCGACAAGCATGACCGTGGCACCGCCAGACGGCCATCGAACGAGGAATGCAGCACTGGCCGCGGTAGCGGCGTTGAAAAGCGGAGCGCGCGCGCCCGCACGCGCACGGGGGCGCATGCAGAATTGAACTCCCCCCTCCACTTCCTTCCACAGTGGCCACCGGCCGCTCTCATTGGTGGGAGCTCGAGGCGTGTTCGCGTATCGGCCAATCGGAGCAGCGCCCTCCACCCCCCCCCCCCTTTTTTTTTTTTTTCCGTAGCCAGCTCGTGTTCTTCAAGTAGGTTCCTCGCTGCCCAACAACTCGGCAGCGTAGCCCTCCTGTCATTTTCCCCTCCCGCCTGAGGAACGCTGCGCAAACAAGACGAGTTAAAAGGGCGCATCTTGAAAAGAACCGAGAGAGCCGGCGTAAACGTAGAAGAAGGAATGCAGGGGGAAGGGGGGGGGGGGGTCTCGACGGAGAGGTTCTTTGCCGTGAGAGTAGAAACAAAGCTTTTCCGTTGTAGCGAGCATCACCTCCTGGAGCACTCTGAGCAAACGAAACATCTGTTGCCGACGTTACTACTGGTTACTGCAACTTGTGGTAACGTTTTCTTTGCTTGTGTACAGCAGGTTCGCCTTTGTTTCTGCCGAAAGGAAACGCAATACGTGAAACACTTTTCTTCGTGCTGCCGCCTAGTGTGAGTACACTGAAGTTCAACCTTAGGTAATTCGGGCATAACGAATACAAAGCTTCCCCGCTAGGTAAGAAAAAGGGAGGGCTTTATATCGTCCTGGCTAATGGCTTTACCTGGCCGGTGCAACGTAAATACTGGTTTACAAATATGATGAGTGTTTCACCAAATACACAAGTGTATACAAGCACAGTTGTCAGACAAACTTGACAGACACGTCGTAGAGGCATATTCAGTGCATTATACATGTGAAATCGAATTCGCAGCACAGCCTTAGTGCTTATCTTATTCAGGTGCTTTGTTACAGTACGAGTGCTCGTTACGCTGTATATTATTGCTCGTGAGACACACACACACTTTCGCAAATTAACTTCCGTGGAAGCTTTACGCGCATTCGAATGCTCGTTTTCGGCCGTGTTTCCCTATACGGCCAATTTTGCATATAACGCGGAGAATAACCCTGCACATATCAACAGACTAGGTTTAAGCGCGACCTGTAATATCTATCTATCTATCTATCTATCTATCTATCTATCTATCTATCTATCTATCTATCTATCTATCTATCTATCTATCTATCTATCTATCTAGCGTGGGCTTTTGACACTGTCATATACATGGAGGATAGTGAGATAGCTGCACGGTTTCTCTCATTCAGGGTCACGAAAAACGAATCTATGCGCTCTAATGTCACCGTGAGACGCACGCAAGCATGCGTGGAAGTGTGATGCACGGTCACGGTGTGTTCCATTGGGCGGAGAACGGAGCAGCTGGCAAGCCTCGCCGAATTTCGGTGGCGTATTGCTCTTGAGCAAGCTCGCGTGTACCAGCGAACTAAATCATCTCATCTAAATTTGTATTTAATAACAGCAGCAGCGTCGGTATGCAGATGGACAACAAATCATCGCTGTTGAATCCGCCCGTTATCGTTACGTCAGTGATGACGCAATGACCAGGTATCTATATACTAACAAGCGAGGTTGTTGATCATGATAGGACAGGGAAAAGATGTGGTATGTATATACTACATGTAGGCGAAATTTCTTATCTCGGGCTTTCTTTTTATTATCCGGGTTCGTGCACGCTTGGATGCCACCAGATCCACGTGAAAAATAAAAATAAAATTGCGATTGGCAGCCGTATGCAGTTATCCGTGCTAAATGATGGCGGTATAAGAACCGTGTCGTAAATCAATCGACCGCGTCGAAGTGATTTTCTATTTGAAACACTCGAGTATAACAGTCCCGCGGCGAATTGGCCACCGTTGCGGAGAACTCGAACCGTGGCTCCAAATCGCGTCTCTGTTGCTGCAATTATTCGGCGGCCACGTTACATCCAGGAGCGACGACAGATGAATTCGGTGAGTGCAGGTATATACAAACACAACGCTATATCGAATTGATCACCACGAACGCGCCCACCTTCGAACAGTTCACATGAGAAGCGAGAAGAAAGCGGAGTCTTTATAAAAGAGATGCGCGAAGACAACTTGTATGTACGCGTATCGGAAGATGAATCGAAGACACCGATCCGGGAGGAGCCACAGCCACTGAACCTTGATGGTCGCGCACGAGCTATGCGAATCGCGCTAAGAAGCGGGCCCCTCTAGAAGGTCGAGGAGGGGGGAACGTCTCTTTCCTAACACCGAAGGCGCGCGGATCGAGCACCTCTCCATCTAATCGCGTCGGCTTCGTCTTCGAGCCGCTTAATCCCCCCCCCCCTCGTCCACGGCGCGCGGATAGAGACACCGCGGGAAGGCCTCGGCGAAGGGCAGCCCGGGCGTTGATTCATTATTCCGGCGCTCTTAACGTGCAGCCCCGACAAAAATAACGGCGGCTCGCGCGCCCGAGCGAGTGAGCCGCGGCGGCGCGATATATCCCGCCCGCCAGAGATCCATCAAAATGACGGCGCGGCGCGCGCGGGGGTCAGAGAGGAATCCGCGGCAAGGGGGCGGCCCTTTGGGAGAGGTTATGTCAATACGTGGGGGAAGGGGGGGGGGGGCAGCGAAATAGAGCCGTCTCGCGAGAGCTCACTGGCGAAACAGGATTGCCGGCGGGAGAGAAAAAAAAAAAAGGAAAAATGAAGTGGGGAGGACCGTATACAGCGAGGAGGGAGGCCTCGACAAAATGCTGTTCTCTCGCCCGGAGAACACGAAGAAGATGACGCCGCGGCCGGGTCCATTAATCACTCAAAATTACGATAATCGGTCGATTGGATCTTCCTCGGTGGTCTCTCTCTATACCTGGACCCGGCCCCGCCGGCTCGCTTTCGTGCCTGACCCCCATCGGCGGTGGGCATTGAAGAGAAAAGAGGGGGGGGGGGGGGGGAAGTGCACTGGTCGGCGGCGGGGCCGCACGCATGCCGACCGCGTCAACTGTCAGCCCAGGCACGGCGTCGAAGGGGCCACGGCGACAAGCCGGCCGTCGTCGCCACTGCACCTCGTCGTTGAAAGGTCCGCGACGACTTCGCGCCAGGTTTTCGCGCCGAATGGAGTGTCCACTTAATGTGTAGCTTGAAGAAGGAGGCGGTCGGTCACGGCTCAGCACCGCTCACCCTTTCTTTGTTCACGCTGGAAGTGTGTATGTGGTATGTGGCGTACGACAGTATACCGTGCTTCGATCAGAAGCGAACAGGTCGTCAAAATCATTCACTGAATGCTTCGGAGAAAGTGTCTTCATATATACTTGATGTTCCGCAAGAGCGCTGGCCAATCTTTCATCAATCGATGAGCACCTGTGCCCGCGTCTCCTCTTCCGTGTCCAACAGCTTATCCGAATCAGGATTCTTGTGTGTAGAGAAAGAAAGAAAACACGTAACTGTAACCTTATCACTGGATGCACTTGTATGATCCCCTTCTCTGCGGTCGAACGCACGTTGGCCAAACCGGATGATGCTTCGACGCGCGTCCATGTATACCCGCTTCTGTAGTCACGCCGCAGTAATAGCAGGCATCCAGGCCATAGCAGACTGATAATAAATCGCGGTAATATGACACTTACAAAAAACAAAAGAACAACTCCCAAGGAGATCTTAATGTCCACTTAAGTGTCTTAAGTTTCGCTAGCCCTATAGCGCTTGGCGCATTTCTGATTGGCTGGTCATCTTAACATTAAGCAGACTGGATATCCACATATACGGGTATATGAGCCACACGTGACTTCATTTTTTTTTCTTAGATGTTGCTGATGCCCGCATAGAAAATGCAGTGTGTACCTGCCTCAATTTAATAAATTTTGTTTAATTATCCTGATGGGTAAATGGTTCTTTTATGTACTAAACTTATGCTCTGATATCACATCTATACACCACGTACGGGACTCTAAAATGAACGCTCTCATGTAATTTAATTTTCTTCCAGAAGTTTTCTCATTTTACTTTTTTGTGACAACACCCATCCGAAGGTGAATCTGAGGTGGCGAGCAAGAACCATAATGTCACTATATAGATGCTCACAGAAAGTCAGAGTCATGTCATTCTTCTGCTAAATGACGTCACACAGAAGAAGCATCACACCATCTTTTAAGCCCCTTCCTTCTTTCTTCCCCTTTATAATATGCCGAAGAAGGCCTGTCCAAATCATCGCGTTGGCACCGGCGAAACGACCGGCAGCAGTCGCTTGCGCTCGGCGTCTCGGGCGCGTTATAGTTGACGCTGCTCGCGGCGTCTCTCCTCGTAGGCTCGTTGCTCCTCGGGCGTACCACGGCCTCTCGATGACTATACAGCGTCGGAGAGAGAATGACCGCCGCAGGCGCGCGCGTGATTCGATACACTAGAGGGAAGCTATGTGTGCCACAAACCACGTTTTGTCAACGCGTCGATGCGACCTTTACTTATTTAGTGCTCTCGTTCCTGAACAGTGCTATTTCCCACATGGCAGAGTGTGTGACGTGAACGCGCTTTGTTTAGCAGAACCGCGCGGCCAGTGGTTGCTTTCGTCCTCAATCACCGCGACGCAACGGTAAACACCGTGATGACGCGCGGCCGGCATTGACGAAAGTTTATCCATATGCGGAGGCCATGAATCGGGGGATACAAGAAACAAGGATGTTCTATTCTCCCCTCCCCTTTGACGTGCGCGTCGCGATGGTTATAAACGCCGACGTCGCAAGAGTGCGTATGCGCAGGTTCCTGCCAATAACAGACGCGCTGATGACGCCCGCAAAACAAGCCTAAAGTGACTTTGACGGACGACGGGACGCTGACAGCGGTGTTTGTCCGAGGGGCGACCCCCGCTTGCGGCCGCAATCCATCAGTGGCGGCACCTCGCTTCTGACAGGGTTCACGCGTCTTCGGCGTGGTCGCGCGCACGTTTCTCGCGCCGCCGGTGCAAAGTGCCGCTCCGCGGTGCGCAGGTTGGGGCCCCGGGCTGGCTGCACCTCGGCAAAGCCGTGGCCGAGAGCCGCGGTTGGTTGCATTTCCTCCGTGGTTGCAGCACCTGCGCAATGGGAACAGCACGATCACTTTTCGTTGCCCAGACTGGAGACAGTGAATGCAAAGAACATGGAAGCATTTCCGGGTTCAAGGATTATTATTATTATTATTATTATTATTATTATTATTATTATTATTATTATTATTATTATTATTATTATTATTATATCGTACATACGTACAAGGACACGACTTTTGGGTGGTACGAGTGGTGTTACCAAAATGCGTGGGGAGGAGGTATACATATCTGCACGGAGGAAATAGAAGAGAGATCAGTCGAGGGAAATGCAAGAGAAATAAAAATGAACAGGAAAAAGAAGCAGCCAGTCAGTACCTATACTAAAGTATTAGAGTCGGGCTACGCGTGATAGATGGCGCTACGAGTTTAGCTAATTAGCATGGAGAATGTTCCAGCTTATGGGGGCAAGGTAATGTGAAATATAGCTGGCGCAGTCATTCATCTCGCAGAAGTCTTCAATGATAATATGATGATGATGATGACTGTGGTGGTGGTTGGTGGTGACAAAGATGATGATGATGATGATGATGATGATACCACGGTATTTTACTTATGCAGAACGATGAATGATGACACTTTGCCCGTCGCTAAATCTGGCAAGCATGCCTCCGTCATCGCTTGCTATACCATGCACCCCGCCACCGTGGTCTATTGGCTATGGCGTTCGGTCCAAAGGTCGCGGGATCGAATCCCGGCCGCGGCGGGATTCGATCCCGCGACCGCGATTCGATCCCGCCGTGTACTGTGCGATGTCCCGTGCGCGATGTCACTGGCCCGCGATGTCGAGGCCCGTGTACTGTGCGATGTCAGTGCACGTTAAAGACCCAGGCGGTCGAAATTTCCGGAGCCCTCCGCTCCGGCGTCTCCCATAATCAGAGCTGGTTTTGGGACGTTAAACCCCAGAAAGCAATCAATCGCTTGGTAATACCGCCACCCATGACATCGTAGAGCCTTGCATCTTATACTGGGCCTGATTTGCTTATTTTTGCTTTCTTTGCGATCACGATTTCCGATTACACACGTAACGCACATGAGCTTGGTTGCGAACTGCGGGCGTCTGCTCCTTTACAGCGGCAGTTGACTTGCTGTCACGCAGTTTATCCTATCCCATCAGCCAGCCCTGAACTCTCCTGTAAACCATCCGTGGACAATTGGCGAGCACATTAAACTAAATCAAAGTATCAGGAGCGCTTTCTGGCTCCACGTATTTATAGCAAGTGCGGTCGCGGTCATGGGTCGAAACCACCGATCTCGGCGCAGCCAACAACAGTAGACAACGGGCTGCCTTGAAATATACACGTATAAGTGGTTTAAGACTTCCCTTGTTATACCTGTTGGCGAAAGAAAGCTCTCTGCTGAGCTCCGCGGTTGCCTTGAACCCTGCCGGCGTGAACGCCAAGCCAAGCATGCTGCGGTCAGGCCTTGCTCGAAAGACACGCCGCGCGCGCGGTGATGGCAGTTGTGGCGGGAGACGCCAAGCAGGCGGAACACATCGATTTCGCGCGCGCGTGCCTTCGTAACGGGTATACGTCCAACGCTTCTCGAACGGCGCCCGTGGGGGTCAACCGCACGCGCATATATTTCGCCCTGCGCGCATAGTATATGCCGCGGGTTCCGCGCGCGCTTTTCAAACTGCGCCGCCGAAGCGCCCGGCTTGACGCGCAGCGGCGCACAACGCGGGCGTGGCGGCGCATCGTCGGACAATCCTGCTGGCTACCTGCCACGCGGCGCCGCTAGACGGCTGAATAATCTCCGCGGCGCGTCTCGAGCTGTGGCAACGCCTTGTGGGGCCCCCAAGTGCGTGGCCTTGAGGGTGGCGGCGGCGGCGCTTGTGTAATTCTTTTAAAACGTATCCCGAGCAGTATGCGCGGCGGCGATCACCGACACCGCGTTGAAAGAAAAGGCGGGGGAGGATTCCCCATGCGCGAGGCATCGACGACCGTTCGTGCATGCCGCCGGGAGTATACGCGGAGGCCGCCCTTATACACGCTACACATGCTGTGTGTACACATTTTCCCTGAATCGTTGCCGCGCTCCTGTGTATATAGAGTGTATGTATAATAGAGAGATACCGGCTGTCAGAGCGGCCCCCCCACCACCACTCCCCCCTCCTCACGGTTGCGTTGAGCAGCTTTGCTGACAGGGCGCGGCGCGGTCAACGAGACAGCTCTGAAGTGCGTATGCTGGTGCAGAAAGGATCACGAAGATAGAAACCATATATATATATATATATATATATATATATATATATATATATATATATATATATATATATATATATATATATAAAGGCAGAAGTGTTCTTTCATCCAGTAGTCTTCGAAGTGATGTATATACTAAACAGGCACTTCAGATATCCCATCTCGGGGCCGTTGTCTCTGATTACCGCTACTCTGTCTTCTAGATGACGTCCGGAATCCTGGATAGGGATTGGGAGAGCGCATATACAGAGCGTTTACAGGTCATTCACACCGGCGGAGTCATCCAACACTCATCGTATATAGTCTATACGGTAACGGCCGCAACTTATTCGTAATCCCCCCTTCACCGCTCCCTCTGTGGTCACAGGGGCCTTGGTTTCCCCTCTTCAATGTGGCAGGTGGCAACTTGCCAGTGTGATGGGCCCCTGAGCGCAGAATTAGTGGGGTTTGATTAAGGAGGTGGGAGAAGGTGTCCCCAGTTTTGCTGGACAGCAGCTTTTGTTTGTTTGTTTGTTTGTTTGTTTGTTATCACGTGGAGACAGATTGCGTAGCGATGAAATTGAAAGCAGAAGGTGCTTCGACTGCTGCTTCGACTGGCGCTCGAAAAGAAGGGGGCTGTCACGTTCCGATCTCATGCGAAGCAAGTCAGCGATGACGTTGCTTACGTCAACCTGCTTGGCACTGAGCCACGTGTTACCAGTAGGATCGATCTCTGTGCAAATTGGCTATGATTAATTGTCTGCTCAACGTGGGTTTACCATGCCAAATTCTTGTAGAAGGTAACTACTATTGCATGCCCGCCGTATCGCAACCCTGGTCCAATGAAAAAAAAAATGTATACATGCAGAAATTTTACTGCGGTGGTTTTGCATTGTCTTATCCTGAAATAGCGATATGTACTACAGGCTCAGTCCAGCAAGAGATCCTCCAAACCCTCGTTACGCAAAAAAAAAAAAGAAAAGAAAAAGAAATTCTGAACATTGTTCCTTATAGCGCTTTATTTCTTTAATCCCTGGTGGCATTGAACACCATACACCACCGTCACTTCCTATAACCGCGTTCAAGGGATTGGTCTCATTCCTCTGTAGCGTCAAAACACTTGCGTACTATCATAAAAGAAATTTAATCGGTTATCAGCCATTCGTAACAATAGATATCGGCAAGCTTCAACATCAAGTATATATCTTTGTCCACATACTGCAAAGCGTCACCGCAGGCCGTTACAGCGCTAACTTGTGCATGCGATCGTTTCGTTTCCGCCTTGATCGAATATCACAGAGCGCACGATTTCTCAATTTCTCGCGGCCGAGTTACGTTCTTCAAAGCGAACGGCTCCGAATGCAAATTTATATGCACCTCTGGTTACCCGTTTTAGCCTTAAATGAAGCGCATGTCATTCAGTGTCATTGTAAGATCGTGTCTGAAACAGCCTGTCCTTCGCGAACTCCTTCCACCAACGCAGTCGCACGGTCGCCATGCGCACAGTGGCCATTTCCTTCGATTTTATCGTAAACGGAGTATTTAAACATCTCCCGCGTATGAAGATATCAAGCACGAAAACATGAAGCGACACACAACCTCATCTGTATATAATATACAGTTGGAGACCACTGAAATGATCTTAGGTTCATGCTTCATGGCGCTATGCATCTCGTCTGCGCCAAGCAACAAAAGCGTTGCTGCATTCTCTTGATGCCACTGAGTTAAGTAACCGTCTTTGAAAACGGACAAAGAATTTCCATATACGTCAGCGTCACTGCAGCATGTTTTTTTTTTTTTTTGCTCTATCTATCTCTATCTTGTATCTTCCAGAACTTTCCCTCCCCTTCCCCCTTCCCCAGTGCTGGGTAGCCTGCCGTGCTCAGCCCAGGTTAAGAGGTCATTCACTGCCTGTCCTATTCCTTTTTCGTCCTCCTCCGGAGACCTCACCACGCGAGCAGCACGCAAAAAGATGGCGTAAAAGTTTTCGTATCTACGCGGTCCACGGTCATATCATGCCTATAGTCCTATACCATACTATGGCTTATTCTCAACTATATCGCATCAAACATGCCGGTTAGCTCTCTATAGTTCACGGTCGACGAAAGCTGGAAAAAATAGCCGCATAGCGTTCAGCGTGTTATTCGCTCGCGAAATCTTGGCCGCATACAGCGCCGCATACATTCTCATTTCTCACTCTCTCTTTTTTTGTTGTTGTTTTTGTGTTCCTCCCCTTCCGCTCTCCGTTTCGCCTGCTTCCTCTTGGCATGCTCGACTTTGCCGCGAATCAGAGTATGTACGGCGGATATCTTGCGAGAAGTCAACATACCTATTGAAGTGGACTGAGCGAGTCGAAGATATAGATAAGACAATTGGACTGCAACGTTTCCTCCTTTGATCTTTTCGCCCAACCCGACAGATTTTACTTTCCCTCTTCTCATCTTGCTGCATAGGTGGGGGAGAGAAGGAGAGAAACGGACCGCACTGAGCAAATGAGAATTTGATAAAGACGAGTACTTTACCGGTCCTTGTTAAGTTTGATCCCCCCCCCCCCCTATGCTCACACGCGCTATATTACTGCTTTTCCGGGTACGAGCAAATATGCACAGTCTGGAAAGGAAGAACAGCAGCGCAAAAGAGCAGCCCTCAACCTCCTTAGTCGGCGGCCGCAGCGGTAGATTAGAGCAGGCGCATCGGTTTGTTCTTTCGTCGTGTGGAGAGAAGGTTAAGAGGGGAGGGAGCAGGCCATAATGATCCGACTCGACCGCTCGCTTGTTCGCCGACGAGTGGATACAGCCTTGTTTGTCCAAGCGGCGGCTGAGACGGCACTCGGTCGCGTGCGTGCGGAGTGTGTGTGTGCGGAGGGCGAGGGGTTCCAGGGGAGCGGGATAGAGAGCGAGGGGTGGTACGCGCGCTCCGACTGTTCACATAGCAAAGCAACAGTGTGTTAGTGCGCTCACTGCGAGATGCACGGTAGATAGAATAGGGAAGAGGCAGCGGGGAGGAAATGGCATAAAACGAACGCGTCGGGTGGCGCTGGAAGAAAAACAGACATAACCCGGAAGATTTCGTCGTAGTCAGGGCTAAAAAGACAACTTTATTTACGGCTCTCCGGGAGAAGAGACGCGCGAAGAAAACGCAGTCGAGAGAGGATTTCTTTCTTTTATAATCTTTCCGCGCACCTCCTATTTTCTCTCGTATTTTGCGTGCTCGAGAGACTTCGGCCGAGTCGCAGGAGAAGATGATGCACGCGCCGCCCGGAAGGCGTGTCCGGCAAACACACACCGCGCGCGCACGGACCCTTCTTCGTTGGCGAGAACGGCTTTATTGCTCGGGCAGGTGCGGCACGCACCACCGCACTCCACAGAGACGTCAGCGGATACTTAGCATTTTGAAGCCTAACGACAACTCGCACGTATTATTACGGGGTGAGTTATGAGAGTCAGTCGGAGGCGGCAATCAGGGGAGCGGTAAAGGGAAGCCGACCGGGCCGGCGACGCGGTAGGTCGCGAGAGCCCCGGCGCGGCCGCAGCAGACCACCACCGCCGGGGCGAAGAAGACGAGTCTGATGCGGCCGCCGCAGGCAGCCCCGTGAAGCCGGCTTCTCTTTGTTCGCCCGAGGAGGAGGCCCCAGTGCAAGTGGGGAAAGGGGAGGGCAGTGTTTGTTTCGCCGGCGCGTTTTCTTCTAATAGCGATGGTAGCCGCGCCGCGCGATGTTAATTAACTTTTCGACGGACCTGGGTGTTCTGGGTTTCGCGGCCATTTTTCGGAGGTATGATTTTTTTTTTCAGGAGGGGGGACAGAAATCATCGCCGCTCGCGTTTGTGTGCTCAAGTCTGTAGGGGCTTTGGCTCGTCGCCGGCAAGAGTGATGGAGTGAGGAAAATGGGGCGGAGACCTCTCGTCCACTTCCTCCTCGTCTGGAGGACATCGCAGTCGTGGTCCTTATACTTATTCGGCGGCAACGACTGTGTATGTGCGCCCCTGCGATTCGGCAGCCATTGCCCCCCTCCCCCCGAATCTCCTTCTCTCCCTACGGATATAACCAGCCGTGCGAACTTCGGGGCCTGTGATTTTCAAGACCGCCAGGAAAAGGGGGGTGGGGAGGCGCCGCTTGTGGTGGGCGCGTCCGCCAGTGACACGCGGTCGCCAGATTAATTGCGGCGGCGGGCCGCTCTTGTTAAGGTATGGCCTTCCCCCAGCGATTCCTTCATTTTCTTGCGAAAAGGACAACAACGCCGAGACTGCAGTGCGAGCGAACCCAAGCATATAGTCCGCCAGAACAGCGCGGAATCCGGTTTTCGAAGACCCCTCTTGCGCGGTAACGGCAGCGACACATTCACTCCGCCCGGTTCCCCCCCCCCCCCCCCCCCCGATCGGCTGTATAAGCGAGGAGCCGTTAGATGAGGTCATTTCGATGATAAGTGTGACCTACGCGGCCACCGGTGTTGCTGATGCCTTCTTCAGTTTGCCTGCAAGCACGCTGCGCCTCTCCCTGCTTGTCGAACACGGTGTGTGTGCGAACTTCCCGCCGTTTGTATATGCAAGTCTTATAAGCTTGTGGTCGTGGCATCGTTGTTGCGTTACTGTTTTGTACGAGTAACAGCCGGCAAACGGGTCGCACTAATTTGAGGCATTCTTCCTATAGGTAATCAACTGGACCCGAATTCCGCGATGTTTATACATACAGACGAACCCGTATATATCGAACTCGCCAAAAAAAGTTGCATTAGTTCGATATATGGCATAATTCGATAAAGGCCCGCTATTGGATTTGATGAGTTAAAGGCACATACCACTCAAAAAGCACTTTATTATAATATAGTGGCTTACTTGCGTGCCCTATTTTTGCACAAGATAGTCCTGGATTTTTTGCAGGGGCGTGTTCGCCCGTGCACAGCCGGTCGAAACCACATTTCTTAGGATGGTATATATCGGCATTTTCCCCCGCCCCCATGAGGAAAAGCCAACTTGCGGGGCACTTTTGAGGCACGTGGACTTTGATATATCGGTTGTCGTTGCTATTTTCGTTCGATGTAACCGTACCCTTTCCTACATATTCCCAATGTAACTTTACCGTCTTTAGAAATTGTTCGATATACGAAATAATTTCATATAAACGGTTTCGATATAGCCGGTCTCGACTGTACGTGGACGTTCAGGGCACAACGTCCGCTGTATGCTTTGGCATGCATGCATACCGTGGTTCCTTGCGGCATTCAGCTCTTCCGTCTCCATCGTGTACCGACGGTCCACACTTCGATTCACGCCCTATCTAATACAATCGCTTCTGATAACGCTGCCGTCGAGCAGCCCACATACAAAACCACAGATCTCCGATCGCGCCCCGAATGTATGAATGGGAAACGTGCGTCTATACCTAGCCCCTACAAAGTATATAAGGTATACAAAGTATATAAAAAGTATATACAAAGTATATGCAAAGTATGTATAAAGTACATATAAAGTATATACACAAAGTATATATAAAGTATACCTTCTAGAAATTTTAATCGTTTCTAGCCTTCGCTGATACGCAAAAGTTTCAGTACATTTCTAAACGCCTCGCATGTGCATGTTCAATGTGCACTCGAACTTGTTCGGAAATGCGGCTGATGAGCGCATATATGCCGACAGCTTTGGGCGACAATTGCGAGTGATTGCCTTTGTGTGCGTTTGCGTCTGAGCGGCCGCGACTTCAATGACAAAAGACTACATCGCGAAAAATGTCACCCTATATGGATGTCGGTGTGATACATGGGCATAAAGGTCGCATTCCGCCGAGGTAATCAATTACTGCTTCGCTCAGCCTTGCAATGAGATGCATTATACCTGAAGTTTCTTGGTATTATATACAGTTCTGCGTTACATTAGCTTATGTACATAGTAATGCGTTAAACACCGAGTTTAACTTTCAAGTGGTGTTCAAGCGGCGTTCAGTCAGGCTGCGCTGTCTCTTCGCGTCCGATAGCCTGACGTCCAACTGCTCTTCGGCTTGGTTTTACCATCCCCAGGATTTCGGGACATGTACATGTCGCGCCATCTCTCGGCAGCGGCCGGGCGCCACCGCCGTAACTGAATGGGAAGCGCACGAAAAAAAATCATATCTCACGAACGAGACGCGATATTAAAAACGACTCACGGTTTAAGATACTAGGGCACCACTGGAACATTTAAGGAGTCATTTCAATAAGGTGGCACAAGGTACCTTCCTTCCCAGGCCATTTGAAGATCTTACCACACAGCCTATGAGAGCGGCCTCAATTTAGACCCACCTTGGCCTCTTTAAACACCGATTTCAAAGCTTAGAAATGAGATTTCAAAAACGACTCCCGGTTTTAGATTGGCCGATAAGTGCTCTTTCGATTTATATACTGCGTTATTGTGTAGCTAAAGCCGTGTAGCTTCCTCGGTCGTTTTTGTCGGCCTTATGGACCCCTTTCATAAATCTAAAGCTGGCTTCTCTGCAATGCATTTTGCATAGCAGAGAAGCCAGCTAACAGACTGTAAACAGCGTGTTGCGTTGTTTGCTTACGCTCTGACAAGGAAAACGCATACATGTGCAACTAGGACCTCGTTTCCGCTTGAAGGACAACAGGTACCGCCATTAGTTGGGCGAATAGTGCAGGGAAGCGCACTTGCGTATTACGAAAAGGGATTATATGGTGTTTCTAAAGCCCACATCTGCTCCTACATTGAATCGGGGTGTCAGATCCGCTCGTGGCGCTAATTTTTTGAATGCATATACTTTGTCTCGCGTTCGCTTTGTCACGTATCACCCGGATCAAAAAATCACGAGGTTTAAACTGCGGTTCGTACACCAGATAGAGGACTAGGGATTGCTGCAGTGAAAATAGAATAGAATAGAATAGTAATATAAATCGCAAGCATCGTATTGTGCAAGAATATTTTAAATGCGAAACATTTCTTAGCGAACTTCGGCGACTTTGAGCGTCTATCTGTCTAGCCGCCTACGAATTTGAGCTCTCTGGACCGTATAGTTAATGGGATTTATATCAGAATTCGTATGGCATACTATGACTGTATGACTATCATAAATGACTGGTCATATCATGGAAATCGTGACTTACTTGTCGCGAACACCATTTTTTACATGCCATGGGCATGGTGCTCTAGCGGCCGTTTCGTTTACTTGACATATACCAAAATTGGTGTGACGAGACAATTGTGTACGACTAACATTATTGCCGGTGTTAACATGACAATCATGACATCCATGCCATGTACAACATGAATTACGTGCCCTAATCATGGTGCGCTCACGGTCATGTCGCTAGCTTGATATAAAACAATATTGATATTTCGCAACGTGACTGTATGACGAACTTAAATGGAAGGTGGCAGCATGAAAATCATGACATCCATGATATGTCAGCATGACATTCATACCACGCTCATGGTGCGTTTGCGACCAGTTCGCTAGCTTGATATTCATTGAATTTAGTTTTGCGTGACGTGTGTGTATGAGGAACATAAATAACAGATGGTAGAATGAAAATCACGATATGCATGTCATGTACAACATGATGTACGTGTCCTGCTCATGCTGCGCTCACGGCCGTGTCGCTAGCTTGATATTAAGTGACGTGACTGTATGACGAACTTAAATGACAAGTGGGGATATGAAAACCATGACATATCATTTACAGCATGACTTGCATGCCACGCTCATGGTGCGCTCATGGCCAGTTCGCTGTAGCTTGATATACACCAAAATTGATATTGTGTGATGTGACTGCACGACAAACATGAATAACATGTCCTGACATGTAAATTATGACATGCATGTTATGTACAACATGATTTGCTCCTTGCTGGCCTCTTCGCATTACACCGATTCCCACAATTCATGGTATCTGCCAGGTTTTCTTTTATATACATGTGCCAAATCGCTTTCATTTGGTTGATTTTGTTTTCCTAACCTGTGATGAATGCATACGCCGATGAAAAGATACGGCGTGATGCCCTCGGTAATTATGGCAATTAGTGCGTGTGCCCGCGCGTCCGCAGGAGTGTTCGCGTGCTTGCCAGTGTGCAAGCTCGCTTTCCATTGTGGTAGCCAAGAGGCTTCTTTCCCAATTTTTTTTATTGCGCGTGTGTATTGCGCGTGTGTATTGCGCGGAGGGATTCGAGGTAGACGAGGGGCAAGAAATACGATGGAGCCGCCTGAAACGGGGCTCTTGCGTGGTTTTTCTTGAACTGTCACCTCTTCCCCCTCCACGCCACATTAGCACTGCCCACCCGGCTTTCCCCCTCCCAGCGTTGCTTCCTTACTTTCCCGTCTTTTCGAGGAGATTCGTTAGAGTAGTGCCAGGTGTCCTCTGGCTCAACCTGACTATGTTGCTCCCCCCTCCACTCCCTCTTCCAGAGAGGAGACCACAGCGACGAACGAACACCGCGCGCGGGGGGACGGGATGAGCGCGAAGGGGACAGACGAGAGCAGTTCGCTGAGATGCCGAAGCGGGAGCGCCTAGACCGCGTGTTATCGCCTGTACACGCGTGTTTCGCTGGAGTGAAGTCGACGAGAAAGTTCGAGTGGAGGCCATGTGGAGGCACTCAAGGACGGAGAAAGGTCCGGTGTGGTGTGGTTCCAATGAACCACGCACAAGGACGCGTACCGCACCAACACGTGTGTTGCGCTGCTTAGAAGTTCGTAAAGATGTACCTTATTCACTTGCATAATACATGCCCTCGTTTAATATCATCATCATCAGCCCATCTCATGTCTACTGCAGAGCGAAGGTCTCTCCATGCCCCGGGGGAGGATCTGTACATGAGATGCATAAGGGCTCTCACCACCACCATGCCTCATCTGCGTAACTCACCGAAGCACCAGATCAGGAATTGGCCTCCCCGGTGTAACACCACGGCCAGCACCTCCCAAATGACTCGTTTAATATGCGTACCCCTAAATTTTAGCGATATTTAGGGGGGCAAAAAGGTTATTCGCATATTTTGCGCTCCCGTGCCTTCCTCCAACGCTTATGCATGAGACCCGCGCCTCTTCTCTGTCCTTCACTCACTTATTAAACGATATGATTGATGTAGAAAAAAATTCCTGAAAATTATTTATTTATTACAATGGATGTCACAGCACTAGACCCCGCCACGGTGGTCTAGTGGCTACGGTACTTGGCTGCTGATCCGAAGGTCGCGGGATCGAATCCCGGCCGCGGCGGCTGCATTTCGATGGAGGCGAAATCTTGAGGCCTGTGTGCTGTGCGATGTCAGTGCACGTCAAAGAGCCCCAGGTGGTCTAAATTTCCGGAGACCTCCACTACGGCGTCTCTCATAATCAGACCTGGTTTCGGGACGTTAAACCCCACAAATCAACCAATCATATACACATGTGGTACTCTTCCGTTCATGCATATCACAACATTTCTTAGGTAAACCTACCAGTTGTAGCACCCTCCGTACATTTCTAAAACTAATTATTCGAACAAAGAACTTTGAGTTCAATGGGAAACATTGCATTAAGATTAGCGCTGAACCTATGCGGAGGAAAATTGGGCCCGATTACCCAAATTGCTTTATAGGTGCTCTCGAGAATGAGTATTTGTAGCTAATCTTTGAAACCGTTCTTCTACAAGCCGTTATTAACGACATTTGCTTAACTTTACATCATGGAAAAGGAGAACACGCTAGCGTTATTTCCTTTTCTACTAAAGTACATCGTACTATATCGTTTTCGTATGAACATTCAAAGGACAGCATATTTTTTTAGATGCCACGTACTCATCAGTAGCACACCGCACTGCGCTTTTTTCTATGGCAAACCTCAAGCTCGATGTCAGACCGAACTTGCGATGACCTACTCCGCCCACGCATTTAAAATTAAAGCTGTACTTAACGACCGCTAAAGCATACAGCAATGCAAAGCGAACGCCTCAAGCAAATTTTCAAATAACCACTTAGAATCCACGCGTATGTCGGTTGCCGTGTTTGCAAAAAGTCCGGCGATGTATGCTTTGTATAAACAATGCAGACTGCCAAGTGCTCTAGTATCACTCAAGCACTGCATCACATTTCAGCTGTAAAAATTTTAAAAATCCAATATGTCGCAATTTCTGTGATTGTTCGAAGCAATCACAAGGCCCACTGCAATTCTATCTCCGAACCTACCTATACATCAAGACACTAAAGAATACCTGGGCATCGTCCGCTTATTCGTTTTACAGCAACCATTCTAGAGTCCGATTTTAGGTCACACTATGAAGGGACATAGACAAATAATCAATTATTCACCAATTTAAGACCATATCCTCGGGTTTAAATGAGAATATTGGAAAATTAACTTGGTTGTCGCTGTAGCAGATTATTGGTTTTTCTCAACCACGAGTGACATTACGTTTGACTTTTTTTTTTTTTCGAAAACGAGGGTGTTAACACAGCTTGCTGTAAAGACCTCGCTCTGTTCTGTTTCATGTTTCTCTAAAAATCCGACAGCTCAGGCGTTCTGAGTCTGTTTATTGTACGTATATAGCTATGGTTCGCTGGCATAGACAGACACATCTTACTCGAATTCGAAATCATGTGCGATTGGACTTAAGTCACGCGCAATCCGTTGATGCACGTATGCTTGTTTAATAGTTATGAAACCAAATAGAATACGAATCGATATGCACTATTCGATTTCATTATTAGAAATTTCCAGAGCCCGAAAATTCTACATTTTATTCGTAAAAAATATTCAGACGCATTGACAGAGGAAGTATTTCGTTAGATCTAGCCGACAAAAAATAGAGTTGTGAAAAGTGAGGTTGGCTTGAATGCACCAGTAACTAGGACATTCGAGATATTAAGTAACCGTATACGTAGCGATTGACCGTACATTAATCTCACGATTGCCTATCTCGTGACAGAGGCGTATTTGCCATGATTGTTTCCTTTAAATTTTCGCGATTGACACGTTACATACACCCCTTGCTAGCTTTGCTGCTTCATCCATGCCTGGAGCCACGGCTGCTTTGTGAAAATTGATCGAGCGACCGTGCAAGAGCTCTGCGAACAAAACTACAACGCTACTGATATCATGATGATGACAGTAAATTGATGAAACTTTCGCTTCCATGACACTACAATTTTTAAGGGATCAATATATCCTCCGTAATCCCGTAAAAGGTTGGGCTACACGCGTCGCGGTAAAAAAAAATCATCCCTCGACGTTTTCCTTTATAGTTTTCTCATCGGCACCGAGTATCACCACCTACTCGAAAAACATTCCCTTTTTCGAGTATGCACTATTCTATAAGAGTACCAAATCTAATAGAAGGCTATTCGATTCGTTATTCGAAATTTTCGAATGGCACTGATGTACGTTCTTGCATGCTGACAAAATATCACCAAATGGGCCTGCTTGCATTTTTTATGCTACACGCGTGTTCTTCCTTCAGAGGTTTGGCTATATAAGCTTATATCTTTTGCCGGTGAACAGGACTCTCATCTTTTCATCTTTCCATGGTATAGTATTACGCACAATATATTTTACTAATCTCGCATGACCCACATGACCAATATATTGAGATGTATTCTCACTTCAATGTCGCGGGCTTATCATTTGAGCGCAACGCAGCATATGTGCCCAACCACATGCGCATGTATATAGAATGAAAACTCAGCTAGTGAAGCGTTGTAATAAAACAAAAACGACTTTCCTTACTCATTTAGCCTTTACTCATTTATATGCTGCATTGCAACGTCTGCGGACATCAATACGTTGGCCAAACGGACACGGCATTTTGCTTGCGATTCAACAATCACGGGTACAATATGCCACTTCGCTGCCGAACTTGCCCGTATATCAAGACACGTTCCACTGCCGAATCACAGCTTTAGGGATATTGCGGTAAATATTTTGTAGTCCGGCTCCCGAAAGCCACGCGAGCGTGAACATCGCAAGGCATATTTTTTTCAAATATGGCACACTAGAATCCGGCATAAATGAGGACCCCGTCCGACTCTCCTGCCTCAAAGAAATAAGCCAGCAAAAATGTGCCGTCTAGACATACCATGCCTGTTTGAAAGGGTTGAATGTGTCGGCGATTTCGCGCTGCGAACGAAGAAAGCAAACAAAAAAAAAAGCGACAAAAAGTCGATCACCGACGCCACTTCTAGACGACGTCCCTCTTGAGTTGCACCAACAAAGGAGGGTAATTACGTGCCGCGTAGCACTGAAGCCAAACGCGTGTCGAATTGTTTGCTGGCGCCGCCGCGTGAACGCTTGCGACCATACCTAAGGACGCCCGGGAACACAATCGAAACCACATGCTCATCAATCGTCCACCGACCATCCGCATTCTCCAAAGAAGTTAGAGGGAACGCAGGGCGACGACAGTAACATCCGAACCCTGAGGAAGAAAGGCCCCCACTCGATACGTTGGTTCAAAAAGTTACACACACACACAGACACACACACACACTCCCAAGCCCATATATACGGGCGGATCTGCTCGCAACTCAAATCAGCTCTTTTGCGCCAAAAATATCTCGAAAAAATTCTCGATAATGCAGTTCAGCGTGCTCGGTCCCTGGACCGGGAAGTCACAATGCAAGCAAGGGAGAGCAACAGAGACGAAACGTTATGTCCAAATTTAGTTATTCCGCTGCAGCCCCTCGTGTAAACTCTATCCTAAGCCGCCACATTAATATACTTAAGCGGAGTAGTCGACTCTCCTCTGGCTTTCAAACCGCACTTAAGGGGTTTACCGCAGAAATAAAAACCTAAGAGACCTGCTCGTTAGGGCAAAAACACAGAGGTCTGTGCGCCACAAAGGGTGCAGACCATGCGGGAAACCTCGATGTAAAGTGTGCCCACACATGGTGACCACAAGTACGGCCGAAGACTCTCATTCTGACTTTATTTATGATATTAAGGATGATCTTAATTGTGATTCGAGCAACGTACGTCATATACAAAATCCGATGTGAAGTTTGCAAAAAGGAATATATTGGCCAAACAGAAACCGCGTTCCGCCTGCGTTTCAACAATCACAGGGCGCATGTTACCGGCCTCCCTAATTTGCCATTTTCCATACACATAAACTTGCCCGGTCACTCTTTTGAGCGCATCAGTGTTGTGCTTCTACAATCCGGCTTTCAGCACACACAAGAGCGCGAACAGCGCGAATCCTTCTTTATAAATAAATTCAGATCGTCCTCGCATGGAATTAACGAGAGCCCAGGGCGGCTTGCTTTCCTACGCGACCAATCGTAACAGTCAAAAAACGATATTTATCATTTGGCTATGGGGATGGTGCACTTGTAACTCTCCGCCGACGGGAGCGCCATCGAGGCGGCACGCCCGTCGTTGGGGTGATAGAAGCTCCGGTCGCAGGGCTGGCGGTAGCTTTCGAAACGCGTTATTCGCGTTTTCCTGCGGTTTTTCGTTTCTTCCAAAGGCCGTCGTACTACGGCTCGGTGTTCAGCAACAAGATTTGTTTTTCGTCGGCCGTAACAATACTTATATCAGATCACCAGGGCCAAATATTTATAGCCTCCAGAAAGCTCAATGCTGAAGGAGAAGCGAGGTCGCTCGCGCGCGCGTTCCGTCGACGCTCTCTACTGAGCAGACGACATGTGTTGCTAGTTTGCAACGTAAGGAGCATTCTGTCCCCCGGCATACTGCGTGGAGTACGTGAAAGGTGGGTTGTCAAAGGGAGGGAGTTCGTGCGCGCGTACCGGCAATCTAGCAGACGACATGTGTTGTCGATTTGCAATGGTTCGCGCTGTTTTTAACGAGCCGCTTGTGTGGGCTACCAGGCTGCGACACGCATAGCCGTGTGGACTGAAGCGCTCCATACATTTCGTTCGCGGCCAGGGCTGCTGTCCGTTTCCTCTTTTTAAATGCGAAGCATTTCTTAGCGAACTTCGGCGAGTTTGAGCGTATCTATCTATCTAGCCGCCTACGATTTTGTGCTCTCCTGGCCATTTCGCTACTCGGATGTTTACGAAAATTGGTATGCCACATCATGACTACATGAGGAACATAAATGACAGGTCATAACATGAAAATCATGATATGCATGTCATGACTGGCATGATTTACATGCCACGGTCTTAGTGCTCTCCTAGCCGTTTCGCTAATGGGATGTATGCGAAAATTGGTATCGCACAACATGACTGCCTGACGAACATAAATGGCAGGTCATAACATGAAAATCATGACATGCGTGTCATGAGCGGCATGATTTACATGTCACAGTCTTGGTGCTCTCCTGGTCGTCTCGTTAATGAGATGTATACAAAAATTGGTATGCCACAATATGACTGCATGGCGAACATGAATGACAGGTCATAACATAAAAAAAAAAAATTGGTGCGCGCCGCCGCCGATGAAATAATCGGTGCCACGCCGACGACGCCGCCGACCAGAAACGACTGCCACGCCGCCGCCGGTTGAAATGGACACGGCGCACACCTCTAGCCGTACCTTGTGCGTTGCTAATCGAGCGGCCGTGGTCCAGCGAAGGGGGGCACAATGCTCAGGAGGGGGCGCGGGAGAGCGAGACCGAAGGGGCTTCAGTGAGTTCCCTCTCCACTGGCTTGGCAAGTGCAGCGCGGGCGCAATTTTCGCCTCAGTAGTGGCACCTAGAGGACATTTCCGCAACTTCGTAAATGTCCCCCATTCCTGGCCATGCGATGCCACGTTTTCTTCCACCTCCCCATATACAATATACATGTCATATATTTGGGGCGCCAATGAGCACTGTATGCTTCTGCGAAATCCCCCGTTATCCCAAATCTCATGCATCCAGCATTCAGTCATATATTTTTTTAGGGGCGAAGCTCCTTAGGGTGTGGGTCGTTCCGTCCTCTGTAGTAGTATGTATGTAGTAGTATGTATGTAGCCACCTCGTGCCGCCGGGAGGCTCGCGCTCGCCCTCGGCGCGTGCCTCCCGGCGCGCGAGCTCTCTCTTCCATCTGCTGTCTTGTGAGAGGCAGAGAGAGCGAAAGGCGCGCGTTGACTATGGAAACGCTCTTTCTTCGATGAACGCGCTACCAGCTCGCAAAGAAGGAGAACGCGCCCTCACCCGCGAGAGACAACGCTGACGCAGGCAGCGTCTTCTAGCGAGTTTCTTGATTGAAAAATGCCGACTGTTCGCGCTGGAGAACCGTCCACCGGCCACCTGTATATATATATAGGCACTGGATCTTGACTTGCAATGAAGTGCCGGTGGGAGATTTCACTTGTGCGTAGTTGAACCATAAGGATTCGTAGCGTGCGCGCTAACTAAATTAATCCGGAACTCGGCACGATCTACGATGAACCTCCCGAGCTTCGCCCACTCATCATCATTCACTCCGTGGATATGCGTGGATTTTTTTCTTAAGCGGAGAAGCACCCATAACGGGCTTAAAACCAATTATATTAAAATAAATGAGTGGAAATAATTCAAAGAGGAGTACTAAAAAGCAAAAAAAAAAACAATTGCCTGAAAAGAAAAAAAAAAAGGGGGGGGGGGGGGTAAATGTGAGGATAGGCGTAAAACGGAGTATTATAAGAAACGGAGTGCCTGCATAAGGTTAAAAATTCAAGGTTGTGACGATATGTATCACATTTGCCGTTTTAGCAGAAATGTTCTCCATGGTTTCACGTGCTTTGCGACTACACTTGAATCTGCTTTTTTTTCGAGAGTTTTTAGAGGTCGATTGTTGAAGTTTGCTAATAGATAGAGCTCGTGGTCCCCGGAAGGGACGATGCGTGCAGTGCTCGCCGTCCACGCACCAATGTGCACGTCGGCTCGCGTGAAAGGACTGCAGCGCGAGCGGCGCGCGATGGCTTCCCACTCGCGATATAAACCATATAGCGCCGAGGCGTCGCTGAATCGACAGCCACCGATTAGCGACAAGCGCTGACGTATAGCGGCGGCATGCGGCAACGAGGAAGGATGCGGAGTATGCTATCCGCTCGGGCGCATAGCGAACTGCGTGTGACAGCCGTCGGGGATCTCTGTCGCCGCCCGACCGCGAGCTGCACGGGTGGAATGCAGAAGGGGAGTTGCGCATATATGCCCGCAGCCTCGACCTTAGCTTCCGCCGCACGAACGGGGGGAGATGCCGGGAAAGAGAAGCGCAGGCGACGTTTGTCGGCGCGCGTCTTGACCGCCCGCTGCGGATCGGGCGGCCGTGGACAAGGACACGCCGCCGTGCATAGGCGGCGCACGCGTGCGGCCGCCACATCTGACGTTGGTCCACGTCGCCATTAGCATTCTCGTTCCCGGTGCCGGGGAGGAGGTGGCTGCGTGCCGCACGGGTCACGGCCGCGCGAATGCGTCCTCTGCAGCCGCGCTGGACCCGGAGCACTGCGGCGAAGAACGCCTGCCGCGAAGTTGAACGAGCGCTCAGCTTGACGTCGCGGTTGGAAGGGGAACAGCTTGAAGATTTGCGCTCTCGGGCGCAAACGGTGTGTCCAACGCGAACCCGTTATTCCACAGACTTCTCGAGTTCCTCAGTGTTCGAGCCCACGACCGTGGGAGACCCTGGCCTAACATTGCCATCGCCGTGCCATCGCCATTGCACGCGCCATCGCAGTGTCTGGAATGTTGCAGCGATACAGGCTAAAGCTATACGCTTTGCAAACCCACCAGTTTTTCACAGCAAAGCTGCGTGCATAATACGTGGGACGTATATACCGTGTACATCGCACGCGCACAGTCACATGTCTGGATCACATGGGACGTAAGAAACCCCAGAAATCAATCAATCAGAGCGTGCTCCCCCTTGTGCGACCTATATCTACAAAACAAACGCAGCTTCGCTCCACGTTCGGCGGGTGTACCGCGCCGCAGTCAGCTGTTGTCGCCGCGGGCGCGCCCTGGCTCGAGCTCGCTCGGCGTTTCACTCGGCGGCGCAAGTGGATCAAGCACCGGCTCAGCTGAGGAGTCCCCCAATTGAAGCAGGCACCCGCGCCTAAGGTCGCACGCGCGGTGGCAAAAACCAGTCTCGTCCGTCGCGCCCAGCTGGAGACAAGGCCAGCCGGCGGCGCGCGGCTCCCTCCCCCGCAGCAGGCGGCCCCGTTGGGCACACACACTGCTGGTGGAAGACTCTGCTGGCACTGTCCGCCCTCTCGTCGTTGGCCCAGCGAAAATAAGCGGCGTGCCTACCCACTCCCCTTTCCCTTCTCATTGTTAAATGCTAAGCCGGGGATCCTTTTAAAGGGACACACACACACACACACACACACACACACACACACACACACACACACACACACACACACACACATATATATATATATATATATACATATATATATATATATATATATATATATATATATATATATATATATATATATATATATATATATATATATATATAGGAAAGGGGCCAGGGGCTCGTTTATTTGAACCTAATGAACCAACAAACATTGCAGCCTAGGAAAGCATAGGGGAAGTTTCTTCAAATTCCTAATTGTGGTATTGTTATTTTGGAGTAAGTAGAGGGGAATTAAAATGGACGAAAAGACAAACTTGCATTCGGTGGGAAACGGTAGAGCGTCGGATCCTAAAGTCGTGAGTTCTTCTCGCTAAGTGAAAAAACGCGCAAAAAGAATGTACATGTGAGGATGTCGCCTTGAAGTTCCCGCACCAACTATATCTGTGACGCCATATATTTTGAAGGCGCCTGCTAGGACCCACACAATTACTAACCGATAAAAATGAATTACATTGTGTTCGTGGGAGCGCCAGGGAATTAATGTAGCGAGTTGCACGAAATTACATCGACACTATATGGCCAAAAAACGAATTAGTTTCCAATCCTTGACATCATGATTGCGTTCAGGTGCCGAGTTTTAGGCGCGGAATTAAAAAAAAAAAATCGACCTTTGACCTTTATTTTCTCATCTAATATTCAACCCATGATGGCGAAATCAAAGACAACAGAATGATTTAACCATGATCTGTTAGTATAAAACGATTTACTGTTTCTCTTTAATGTCCTAAAGAGGTTACCTAGCGAAGACAGGCCTGGCATATATGCTGCATCACGCCAGGTGTTGAGGGGTGGATGAGGGTAACATATATATATATATGTTACCCTCATCTATATATATATATATATATGTTACCCTCATATATATATATATATATATATATATATATATATATATATATATATATATATATATATATAAAGAGGGATTGACGAGGCTAGAATACAATGAGAAGTATTAAAAAGGTATGTGGCTAGGCATGTTTCAAAGCGCGCGTTGTTTATTGTGTTCTGGTTTTTTATTATCATAAACACCGTACGCCGAATGATTGTTGCTATAAGTGCACTGCTTCAGTAGTGAAAGTGTAGTCCGGCCGCCAGTTTATGCGAAACAAGCTCAAAGTGTGAATCGATTGCTCCTTTGTGTTCGTGGTGGATGCATGATTTATTTATTTATTTATTTATTTATTTATTTATTTATTTATTTATTTATTTATTTAGTTATTTGTACATATTTCAAGCCATTAGGGCTATGACAGGAATGGGAGTAGATGTAAGATTAAATACCATACGCATAAACAGCAACATCAAAATGGAAAGATATATGCGGTAACTATACATCGGTAACATTTAACGCCGTAGCTTCGTCGGTTATCCCTCCTCAAGAAAGCTTTGGAAAGGCACTGACTCTTCTTTTGTAATAAATAATTACCTAATGAACGAATCTGGTAAACATTCGCAGTTACAAGCTCACTTTTGACCTCCTCCAGGAAAAAAAAATATAAAAATGGCGTCAGCGGAAGACCGCGACAGACAACTCAGGAATAGCGGTCAAAGGACGTGTAAGCGCGTCCAGACCCCTCGTCAAGGTCAAGATGGTCTTTGGAAACGCTGTAATGCGCTCCTCCAATTTGTTCGAAGCAAACGTAACCTTAGACGGAACCTTAGACGGAATGTTAGACGGAAACCAAGTGCGGTGCCTCCGTGTGTCACATCGCTTCCCCCGCACTATTACATTGCTTCAGTAGTTCCGCGCAGCGCTGCGGACGGTACAATTTTTTTCGACCACTCAGGAAGGCGAACGCATCCCAAAGTGCATGCCCCCTCCGCGACAGGGGCAACAGGGGTACACCTTGATGTTCGCGCCAGAAGCGGCACGAACATCTCCGAACCCTGGAACTACATTTCGCCTCGCAAGAACCATGCGCACGATGGTCGCGCGTAATCTGCGCCGCGCGGACGGGTATGGCGGTATGCGAGCGTCGTCGTCCGCTCGGGCGCGTCCAGCGGCGTTGCGTCCGCGGTCGCACAGGTGTATACACGGGCCTTCAGTCGTCGAGCGTGACGATTCCCGCGGGAAGGCTGCGCGCAGCGCTCGCTGGACGCCGCACTTCACGGATGCATGCGCGCGCGCAACGCCGAGGTTCGAGCCTCGAGCGAGGAGGTGCCCCGAGAGGCGTCTGAAATAGCAGCGCCGCGTCTTCCTCCCTGGCGTCCCCGGGCGGCACACAAGTTGGCCCCGCAGCCGGGATCGGGTTACGGCGCTCCACCCGCGTCGGGCGTCGGGACGACACCCCCGACGAGTCGCCATTGTTCGCTTCCCTCCTCCCCACGTCGTGCTGCAGCCGCGGCACGCGACGGCCGCACGTGCACGCGTATGCTGCACGCGCCGTGCGAGGCGCGAACGGTCCGGCGCGTCGATTATCTTTGTTTTACAATCACTCGGCGCGGGCGAAAAAAAAAAGCTGAAAAAGAAAGAAGATGGCCTGCGTGCGGTAACACGCCGAAACATGTCGCGTCTCTCGCTGCCCCCTCGACAAGCTGCTGCTCGAGCGCGGTGAGATAAACGCGCAGTCGACCCGAGCGCATGCGCTTAATCGACGAAAACAGGAGCAGTTTAGGTAGCAGGACGTGGTAGAAGCGAACCTGGACGTCTGTCTTTCCAGTGTGATTTTTTTCCCCCTCTCTGTCTCTCTCTCTCTGTGGCGCGAGCGGCATGATTTTAGTCGTTACCATTCGAAAAACGAACACTGTAGTGTTGCCTGCACCGTTGTTTCGCGTGTGGAAGGAACCGTATACATATAGTAGGTACACTTACCAGGGATTTATACCCCCTCAATCGTCACACCCCTTCCCTCCAAAATTCTCCAGACAACCAATGACTTGGTATCCACCCCCCCCGAAAAAAAAATCGAAATTCTGGATGAAGCACTGATACTTAGCGTGCGCTGACGGTGTGGAATTCTGCGACAGAAATGCCGTGTTTCAGAATTCTGAAACATGGCATTCTGCGACAGGGAGCCATGTTTTCTGTGCTTATGGTATCACCCATCTAAGTTTAAAAAAAAAGAAAATAAAGAAAGATGTTGCGTGTGAGTAATCACAGAGCGTAGCGGCAACACTCTTGAATGCGGACGCTTGTATAAGAGAGGGCATATACGGCCATGCTTCCTCTGAGCGAACATCGTGAACTCTGCCGTGCACTTCGTCAGCCGCCGAAGATGCGGGGACCGCACGGTGAAATCGCCGTCGCTGAGCTTTATATATGCATGTATACACCAGCAACACTTTCTTTATATATATGCGAGCATGAGTGTATAGGCTCAAGGAAGGTATGCGATACAAATGCATACGCCAAAGAAGTTTGTAAATATTACAACATTCACAGACTCATTCCCGCGCACCCAACTGTTGTCACGAGCTACTGCGAAAAAGAAAACCAACAGGTGGGAGTCTGTGTAAATTAAAATAAAACACGCATCACAGAGAACATGTCGTGTATATATATGTATATTATGTGGGGTTTAACGTCCCAAAACCAGTTCTGATTATGAGAGACGCCGTAGTGGAGGGCTCCGGAAATTTCGACCACCTGGGGTTCTTTAACGTGCACTGACATCGCACAGTACACGGAGGAGGTTCGAACCCGGAACCCTTGGCAGAAAAAGACGACGTAGCAGAAGACGAGCCATGAAGTTGTTATACATGCGCGCGCGCGCACACACACACACGCACAAAGAGAGAGTGAGAGAGGAGAAACTTGGCTGAAGTGTCCGTCTTCTTTACTGCCTCCCTATTTATTTATTTATTTATTTATTTATTTATTTATTTATTTATTTATTTCTGTTGTAAAAGAAGCCGCCGGCCGCTCAGTGTCGTCGCATCATGCGTACGTCATCAGATAGAGCATAGAGCACTATAGGAGAGGTTAAAAAACGGGACAGCCCGTTTCTCTTACGAAAGTAAAAAGAAAAATGCAAGTGGGGATCTTGCAGCCCTCAAGTTTAAAAGTGACATACCTCATTTGAAAGGCAAAAAATACCCTTCAGGGACCGTATTCATGTCAAAGTTATCTTATAGATGCATAGCAACAAAAAAAAAAAAAAATGAGAAGCCCATGGTCGGTATTAATGCTGTTCATGTTCTTATGGGGAATTAATACGGCGGACACTTTGAAAACAGCCATACAGATTCCGATAATAATCCCTTAAGATTTAATAATCCTTTAAAAACTTGCCGCACACGGCAATATGCGACGAACCACAATGAGACAGGACGCACCGGCAATGCGTACACAACTGCGTTTCCCATTCTGCATCTGCCACCACCACATACCATGGCTGCCATACATACAACTGACACCGTGTGTGTTATTGTGTAGTGGGCTGTGCATATATGTACGCCCAGTGCAGCATAAAAGTGCATGCACACTCGTAACAAGACACATAATGCAAAGTCACGGCGCAGACAAATTACCGAATACGCATGCACAGGAAATCGAATTGGGATGAGTGCAGGGCGAAGGAAGCATCACTGATACAATATTCCGCTTCTTTCTTTCTTTCTTTCTTTCTTTCTTTCTTTCTTTTAACGTCCTATCATCCGCACGCGTTTATTCACTTCTTTGCCGGGAATCTAACTCTTTCTGAAGTTGTGCTCCACGACAATAATAATTTCCGGTGTTTTACGTCCCAAGAACCACGGTTAGAGACGCCGTAAGAGAAGGGCTCCGGAAATTTCGACCACCTGGGGGTCTTTAACGTGCGCTGACATTGCACAGCTCACGTACGGGCCTCAACATTTTGCCTCCATCGAAATGTGGCGGCGGCGGCGGCCGGGATTCGATCCCGCGACCCTCGAATCAGCAGTCAAGTGCTATATATAGTTTAGTATATAGTTGTGCTCCAAGAATTCCCGTGCGACCCCTCTATAAGATCATATGAAATATACTTTGTTTTGAATCATCTCTTCAGCCTTAACCCGGAACTGGTTACTGCGTCAAATTGTCATCCCAAATATGAAGTCCTATATATACCTGGAGCTGCAAGAAATTTGTTTAAAGCGCATTACTGGCATCAAGTCTTTGCGGAAATCCACACCGTGTTTGATCTCGAAAACCCTCTTATGGCCTTCATCGGCGACTATATATGCGCAAGCGCGTTTTCGGGTGCTGCAAGTTGGCCCACATAAATTCAGGATGTACCATAAAAGCATTCCAACATAGTGCCATATTAATCATCATTTGATTGCATGCGCTAAACGAAAGGGGATATAAAGAATGCGTGCGGGGTGCCATATCGGTCTGCATAAGCCGGCACCCTCACCTATACGAGTCGACGCACTCGGGCTCCAAGACCAACCCGCGAGTCCGATGGAGCGATGCCAGCTGAGTTAATTTTTCTGAGTGAGCCGCCTGAGATGTAAGTGCACTAGTTCTTGAGAGTTTTGAGTTAGCGCGCGAGGAGGGTTGGCCAAGATTTTATAGTGTCTGTTAATTCGAGTGAAGCCCGACTGATTGGACGTGGGGACCAATATGGGTCCGAGTGAGATCTCACGCAGCTGCAAAAGTGCAGTTTTTGAGTCTGAGTGAATTCCGTTAATTTCGCATGCAACGCAAAGCTATATGAAGGTCAGTGAAAATAGACGATTCCAAAAGGAAGAAATAGAGAGAGAAGGAAAGGAGGTAATATACATCCCGAGTTGTCTTCTGAGAGTCAGATGAGGGACACGCATACAAATACGTCGGTGGCGTCGCTGCGCGTATTAATGTCCCGGGTGTCGGCGTGCCGCAGCACGCTCTGGCCAAAGCAGCACACCTGCCATGACGCAACATTGCGTAACCGGCGGGTTGACGGATCGCCGCGCAATCGGGGCCTGCGATGACGCGCGGGAAGTGTCCCGTGCTCGCGGGTGACAGGAACCATGCAGGGTTGACGGCGGCCGCTTTCCAGGGAAGCTTTCCCCCAGCGGGGGTGCTTTGACCCAGCGACCCGCGAGGAGGCCCCGCGGTTTGCAGCGGGCGCGCTTTGGAACGCGGGTCCGCGCCGCCAGGCACTTGGCAGCCACCGAATGGGGTCGTCCAATCGCCGCACGCCATCGCGAGCAAAAGCACGCGCGCGCGCGCGCGCGGCACGTGCGGCGGGCGCTTTCGCGCCAGTCAGCAATGCTGAATGAACTGGAGCAGCAGCGCGCTCTCTCCGATCCTGGCGGTATATTGAATCGCGCCAGCTGCTTTCTTCGTCGGAGCCCGAACGCCGTGAGACGCGAATCAAAGACGTCACAACGTACGAACGAGTCGCGTTTTTTTTTTTCTTCTTCTTCTTTTGCCTTTTGACGGAGAAGCTGTATACGCGACGATTCGGCCCGTCTGTCGCCTGTACGACCGAGTTCGCCGATCCCGAAGGCAGTGCGAAACCGGGTGTGACATGTGCAGAAAACTTTAGGCCCGTGTGGGAAGTGTATGTGTGCGTGTGTGTGTTTATGTGGGTGTTTCGTCCGTATAGGGAAATGCTGTGCGCCGTTATCGGAGGTTGAGCAAACAGGCTATATATGTAGTCGATATATGAAGATGCGTGTGGAAACGTCATGAGATAAAACGCAATAGTATGCCAGCCAATAGCTGTGTCTTTTATTCTCGCTTCGCGTAGGAATTTCCGCAGCGACGTCATCAGTGTGGTCAGATTCATGCTCTACATATCATAGAACAAGCTCTGCTGATCTTCCCTCTTCACATATAATGCAAAGGCTCGGATTTCTTTTTTCTTTTTTTGCTCTCATTCATAACCGCCGCAGTTGTCGAGCCATTGTCGAAGAAACTATAGCAAAATGCCACTTTCCTGTCAGCTTCTAGTCGTTTTATTTTTTATTTATGACAATTATGCTTTTCGAGTATAAATTTTATTTCTCTATTTCATTTAATTCGCGTTTTCAAACTCGGCTCTGCAATTTATGCATCCTGGGGAAGGTCTTTCTTTTCTTTTTCTTCTTCTTTATGCTTAATACGCCTGAAACTAAACATGCGAAATTGACTTTCCACAATTTGTTCGGAGGTTTGTCATGATGGCCTGCAGTTATTCTTTGGTTGTCGCGGGTATATTGTGTATATAGCCCAAGGAGACTTTTTTTTCGCTTATTTTCAGTGTACTGGTCGATTATACTTCATCTCCGTAACTCGGAGATGCTCATAAAGCTTCGCGACCCTCGCGACAAAAGAAAAAAATATATAAAAGAGACATCCTGAGGGGGCTACCTTAATGTTCACCTCTAAGAGTATTGAATGGCGCTAGCCCCTGTGTAGCGTTTGGGGAACTCTTCGTTGCCTATATAGGCTATGTGGTTTTATCTTTAGGTGCCAAGGCTTACAGCCACATATCCAATGCGGCAGCAACCACACGTTCTTTCTTTCTTTCTTTCTTTCTTTCTTTCTTTCTTTCTTTCTTTCTTTCTTTCTTTCTTTCTTACATGCACCTCATATCCGCATATCCAGTACGACACTCTAGCTCCTACCTCCATTTAATTCATTTTCGTTAATTACAATTAATGATGGTTAAATTACTATTCCCTGTACTAGAAGGTTATGCTCTGATGTCTCATCTACCGCATACAACTCTAAATTGGGATGGTGGTCTCTATCGTGGCTTCACTGGCAGCTTTTACTGTCGCGTGTGTCCTTTTTCCGCGATTATGTGTCATATAAGATCAGTATACAAAAGCCAAGGTGTAATGCAATCTCTGTAAGGCAACCTTCGCAGTTGTCTGAAAGAACGCGGTGTTTCCGATAGAAGGCCACCCCGCACACATGGGCTGATCATTGTAGTCGAAGCTGTATCATCTTTCGCATAAGGACGCCGTGTTGTTGGTGTCCGAGCCCCACCCCGGTGGTATAGCGGCTATATGGCGTTCGGCGGCTGATCCAAAGGCCGTGGGACCGAGTCCATGCCCGCGGCGGCTGCATTTCGATGGAGGCGAAACGTTTTGTGCGATGTAATGTGCGCGTTAAAGAACCCCAGGTGGTCGACATTTTCGGAGACCTCCACTACGGTTATCAGGTCACCAACGTATTAACTTCAGGTGCTTGAAAGGTGTTCGGCAGTAGGCGACGTTGATGGGCGGTGACAAAGGTCCCGCAGTGATGTAAATGCGCGTACCGAACCGTTTCTTGGCGTAAGCGGTACACTGCAACGAGAAATTTGTGGAAAAGTACATGCAGGCTGAATTGACTTCAACGGCTGAGCCAACGCTCTTATGGCAAGTATGTACCTTCGGTTCCGTAATGTACAAGGACAACCACAGCGGTTATTGTATTCCCATACAGGGACGTTCTATATAAGCTCTCTAGTCTTCATGTGCAGCGCTGCTCACCTCACCACGTGACACAGCGGTCGCGTGGCGCGCGCACTCTCGTCTTTCCAAACGAGGCTTCAAGCGTGTCGCAGCTGGCGCCTCCTCGGGGTGGACATTGCAGGGTGCGCGGCGTGCCCTCATCGTTACGGGCTTCGTGAAGAGGGGGGGGGGGGGGGGGCGCCGTCGAGACCGCGTCTCGGGCGGCGTGTATTTTGGACCGACCTCAACCCCGAGCTACGGCTTCAATTTGGAGCCTGGCTGGCGCGGGCGCCAGCGGCCCGCCGGCGCCCCTCTTTCCCGCGCCGACGATTGGGACCCCTCGTCGTCTCGGGGCTCGACACCCCCACCCGCCCCCCCTGGTTCCCTCCAGGCGACGACGCTCTCTCGTGCGCGAGCCCCGGCCCGCAAGGACGCGTGCGTGGCGGTCGCGTCACCGACCAATGCTGTGTACCTATATAACAGAGCTGACGGTGTGTGCAGGGCCGGGTGACTCTCGAAGAAGACACTCCTCCAGCGGATGGTCCTTTACCAGTCTGTATAGTCTCTCTGTGCAAACACTTGTGCTATTTCCCCTTCCATTATCTCTCCGTGTTCTTTTAGTATACTATAAAGTGACCAGATGCCTCAATTTAGGCGGGAAATGTCGCGGTCTTGCAGCCGTGGTCCCCCCTGTCCCGCATCCTGCTTGTGGGACAGTGTCCCGCTGTCGTCCAAAGCCGTGGAAGATGTGCAAAGAGTGACAGCCAGCCAGCGCGCTGTCATGGAACAGCTCGATCGCGACTCGTGCCTAATTGTTCATCAGACTCTGAGACTGAGGACTCTGAGGTCTCGTGGTGGGCTGTAAGTTGTATTTTATCCGTCCCAATCTCAGAGTTCAGACGAAGATGTTCGCCAACCAGCTCGCCTTGTTCTCATAGCAGCAGAAATGGTGTTTCCTTTGATCCATAAGATATGGATTGCAGAGGTGGCTGCAGGTTTGTCCTATATATTACACCGCAAATAGTACAGTGCTCTTTTTCAAGGTGAATGTGAACATGACGTGTGAGCAGTATACATACCACTGACGTATGAGCAAATGCGAAGGACTGTTCAGGAAGATTCGTTAAGATTCATTTAAGCGATTTGGTCAGGAAAAACATATGTTGAGGGACGTTGAGGACAAGCAACTCCGCATTTTGGAGATATAGTACGTGTATGCTTTACAGTTTAAGCTATATGCCATGTCGCTTGACACCCCTCGTCCCACTTTGGAGTATATACGAGGGATATATGGTCACTTTAAGTATTTTCAGATGTATACGAACCGACTTTTCTATGGACAGTGGCAGTGCGGTCAACAGACGCCTTTCTTCCACTTTTCTCTTGGTTTGTTTAATAATAATAATAATAATAATAATACCCAGGGTTTTCGATGCCGAAACCTCGATGTGATCATGAGGCATGCTGCAGAGGATGGCTCTGGATTAATTTTGACCACCTCGGGTTCTTTCACCTGCACTCAAGAGCACATATTTATTTACTTATTTATTCTTATCGCTTCCATGGGATTATGCGGTCACCGTGGCCGGGAGTTGAACCCGCGACCTCTAACTTGGCGAGCCAGCATCATAGCTGCTAAGCTATCCACGGCGGGTATTGATTTGTTTTATCAAACAGCAGTTACATTATCGCTAATAGTAATAATAGTTTCTGGGGGTATTACGTCCGGAAACCACAGTATGGTTATGAGAGACGCTGCATATAGTGCAGGGCTCCGGAAATTTCGACCGCATGGGGTTCCTTGACGTGCACTTGCATCGCAAAGCGCACGGGCCTCAACAGGTTGTCACTGTATACTATTTACTACCGCCAGTAATACTGCTATACACAGTATATATACTCCTGATACCAATGCCCCAAATAAACATATTTATGTACTACATGCCTGCTGACCTTAGGCCACCCTCTGTTACTCAAGCAATACATAATCGGCTGGAGTGGTTGCTCTTTCGCTTTAATTCTCGCTTTCGTGCTTGGCGTTCTGGTGTTCCCTTGTATCGTTTCCCGAAATTCTTATGTTAAATCCCTCTCGTCGCTTCTTGCGTTGTTATTCTTCGTTTGTTAAACTGATAGAGCCTGTTGATGCAGCACTGTAAATTCAATTATTATTATTATTATTATTATTATTATTATTATTATTATTATTATTATTATTATTATTATTATTATTATTATTATTATTAGCGCATTAATTTCATCACGAATCACTATGACGTGCTATCTAAGACTCAATCATTAATTTTCATTTACGTCTATTTTCAATTTCATCTTCCTTCCAAGCGTCGCGAGTCATGGTTAGTGCTGGACTCGGCCGAATGAACAGCAATGGCGGCGTGTGACAGAGGCCAAGAACGGTGCGACGGTCGCCAATTTGTCGCACGCGATGTGTATACACATTGTGCAAGCATATAAAATTACGCCCGCTGCAGTCACGACGGCATGTTTTCCCAACATCCGACTTGATTGGGCATTTACGTATGCGTGGACTGACCGTGGGAGTGTTGGCCGGTGCCGCTTCCACGCCAGGGCAGATCTCGAGGTATACACTAAATACGCAGTAATGGGAAGAGGCGTACACAAGTTTGCCGTAAAGTTTTAAGCGGCGAGGGCACCCTTGGTTTGGCTTCCACAGGAAGGAAATTACCTTTTTCTTGCAATTTGACTTAATTACCTTAACGGCATACCGTTTCTGCGCTTCAAGTATAAACACCAAGCGATCTCCCCTGCGCTATGTCTCTCCTTCGTTAACTATTGTTTGCATATTTTTGTGGTTAACATACGTGCACGCATCTTTGAAGACCTTATAGGCAGCAGTACATGCTCTCAGGTGCTGCCTCCATGGATTGATTTGATCTATGGGGTTTTACGTCCTAAAACCAGCTCTGATTATGAGAGACGCCGTAGTGGAGGGCTCCGGAAATTTCGACCACCTGGGGTTCTTTAACGTGCACCCACATCGCACAGTCCACCGCACAGCGCACGAGCCTGAACATTTCGCCTCCATCGAAATGCAGCCGCCGCGGCCGCCGGGGTTCTGCCTCCTTGGAAAGCAGCAAGTATATGTGGAACACACGAATCGTCGGGTGTAACATAACGCATGCAGTGTGCTTCTGAGGTTTACTGTGAAACCATGATGCTTCAAAGCCTCGTGACGTGTAAAAAAGAAAACAAACAAACAAACAAACAAACCAAGCAAGTATACGATTCGCATCATATGTTGGAGGAACACTTATAATAGCCGAAAGCGCTTCAATTCATGTGCAAGCTGTTGTTAGTTGCAGGCGTGGCAACACAGGCGTAGCCAGAGGGAGGGTTGGGGTTCAAACCGCTCCCGAAATTTTTCAGTTTGTATGCACATACAAGCACACACACTCACATACACAAAGTGGGCTCGCGGACCCCTCCCGAAATGAAATTCTGGCTACTCCCCTTCATGGCAAATTACGTTCAGGAATCAACAACAACAGCAATGCTGACATCCCGTCCGCGGCTGTGTCGGATGCATCTGCATGCGGTATGCCAACCTTTCCAAATATCAGCTGTGTCAGCTCTTAGGGTACATTGAAGCTGCCAGCTGGTGTCGGGGCGCCTCGACGACGCCTATGAGTGTATTACAGCACGATTGGGTGTCACGATGAGGATCCGATGAGAGGGGAATTAAAAGGAACTGGTTAAACTTACCTGGTCACCGCCGTTTATATATGGCATCGAAGAGCTATGCACACTAGGGCAACAATGACAAGAAGCGCGCATGAACCGAATTGTTATACAAGTGCCAAGAACTGCGCTGACGGCAGCAGATTTAGGTCTTCTCACGCCGTGTTTTCGCAAAAAAAAAAAGGGGGGGGGTGGGGGGGTGGGGGGGGTGGGGGGAGGGAAGGGGCGGGGAGCGCAATGGAGGCGCAACGGCAAACAAATGGAAGCCAGTGAGATTGCCAGTGCACCTTCGAAAAGGCGCGTCTGCTCCGTACGCATCATGCTCTTTAGCGGTGCGTTGGTTGGAGGCCGTTGTCTTGCGCTCATGCTTTAAATGCTCAAGCACTGGTATGCCGACTCAACGAGATAGAGGCCCCTCACGAATGAGACGAATCGATATTAAAAATAACCGCATAAAATAAAATAAAGTAAAATTGCGCAGATTGCGGAGCGTGTGCACACCTGAAGAACTTTAATGCTTTGAGCAACGGTGGTGAAAATGCATGAATAGAAGAGGGTTCCCCCACGCATGCACCTAACAGCTTGTATACATCCGGAAGGTACACGGATAAGTTCGCGAGGAATTGTTTGCCTTTCTTTTAGCTTTTCCGTGTGAAACAGGCTTGAGCGATACATGGTGACGTGTATACAACATGGACAAAGGCGCTTGGGCAGAGCTATTGGCCAGCTCTCAGGTGACATTGCCTGTATAGTAACAACCACCACAACCACGTGCTACAGTGATGGTGGCGGTGTTACTACAGGCGGTGTCGCCTCATAAAAAGCATACTGTTTATGAGGTCTTTGTTGAAATATGTCGTTACAGTTTATTGAAAGCCCCATCTACACTCTGTTTCAGCATAGTTACGTGCAGCACATGTGGAGGCTACAGGCCTCTTCGATCGACCAGGAGGGCGAGCACATCGTATTTCCGCGCCCCTGTGGTCTGTTAGCTGCACAGCAGACACATTTCCGCGAACACTTCGAAAGAATCTGCGGTCGATGGCCGCGTACCTTTGGCTACTGATACAGAACATAGGGCGGCATATATAAAGCTGAGATGAAGCAGGGTAGGCATAAAGAAAATCCCGACTTTCAGTCGAGCACATGTTTCAGTGGTCACGGTGCTCCATTGCTCAGGCCGTTCGGAGCGCTGGCGAACGATGTACCGTGCCGAGCAGGGATGGCTTCAGTTCAGAGCAAGCGAAGGAAGTACAAGCGCGTAATAGCCGATATCATCGAGAAAATAAAAATAATTATTAATTTCTAGGATTTGACGTCCCAGACCCAGGCTACGACTATGAGAGACGCCGTAGTGGGGGGCTCTGGTAATCTCGACCCCGTGGGGTTTTCTTTCACGTGCACCGACATCGCACAGCACACGGGCCTCGCCACGCCACGGTGGTCTAGTGGTTGTGGCACTCGGCTGCTGATCCGAAGGTCGCGGGATCGAATCCCGGCCGCGGCGGCTGCACTTCGATGGAGGCGAAATGTTGAGGCCCGTGTACTGTGCGATGTGGGTGCACGTTAAAGAACCCCAGGTGGTAGAAATTTCCGGAGCCCTCCACTACGCCGTCTCTCATAATCGCAGCTGGTTTTCGGACGTTAAAAACCACAAATCAATCATTACACGGGCCTTAAGAATTTCGCCTCCATCGAAATGCGGCCGCCCCAGGCCGGGATTCGATCCCGCGACCTTCGGGCCAGCTTTCAAGTGCCATGGCAGTGTGTGGGAAAATATAAAGAGCCCAACGAGTAGGCTCAACACAGTATCAAACACGATGAAACGAGAGGTGGTTATTGTAGTAGCGAATGCTTTTTATTATCATTATTACTGGCTCAAGCGAGCCGTGCGGCATAGATGAAAAAAAAAAGGCCTGATTTTTTAGAGAGAAAGACGGGGGGGGGGGGGGGGGGGGTTACTTCTTATTCAATTTATGCGTAGAAGGTGATAAAACGCACCGATGTCGTGCCAGACTGACATACAGCCGACACTTATCCGAGCGGTCCAAGAGCGACGTACGCCAAATAACACGCGAGCCTGTGTCAAGAAACAGGGCAAACGGACGGGAGCCGCACAGAATGCGCGCACGGTTGGTTGACACGCCGTGGGAGGGCCAGTTACGAGGCTCTCAGCTTAAGCCTTAGAGAAAAGAAAGAAAAAAAAAAAGTTAAGGTTCTTCGAGCGGCTTTCGCTTCAGAGTGGGGTCCGCACACTCGTCACGCTTCTCTCCATGCGGTAAAGTATATCTTCGGCGTGTAATCTTTGCTTACTTCACCTTGTTTGCTGGACACACACCCCGACTGGGCTCGCTATATAGGGTCGAAACGTCAAAGCCGCGTTTCGCCACCTTCCGTACACACACAGCTGATCTTCCTCCCGGCGAGGATACAAGAGGAGGCACGTATGTGTTCTTCGTCGGAGTGGACGCCTCCCCGCAAAGTCCCGCGTTCTGCTCGTTCAGCGCCCCATGTGTAGAACGGTATACCGCATTACGAGAACTCTTGTTGACAGGCTGTGTCCCCTTCCTCCTTTCAGCCTCTCCTCCTTTTGTTATTTTATTGCTGTTTTTAACTCTATATACTGGTTTCACATCTTCGACGCCCCCTTCCACCTATTACAGTGCAAGAATTCGGACCAACTACGGCAAGCAGAAATTAACACACCTGATTCCTTGATTTTTGAACTCCAACACGATGGCCATGAGCATAGTGAATGAAAGCCGGTCAGAAGCAATTTTCAAAAAAAAAAAAAAAAGATACACGCTTATCTACTAACGCTTCAAACATGACACTTTCCTTTCTGTGTACGACGTGCCCCGTATCCTGTATACTTTTTTCAGAAATGTACTCCTAAAATTCAGCCGTGAAAATTTCTTTTCGATAAGTTCTTGATATCAGATATGTTCTTGATCACTTGATAAACCCACGGCTTAGTTTTTTCCTCTTGTTTCATTTTTCTTTCACTGTACTTATGTATTAGAACACCAGGCTGAGTGTTCTGCAATGTTTTTGTTATTTTGCTTACTGCATTTATCTATCACATGCTGAGTGTTGTGCAATATCGTGGTCTGGGCGGGGACTGGCGCATTGTCAGGCATTCAGTTGCCTTTTCGCCACTCCTTCCCACTGTACCACGGGATAAGATATGTATGTTTGAATTAATGAAATAAACTTCAACTTCAACCAGTACCTATAGCTTTCTGGGTATGCTGCAAAATCCTTTCGAAGTGCGCCTCTTCGACTTGTCACGTTTGCAAGTACGCGATTCGATTGCTATACGGAAATAAACGTTATCGATAGCGTCAGTTCTCGGAAACGCAGGCAACAAAATGAAGAAGAAGAAGAAGAAAAGAGGGGAAGGGTACCGTAAAGAATACTATTTCTTGCCGCTTTTTATACATGCTCGAGGGACGTTTCATATAGAGCGGAACTGAGTTCCGTGTTCCTTTCGTTGTTCGTTTTCCCTGCTATCACGCCCGTTTTGTCTTGCGCCTTCTCTGGCGCTGTATATATACGAGGGAGGAAAGTAAATCTTCTTCGATTTTCACCCGCGAAGGTGAAGGCCGTCTCGAGGCTACAGCTCCTTGCCAAGAGCGTGCCCTCGCGCAGTAATTATTCTCTTTCTCCGCGATGTGTATCTCTACCCGCGCCTGCATACGATGAAACCAAAAACGCCGGCAGTCAACGTTGTGTGTGGAGCACGTGTTAGCTCGCTTCGACCCTGAGCCGCGCGGAAGAAACTGGCCGCGTATACGTATGTACAGTTCAACGAAATGAAAGGGTGAGCGGCGGCACCTTGGAGGCTATCCCGTTTTGCGTCGTTTTCCGCGCCAGCGAGTCTACCCCCCCCCCCTCACCCCCCCCTCTCTCTCTCTCTCTCGCTTGATACTGGCGAACAGGGCCGCGAGAAGTGTCCGTGTAAGGACAAGGCGTGCAAAAACACGGACACAAGAGGAGCGGACAACGCGAACGCCGACGTTCGTGTTGTCCACTTCTCCTGTGTCCGTGTTTTTGCACGCCTGTTTTGTACATTACGAATCCTTACCTGCAACTCGCTCAGCTTTCTGTAGTTTTAAGCGTCCGTGTTTGTATCGTACGATGCTCGCTTAATGGGCCTTTACAGGGCACGGCGCACGCAGTGGAGCCAAGCAATGCGCTCGAATGGAGAGAGAAAGTTTCTTTACCGCGGACGACGCCGAAAGAAAAAAAAAATGAAAAAGAAGGGGGGGGGTTCCTGCCAAATGTTGCTCTTGGCAACACCTGTATCGACTATCGGCCGGGCTTCCACTAAATCGCGCGCGGGCGCGAGATTAACGAGGGGCACAAAACAACAACTGGGTCTCTCCGCGGAGAAGCTGCCAGCGGGCGAAGGAGGGGGGGTGGTGGTGCAGTGGAGCTCTCATCCCTGGTACAAGAGCGGGCCAGCGGCGGCAGGCGTCCAAAGGCGCCGCGGGGTGGCCAACCTTAGCGTGACGTCGCTCCAAAACGGGGCAGGCGACCGGAAGACCCCTTCCGCAACCGAAGGCCGCCGCGGAAGAGCGACTGGCTGCTCCGCGCGAAGGCCACTGTCCTTGGGTGCTTACGCAAATGCCCGTGTGTCCCACTCCCCCTCGTGGAATCCCCCCCCCCCACTCTTTACTCCTTTGGCAAGCACAGCGAAGGACGGCGGCCCCCGGGGAGACGCCGCGCAGACTGGCGACGTCGCGTTCCACGGCCCTGTTTCAACAGCGCTCTGCCGAAGAACAGGGACCGGCCGTCCGATCGGCGGTAGAGCGTGCGGGCGAAGCGGTGCCGTAAGGGCGAGGGGACACATAACCGCACAGAGTACGTCGGCAGGCCACGGCGGTGCGCAGTATATACGATATAGAGGATAAAAATGTTTATTCAGCCCGTTCACGTGTGGCCACGAACGTGTAGGTGACGTTCGAGCTTCAAATCGGTGTGACGATTCTTCTCACGGACCGTCCACAGCCTCGCGAGATTCCTCTAAATGGACTTGTCGTAATATACTTTGTTATCCCATTCATGTCAGGCGTCCTGTCCTCGTTGGCCGCCTATTTTGCGTTTCGAATTTGTCCAGCGCTCTAGTGAGAGAGACGGCAAAAATTACAGCTGGCTACCCGTTCAGTCTAGCGTCCATTCGCACGTGAAGCAGTTCAATGTGACACTTTTACTTACTTGGATGCCCTGTCTATATATATATGATAGGACGCTCTATCCTGTCCCTCTTGTTTCTTCTGCAGCTTGCTTTGCGTCTTTAACTTTCTGCACACTATAGGAACCAACTGGGCCAACATGTACGTGTTACTAAATTACTTCTCACCATGAGTGCGGCTCCAACTGATAAGTTGTCGGCCTCGGACTATTTTGAATAAAGTCGTTCTCTCTTTCTCTCTCTGTCGGCCTGTACAGTCGATGAGGACACTCGTTGGCAGTGCAAGCTTCCACATCACGAAAAGTGGGCCTGTTGTACGCAGGCAAATGCTGAAAGTGCGGCTTGATTCGAAAGTTTATCCTTGAAACTTGTTCGCGGTCTTCGACGGAGACGCCGATGACGACTATATATACTACCGTAACATTCGTCGCACACGAGCCCTCCAGACAAAGACTGTCGTCTACCAGACACTCTAAGACGAGCCCTTGTGCGATAAGTATACATGCAGAGCGCCAGTTTGATGGACTCTCTGACGCGTCAGCTATATATGGCGGGTGCGCGCGATATGCCGTGTCTTTTAACGGCAGACTCGCCCTGATGCGTGCCTCATAGGAACTTGAAGGCTTCCTGCTTGTTGCGTTATGCAGCCAAACGAGCGCGCACGGTCTCGTGCCTTCATGACGTAATCAGCCATGACATGCACGTACTCACAAACAAACGACGAAAAACGCTCGGTTGCGGCATATACGATTACTCGAAAGACTCGATTGGCTTGTGTCAGGAACGGCGCACCCTTCCTGTAAAGTAACTTCAGAAGTTCGTATACACTTGCCGCCCATTGCACGCTTGCACCCATCCGATGCCACATAAGAGAAAAGGGGGGCGGGGGGGGGGTCTCCGCACACGGCGGTGTTGCGCCTGTAATGCACCACTAAGAAGAAACTGCAGCCGCCCAGTCACCTTTTGGCTCATCATTTCCGGTGGGAGTCAGCGCGGCCCGAGAAATCAAGAAAACAAAGCGATCCGCCTTTCTTCTATCATTCCAAAAAAACGTGTGACGTCACTTATGGGAGTTACACTGCCCCTCGCATGGCATCATGCGCACCGCTCTTGAGTATGAGTGTGTGCTTGCGTGCACGCGATACTATACACACTCAAAAAAAGAAGACAGAACAGGGAGAGCTATTTCGTACGGTTATTTTGAGGGGGTGAGCTTTCTCTTCGCCTCCTGCAGCTCCTCGAAACAGTAACGGCTTCCGTTTGTTTTCACTGCGAGTCGCACGATAAACAGTCGGGTCCCCCCGGACAGGAACCTTAGAAAAGTGGCCGCGCGCCACTGCTGCTATTGAGAAGAGCGCGACCCGCGACTCTCGCGGATCCCTCGGCGCCGTCTTATAATATGCCGGGGGAGGCGACGTCTTGTTGTAAGGCCAAGTGGTTCGGCTGCGACGGCGCCACCACGCGCTTCTTGGCTAGTCGCGCGCTGCGTTTCCGGAAACAACGGCAGCAGTATATAAAGCTGGCACGCGGGCCGCGCCTCAGCCGCTGGCGCGCACCTCCGTCGCCTATCGCGCTGAGCGTATTCGGTAACGGCCACTGTTGCGCCGGGAGCGGCAAGCTCCCAAACGTGTGTGTGTGTGTGTGCTAGTTTGTTCCCCAGAAAGAAAAAGAAAAGGAAAATAACGTGGGTAGCCCGTACCACTGTAAGGTACAACGGGCTTAAGCCAATTAAAATAAATGAATAAAGTAAATGTTTCCCTAAGGTTCCTTTTAGAGATAACATAAAAAAAATTAGGGCTTAGTAACCAAACGCCATCAAAATAGCGAAAATGGGAAAAGTTGAGCTGCCTAAAGTAAAATTTCGGGCATAATTAGGCATTTACGTGCCCCAAATATTCATGTTCTGTATTAGTGTGAAGTGTTAAGATTGTGTTAGGGTAATGTGGATTAGGTTAAGGTTAGATAGTAGGCAGTGTTAATGTAGCGTATTAGTGTACTTGTGTTAAAGTTGGTCTTGGTGCTCCTGAAGGGTGTGTGTGTGTGTGCAGGGATAAAGAGCCCACAGTGCGGGGCTTGATTGCAGCCGATGTCGTCCAGGTTCCGGCAACGAACCGTTTGCTTGTGTTTCGGTGGCGCGGCGGGCGCGAGGGATTGCAGCCGTCCGTGATCACGGCGTATTGGCGGCCTGTTGTGGAACTACACCCCCAACTTCGATGCTTGCGTATACAAGCTTCCGGTTTCGTGGTCATGACTAAGGCGGACCACGAGCCGTACGTGGAAATACGATCGGAAGTTGTTTTTTACATATGTTATTCATTTTTGTATTATTCGTGTTTCTATTGTTGTTTTATATCATCTGAATCGAGTGTTCATTAGTGAAATTGATTTTATTTACTCGCGTTGCTTTAATCTCTCGAAACTGCTAGGGGCCTATAGACCTCTCAAAGAGGGAGAGAGAAAAGAATGTATGTGTGTTTGCGTGAGAGAGAGAGAGAGAGAGAGAGCAACCATAACAACAGATGAGGAGTACAGACACGCCTTGAGCATGCGCAGATAAGTTTTCTGCCAACATTCTCTTTCGTCATAGTTCACCCTTTCGGTACCTAGTCCGCGTTATGTTCTCTCCTCTTGTGTTCGTGCCTGCACGCCTCACCAGGCCTCTTTCATGATGATGCTGCTTAAAGCGTTTCTTTCTTTCTTTCTTTCTTTCTTTCTTTCTTTCTTTCTTTCTTTCTTTCTTTCTTTCTTTTAAATAACCTTTCCGGTGCGCCGACGCTGTCTATAGTTGGACGATCAAGTGCATCACAATGACAAATGAAAGGAAAGAGCGAGATGGGGAGAGAGATCTTCCTCTCTCCTTAAATAACGGCGCCGCGCCCTTTGACTTCCCACGTAGCAATGCCAGGTCTCGCCGATATCAGATAAGAGGTCCGACGACGGGGAACAAACAGCGGCACGCTCAAATACTCGCTGCAGTTGTTCGCGCGTATACACACTCTCCTGCTCCCCTCGGCAATGAATAGTATCTTTATCTCATCAGCGCACTGGCTTTTCATCGTTTTATATCCTTTATCGATTTTGCGCACCCAGCTGGACAGGACACCTCGTAACAAGAAACACGACTTTTCGACCGCGCTTCTCCTCCGCATCAGTTCACGCTCCGTGGCCCAGTAAAGCTGCGGTCGGAGCCTAATACTGCTCCCGGGAAAGTGAAACACTGCAGCCCTCGCCCCAAAACGGACCTGTCCCTCCGAAAAGACGGGGTTCCGTTGTTGTGCCGTCGTGCGGAATGCCGCCCGTTGTCCGCCTCATTCCCGTTTGAGCGCCGGGCCTCGGCAACACCCCCCGCACCCTTTTTGCTCCTTAACCTTGTGGGCCAATGGCTTCGCTCAAAGCGCTTGTCCCTAATGGACCGCGCCGCATTGTGCGCCGACCTGGCCTGTTTACACGCCAGCTTACGCCGCCGAAGAACCGTCCGCTGCGGCAGGTCACCGCCGTTCTCAAAGGGTCCGCCGCAGTCGGGCGACAAAAACACCGCTCCATCGAGCCGGACCAGAGAGATGGTCGCACAGAAAGAAAAGCCCCGAAAGAACAGAACCACGGATTCCTGGGAAAAACGCAGCGCCGTGCCCTCCTCCCTCCCCGTGTACGCACTGCGTGCGCCAGCGGCATCCATCACAGCGCCCAGCCAACTCCTCGAGTTTCTTCCCTTCAACAATGGTCGCCCACCGGCGGCGAATCTCGCATTGTCACCAAGGCGGCGGCCACTGCGACCCGAACGCACACACACACACGCACATACACGCACCGCACGCTGCTTGCACTGCGAGGCTGCCGATCCACTTTGCAAGGTGTGAAAAACGAAAATACGCATCGAAGGAGAGGGAGAAAAAAAAAAGGCTTCTCGAGAGACTCGAGCGGGCGCTATAGAGAAACGCCACTTTTCCTTTATTTATTGATCTCGCGCGTTTTCCTATACACTCCTCGAAATCGAATGTGGGCGGGTCTCGCGGCGCAAAGGAAGTTCTTCCTGTCACTTCTCTCTCTCTCCAGCGCACTCTTCTTCTTTTCAGCGCTCATCCTGGGGCATTCCCGCGTGCTGCAGCGCTGGGTGATATCCCCTTCGGGAAAAGCGTGCCGTCTCGAACGGTCGCTTGCGGCGTTCGGCCTGAATGGCTCAGCGTGCGATGAAGCTCCGCGGGAGCGCGAGAGACCTCTGCAGACGCCGACAGCGCCAATTTAGTCACGGGAGCTGCGTGGGCGGCGAGCGGAGTGTACAGTTATCAGCCCCCTCCGTGGCAGGCCCGTGGTCGAAGCCGGGGCGGGACGCGATGACCGAGAGCCGACCGCTGATGCACTGATTTCGACTAAGAATTGCATACACTGCAGTTGTGCCGGTTGTCTATTATCGCATAAGAACACGATATCGGGAAAGTCTATAGCGTGTATATATATATATATATATATATATATATATATATATATATATATATATATATATATATATATATATATACACGACATCCTGACACGGAGAATAAAGCCTTGGTTGCACTAGAAGAAGAATAGCGGCTGAGCATAGTGTCCAGTGCGCAGTCTTTATCGAAGGCCAAGGACCAACAGTATGCGTAGCTGTATATAACGTCCGGTTTAACGCGAAGTATACATATTATGCTGGTCAGTCGCATTGCCTGCGGCTCGCGCGTGTATCGTATGTAATGCTAACGCTCTTCCCACATTCTGTCCGCCGACGTGAAAGTATCAGCGAAAATGGCACGCAGCATCGCGCAGGTTGTCGAAACGCAATTAATTTCTTGATTTTTTTTCTCGTTTTTTTTTCTCGTTCTTTTTTTTTTTACGGGATGGAAGGTGAGAATTTATAATGACATTGCAGAATGGTTGTCGAGAGTGGTCTTGTTGGCATATATACAGTGCTCGGAGCATCGCCGCCTAAAGACCGTACAGCACAGGTTTATCCATCAGGCGCGTTATATATACTTTGTTTATATATACGATTATACTTTGAATATTCTACCGCACTGTTATGTATGCGGTCGGTATAGAGAATGCGGCTGGCGTATTCTCTATACATTGTCATATTATGATCGCTGTCATAAGTGTAGATTTAAAGCAGCGATGAGGTTGCCAAACGATGAGCAATTAAGAGCTGAGAGGTGCGTCTGGCATACCAACCGGCTCTTTCTCCTCCCTCCCCCTTTTTTTCTTTATTATCGTCTTTTAAATCATAGTGTTGCACATACGGTATAGCACAGAGGTGTTGCGCGTTTTGGTGGGGATGAACCGGAAGAACACTTGTATAATCTTAGATGCATAGGTGCATGTAAAAGAAACACCTAGTGGTCAAATTACTCCACATTCCACCCATTCCTCGGGGTGCCTTGCATTGTGGTTTTGCAACGTAAAATACAACAACACCACTCAATCTAGTACCATCGACGGACAGTCTTTCAGCGTTATAACGTTATGGCAGTATGTGCGTGCTTCACGTTCCTTGGAAGTGTCGAACAGAAAAAAATAAGTGTAAACAGGAACCGAATTCAGTGAAGTTATCTCAAAGTTCCAGCTGTCACGAGGGAAGAACGTGCTTCAGGAAGCGGCATTTGTCGCAAGCTCCAGACGTTCTACTTTGTCATATAACAGAGGAAAAGCGTATACTTGTGGTCGTGGTTTTTATAAATAGACTATAATGGGCTGCCGCGCTGAAAAGTAGAGGCTTCATGTCGCCATTGGTTACGCATTTACTTACAAGTCACGCACAGGAGGAGGTGTTACTCATGGTGTTACCAGAACACGGGGGTGGGGTGGGGGTGTGAATACGGAGTTAGGTGTGGGGATTCACCTGGGGGTTTTTTATGGGTGTGTTGGTCGGGAGGGGGGTTGCAAAAATCCCCGTGTGAAAAAGCCGCCAGAGTTCCCCATAACGGTACATACAGAAAACGCAGGTGTGATGTGTGTATACACCGTATTATTTGCAGAAGATACCAGCTATACATAAAAGTCTCCTTGATAACATCCGACTGCGCCTGGTCTACCACGATTGATGCGATTGTAGAGTCCTCCCATCCAAAATGTATGCGAGAGCTGTGTCCTGTATAGTTTTCTTATTCGCCTTTTGACGCGGTTGATGATTGAGGAGGTGACAGTGACTGCGTGAAGCAACGAACGGGCCGACGGCAGCTTAGTTTTGGGAAAGGGGGTAGGGGAGGGGCGTGTTCAAAAGGATGCCTGTCCCTAATAGAGTGTAGCCAATACCAACTCTCTATCTGCTATTACAGGGACTTGATATTGGCTATGCACTCTACATCCCAGTTCTCTCTTTTGGTCTTTCCAACACCCGGCTGCAAGTAGAACCGAGTATATAAACTCCCGTTTCTTGCTCAGCATTTCCGATTCACACCCTGAGATGACCCGGGAGGTAAATCGAGTGAAAAATATAATTAACAATCAAAAACATGTTAAAAGCTGTATTGGACAATGTGGTATCTGAGCAGGCGTCTTTTATTTTAAATAGGCATTTAACCATCAGTATAACCAATGAAAACTGATTATTGCACTTTCGTTTCAAAATCCGCGATCACGCGTGACTCGTACCCACTCTGGAAAGAAAGAAAGAAAGAAAGAAAGAAAGAAAGAAAGAAAGAAAGAAAGAAAGAAAGAAAGAAAGAAAGAAAGAAAGAAAGACAGAAAGAAAGAAAGAAAGAAAGAAAGAAAATCATGACAGCTCCACTAACGTGAAAGTTGGGAAGGTGCGAAGCATGTGGTGAAGCGCCGGTGTTTCCCGTAGGAGCACGTCAGTCGCTGCTAATGGGCTTGCTTTATAGCGTGACCACGACGACGACGTTAGACGCCGACAGACCGGGCGCATTAGCAGAAACTCGTTAGAATCGCTTCTGACACGACAACCCTACAAATACTCTGTCTGGATGCACTGCCTTCAGGATGGGCCCACACACAATTTTCGCAACCATATTTAACAAATTCCTGTTATTAATGCAATAACACCTGATATTTTCTTCATTTTAAATTATTCCGAATCATGTTAGTTTATTCTGAACCGACTTTATTCAGTTAACCACTTGTTCTTGACCATACTATGAAAACTTGCTTTACCGTGACGACAGCAGAGACACGCCGACAATCCCAGTCCCTATGGTGCTCCGCACCTAAAAGAAAGAAACCGCATTGTGGACTACGAATTAAGAAGCTGCCGGGTCACACCAACGCCGAGGTTCGAGCGCCACTAATGAGACACCCAAATCAAGGATTAAGAAAGCCTATGCAAGTCCTTTCTTTTTCTTTTTTTTTTCGATCGCTGCAATCAGTAAAATCCTCTCCACCTCTCTCATCTTGCCCATAAGGCTCTTTGCTTACTTACTGCGCACGCTGCCAGTCGATCACATATGCAACTGCTGATGAGCCTGTTCTACCTCTATAGTATAGTGTGAAGCAACGTTCTTCGTGCACAAATAATTTGCTGATCCATCGTATTCCACTTTGTCTCTCTTCCAACCTAATTTTCCTCTGCACTGGCTTCAAAGCATGTCCAGGCCATCAGTTAGGGAACAGCAATTCGTTCTCTCGGCACACCCATGCACAATCCGAGCGTCGACACATTTTTCAGTTCCCCGCTGTTCCGCCATCTGGGCCAGCCTCAGGCGTCAATGTAATAATTACAAAAAAAAAAAAAGGAAGCTGGTAGGGAGAACGCCATGTGACAATCTTGAAGTATATAGTAATGAAAAAAAAAATTAAGGGGCGAAATTATGGGAAACAGTCACGTGGTATAGGCAAGCGGTAGATTCGTGTATATGGTCAAGACGTGCTGTACAAAATGTCACCACGTCCTAAACAATTTTGAGCGCTCCGGCAACGACTTGAGCCTGCTACCCTAAAGGCACAGCACACAGGCCTCAAAGGAGGTCGGTTTGCCGAGGCTATAGCGGAATCATGTAACGCCGCTTCCTATAGTTTCTTTCTTTCTGCTTTTTTTTCCCCTCTCCATGCGCTCCATGATGACCTTCGGCCGAATAATATCGTGGCACTGGCCAGCTGTGCGGTCATGGTGCGACGTGTCACGTCGAAGCCCAAGGAGCCGCAAAGCAAATCGCTAATACAAGAAGAGAAAGAAAGAAAGAAAGAAAGAAAGAAAGAAAGAAAGAAAGAAAGAAAGAAAGAAAGGTAATGCAGAGTCGGCGGGTGAAGCATGTAACATCTTTCTGCTTCGCGCACGAACGCATAAACACTGTCTGTACTCTAAACAAACTCCGCGGCCACCGCTGGCCTTTCTTTCTTTCTTTCTTTCTTTCTTTCTTTCTTTCTTTCTTTCTTTCTTTCTTTCTTTCTTTCTTTCTTTCTTTCTTTCTTTCTTTCTTTCTTTCTTTCTTTCTTTCGTGTTTTCTGTAGGACGCAGATTGGCAGTGCGACGTAGGCACGTGGCCAGGGGACAGGCGCAATAACACGTCATTCCTACCAAGTCCAGGCACAGCCGCATTATATATATATATATTGAAAGAGAGAGAGAGATGACACACCAGGAGAGAGAATACTGCAGGCATGCATCTCGACGGTGTAAGCGACCAAGTGCCTTGCCCTTATCCATATGCTTCGGCTCTTGCGAATTGTCGCGCTGATCCTGTGCACCTTCTTATACTTTGTCCATGCTCTTTTTTTTTCTTTGTTCTTTTTTAGTCGCCCTCTCTCTCTGCCTCTCTTTATCCATTCCGTCCACAAGTGTATATAGTTTCCCTCATGTATACTCCTGCGCGATTTCGTGCAGATATATACACAATAACGGCATAATGTAGACCGGCTTAATTTTGCGCTGTTTTTATATGCATATAAAACGGAACATCGTGCATAATCCGGTCGTGGATGTCATTTCCGATACGTTCTTCGAGTGTATGTATATGAATCTGTGGATAGCGTTACTATATTATTTTCCATTGTTAATTATTGAGCGGCCGCGGCGGCTGCATTTCAATGTAGGCGAAATTTTGAGACCCAAGTCTACTGTGCAATGTTGCCGCACGTTTATAAAGGTGGTCAAAATTTTTCCGGAACCACCCACTACGGCGTCTCTCATAACCATATCGCGGCGTTGCACGGGACGTAAAACCCCATCAGTCACTCATCAATCAATTATGGAGACGCCGAGGCAAGGCGAGTGCATAGATGAAACAGACGCAGCGACGTCGCAATTTGAAACACGCCCGGAAGTTAACGAATGAAGAGCCGCCGACTCAAACATTAGATACCGCTGCGACGATATCTATATACATCCTGCCGCTGGGCATCGCTTAAATTACGGCACATTATCACTTCAGCACCACTCTTATTCAGTCTCTCTCTTCGTGTAGTGGTAACTGCGGCAGAGTGTGACAAGTGTCGTTATTGCCGTATACGACTTCCCTCATTGCGGCGGTGTGTTGCGCAGTTGACGCTGCTGTGTATAATAAACACATGTATAGTGCAACCATATAATAGCCATAAGGGCGCTACGGCAGCGGCACACAATGACAGAGTCGAGCGCGTCCTTGCCGCTCGCGCAAACTCAAGGTCGCACAAGCGCCCATTAAAAGCCATGCTAAGCAGCCCCCTACAACAAACATATGGTTCAGCGGGCACGCGCGCGGCCGCGCCCCGGATTGGAAGGCGGCCAGCTGCGATGGCCTGCGCGCTCTTGTCTGTTCTCTGCAGCGTGGTGTATACATGGGAAACTGTCTCGCGTTACGCGCTGGGCAGACCTCTCTCGATGATACCCGCTTAACACATTCCTTAACGTCACGGAGATGGATCCACTCATTCGTGGTGTTTGGAACGCCCCCGCACAGTTCTGGAGGGTGTGATCCGTCACAGACGCAGCGTTGAAGTTGTTCTGGCCAATAATTTGGCAACCTCGCGCTCTTTATATGGCGCACTTTAGTGTACGCACGAACCACCTCTGCGTTTATGGTTCCGTGGAAATGCGCCTGGAGGGAATCGGACCCTCGACAAGGGATTTATATACCCGCGCCCCCAACACCCCCGCCACCCCCCAGTTGTATCCCCCCCCCCCCCACACACACACAAAGAAAAAAAAAGCTCCAGATATTCACTCACTTGTTTCCTCCCGCCCCCCTCAATTCAAAATTCTGGATGAACCCCTGCCCGCGACCTTTATCTATCAGAATACCACAATTATATCTTATCGCTTTCTACCAGTACGCTAGCAGTCATCAACTTCATCTGCACAAAAACCAAAGCACTCGAAGAATGGCGTTCTATACCGAATGCATGTTGAGGGAACAGCTGTTATAGTCTATCATAGAGCTCGTTATTGCGCGTGTAAGACGCGCGCATCCATATACTAGGCCAGCTCCGTTCACAAAAGCGAATGCGTGTTGCGGCGTGAAAGCGTTCGATTACCATGTACACTGACGTACTTGTGTCAGCCCCTGTATGACATTTGCTGCAGCAGCGCGTCCAACATAGCGGTTTACACGGGCACTAGACTTGAAAAAGCGTATATATGTTCTGTCACAAGGCTCTTCACGGTGTAACTCTCGACAAAACCCCGCAGAAAGTGTAAAATTAAAGAGCAACAAAAGAAATAAAGGCTCGGGAGAAGAACCGTTGAAGGCAGCTCGCATCTCGTGTCCGCGGCGCGCCGCTCCAACAAAAAGCCAGCGCGCGCTGCAAACACCCTCACCGAAAGCAATTTTCGGCGAGAGGACGGCACAAAAAAAATGCGACGAGAGCGAACCGTATTTCGGGCCGCTCAAATGACGCGCCACAAAAGACGTGCCACCGAAGGGCGTCGCTATAGCGCCTTCCCTCACAACAGAGCTACACACCTCGGCCTCTTGAACTGTCAACAGCAATGCGTGCTGGAGGGGACAACACTGCTGCGGAGGCTCGCGCAGCGAGCTCAAACAGCGCCGCCCTCTGCAACCAATGGCATACTTGTCTATTAGGGAACAGCCTTATTAAGCCTCCCGCTTTTCCCCTTTGAGGAGTATCGACACGCGGGCCAGATCCCGGACATAGACCGCCTCCCTCCCCCCTCGCGAGCCACCCCCGTTCGGACTCTTTCCTGGAACACGCCGCGGACGAGGCGATTGTTGTGTGTGCGTGCCGAAAATGGTGCAGCGTCCCGGGGAGGCACACTGCGAGTGCCGCAGCAGGTCGCGTCTTCTGGCCACCTCGAGCACACGCCGCCGCTGTCACCTCTTCGGTGTGGCCCTTTGAAACCGGAGGAGACAAGAAAAACTGCGGCGCGACCGCGTGACGTACCTCCTCGCGCTGTGGGACAAGAAAAGGTTCCCCGGGTGGACCAGAGTCGCGGAGAGCGCCGGACAATGGCACAGGGATGGAGAAAAGAGGGAGGGGGCTCCTCCATGGACTGATTTCCCCACAGGGTCGGTTTGGAACAAAGCAAACCGTTTGATGTTTTATTCTACTCAGCAAGGAAGAGGGGGGGGGGGGGGCAACTTTGGTCCGCCAACGGGGTCATCGCGTGGGCAGCGGCGCTCCAGGAGAAAGGGTTCGCCAACCTGAGCACCCCTAGCCCTTCTTTCATTGTGTACGCTTGCCAATATGCGGCGATAGTTTCCCCGTCGGAGACGTAACTGTATACAGCCGGCGCATACCTCGCGCTTCAGTCGTGCTGACAAATGACGTTACGCCCTCTGAGCAGCGCGAGAGGACGTGCCCCGACCGCTCGGTGCAAGCCGGCGCTTGTCACACGCTGCGTGGACTGCCACTGTTTTTTGATCGAGAGTGCCCATCCTTTTTCGAGGTATAGCCCAACTTGGATCCAAGGAAAGCACGCAACGCCGCGCGGCCTTCTTCGCGCCAGGAGAAAATGCAACTGCTGGGCGGCGGGGAAAAGACGGGGCAGGCAGCCCGGTGTCGTCGTGGGCCGTCGACTGCCGATAAACAAACGGACGAAACCCGCTGTCACCGGGGCTGTGTTTGCGAAAACACTGCAGTAATAAATGGGGTCGCGTGCGCTCGTTGTGGTTCCTTGCTGTTTGGGTGTCATTGCGCGCGCTTTCTTTTTCGTTACCGTGTTACTATAACCTGGTGAAAACGGTATAACCTGGTGAAATGAGTTTATAAAAACCAGCGAAAGCGTATCTGTTTTATATCAGTCTACCTACAGGAGTCACTGACAGGTTTAGGTTATACGGGAAACCAAGCGTCGAGGGATGCAAACCGCCGGGCGAACAAAACAATGCAAAAGGGTTAGGAGGCCGCTCTTTTACACGGGGATCCTAGTAATAGGCGCCCCTAACCTTTCGCGTTCTTTCGTACTCTCTGCGTTCTTCTGTTCGCCAGTGTGTTGCATCTGTAGTACACGCGTTTACTTATGTTGTAGGTGCACGTTGAAGAACGCCAGGTAGTGTTGACATGCAGTATGCGAGGGGGGGGGGGGGGGGGATACCAAGTAATTTTTTTTTGTGTGTGTGTTCTTTGGTTGGCGGTCGTTCTTACATTGTGCATGTGGCATTAGTGGAAGGCCCACACGACTTCGGGCTGTTGATTGTGCTCTTCCGGTCGAGAGAGAGTTCAAGAGGTCGGCGTTGCCGGTGCACTGTGGACTGACGTATATTATATCATGCGGCATTTTTCTCGCATTTGATTACAATGCCTTTTTTGTGGGTTTTTTTTTTTCTTTTCTCGCTCGTTTCCTTTGTTGTCGCTCTTTTAAATCTTCTTCCGTTATTTCTCGCAACGATCGCCGCAGGAAATAAATTGCCGCTGATATACAACTGACGAGCCGTGCATGTAGTACAAACACGTCGCTCGCACGACCTTTTTGATTGATTGACTTCTCGGGTTTCACGTCCCAAGGTATTATTACGGTGAGAGACGCCGTAGTGCATGGAGGGCGACGGAAATTTCGACCACCTGAGGTTCTTTAACGTGCACTCACATTGCACAGTATACACGGGCTTCAACACTTCGCCTCCATCGAGTGATGCAGCCGCCGCGGCAGGGATTCGATCCCGCGACCTTCGGATCTGCAGCGGAGTACCACATCCATTGAGCCACCGTGGCGGGGCCCGATAATTTTGAGCATATCGCTTTAGAATAAACTGCGTTTCTTTTCTTTCTTCGTAATTTTGCAAAGTAATATCCGGGTCTCTCACAGAATTATCGATCGTTTTCGAAATCGATCATCTCAACATATCCATATGTCCAGCACTTTTCAAATCGTTCAATTTCTTCGCTGATATCAGTTTAATCATATATGTGCGGGTCATTCATGTTTTGTTCTATAGTACGCCTTTTCTGATTTATATACCTTTTGTTTGCCGTATGACTTGTTTTCTCTATACGTATAGTATACGTCTGCCATTTCTTCTGACTCACAATACATGTTTTTTCTCGACGCCTCCTTTCAGCGACGCCTCTAAAACAAATGACACATAAAAGGCCTACACCTTAATATTGTCTTATACACACCAGCCAAAGTGACGTTTTGAGCATGATGCTTTTATGCTGAACACAAAGAAAAAGCCTGGCCGGAGGTAAAATTTTCTGGAGGTAAAATTAAAAGAAGAAAAAAAAAATGACAGATCCCACGTGCAGTTGGAATCAAGGAAATGCGAAGCACGCATCAGGAACGTAAAATGGATTTGCATTGTTTTCTCGCTGAAACGGCCAGGAGAGCAACAAGTCCGTGGCATGTAAATCATGTCGCTCATGACATCCACGCGATGATTTTCATGTTATGACCTGTCATATATGTTCTTCATGCAGTCATGTTGTGGCATACCAATTTTCGTAAACATCCCATTAGCGAAACGGCCAGGAGAGCACAAAATTGTAGGCGGATGGATGGACGGACGGATGGATGGACGGACGGACGGATACGCTCAAAGTCGCCGAAGTTCGCTAAGAAATGCTTCGCATTTAAAATGTGCAAGCGTCATTTCTTGCGGTATAAATTCGAGAGAAATGCATTGTCGATGCGTCGAGGTCGAGCAGTAAGAACGATCAACAGTGCCACCTGTGATTGTGCAAGCTTCACACCTCGCGATGCGAGGCTTGCAAGCGGCAAACCGATGGCATGCAGTGTCATGGAAACCGATCCAATCGAGCTTTTCGCGCGCTGGCTTGCACAAGATAAACGATCTGCAGCGCTGTCGACAACGCGCTCGCAGTACATTATTTTACAGTGTTCTGTTCTGCCTGATAACCCCGCCATGGTGGTCTAGTGGTTATGGCACTCGGCTGCCGATCCGAAGGTCGCGGGATCAAATCCCGGCCGCGGCGGCTGCACTTCGATGGAGGCGAAATGTTGAGACCCATGTGCTGTGCGATGTCAGTGCACGTTAAAGAACCCCAGGTGGTCGAAATTTCCGGAGACCTCCACTACGGCGTCTCTCATAATCAGGACTGGTTTTGGGACGTTAAACCCCACAAATCAATCAATTCTGCCTGATAATGCGTGCGCTCATGACATCCATCGGCGTCAGAGAGACCGCCCAACTTTTGTTCAAATACTTACAAACTGCAGGTCAGTGAGGTCACCCTTGACTGTCTTCGCTGTCCCTGCATATACGTGTATCTGCAGCCGCTTCTCCTGATTGAATTGCTGCCGCTGCTATCACTATATAGGAGGGTGGGGGAGGCTCATTAATATCGGAACTTTGTTTATGTGCTGAACCTCCAAGTCTTAATCACTCGCGTTCAGCGTGAATGTTGATTTAAATCGCTGCATAAGGGTCAAGCAACAGCAGTGTTGCTCTATAGAACGTTAACCAATGACCAAGTCTCTCTTTATAGTTAAGCATGGGAGATAAGTATAGCGCTGCTTGTTTGGCGTCCTGTTTGGTCGTGTGAAAGCAAGTAAATATATCCGATTAAACGTGCATTTAGCATAGTAATGATTTATTATTAATATTATTTATTATCATTACTTTTTCATTGTTATGGTGTATATGCTACACCAAGCAAACGCTCAATTAGACGGGCATCCCGGCTGCGGCGGCTGCATCATTCGATGGAGGCGAAATGTTGAGGCCCGTGTACGTTGCTGTCGTATGTGTACGACAGCAATTATGGTCGCGCTAAAAAGAAAGAAGCAAAGAAAAGGATATAAAAAGGGTGGGGTGAGGTTGGTATGGTCGCATATCGGCTTGCTTCGCAGGCAAATGTCGCCGAAAGGCAATAGTCCTTCTGCCTCCCCTGACACATAACTCGTCTTCTCCTTCCCTTCCACCCATCACCTTCTTCCCCTGCCCTCACTCCTCCCGTGATGGATGCAGTGGAGTTTTTTTGCTGAATTCAATTCAAATCTCCCGCGTTCGCCCTGCGCTCGCCCCCATGTGTGCGGACATTTTTAATTACCTCGGCACCATCTCTCCGACACCATTTCTGACGCGTTGATCTTTCATTTACTCACGTAAAGAACCAGTCCAATGTTTGTATGCTTAATTAAACGAACGCTGCTAAAAACGGTTCCGTGCATATACTTTTCCTCAAACAGGCCTGAGGTTTCCTTTTGCGCTGCATTAATCGCCAAGGGGTGAAAGCGCCGTCCACACAGTAAAAACAACAACAACAAAAAAAAAAAAACGTTTCGGCCCCCGCACGGGAGCCCTTGTTCACAGTGAAAGATTAAAAAAAACTTCATCAGCGCTATATTAATGTTTACGTGCATGATCTCGCGCCACCAGTGCTATACATATAGTAGATATATATACATATAGCCCGGTCTGTTTTGACCGCTCGGTTGAATCGGTTTTGACCGGGCACTTGAATCGAGTGACAGACAGACAGACAGACAGACAGACAGACAGACAGACAGACAGACAGACAGACAGACAGACAGACAGACAGACAGATCGCGTTTACGCGAACGGGAGCGCGCGACGCGACGCGCGCCGTGCATGAAACCGCGTGCGCGCGCGCGCCTGTGTGACGGCGCGCCGGCGCGGGCGGCCGAGCTCTCCCTCCCTCTCCTCGGCATCCCGCGCATGGTGGCTAACCGGGCTCTCCCCCTACTCAGCGGCTTCCTTCGGGCCGGGCGAGACCACTTCTTGCCCCTTTTCTCTTCTTTCCGGATCTGGCAGACTGTGTGACGCCGGGTAATTACGGGTCAAATACAGATTGCGTGCCGATACCGCGATCCCACCACCGGCGCGCTCCCCGCGATGGCGTTTGACGTGAAGCCGCGGCTTTTGTGCGCTGCGGCGACGGCCGCCGCCGCGGTGCCGACGATTGTGCGCCGCTCGTCTTCATCGCCCCGCCGCTGTTCGCAGATTGCCACTCTTCTTCTTCTATTTCGTCTTCTTCTTCCCGAAAGTCTTCGATCATCGCGGCAGCGCGGCGAATTGCCGAGGCATATGCACGCACGCACGCGGCGATGCGGGCTCGCCGCCACTTGGAGCGACAGCGACGCGCTCGGACCCGTCGTGCGGTCGCGGCTAGACAAACAGCGCGCGCTGGTATATGAAACGGCGGGCGCACGGGATCGTACCGGGATCATCGCCGCTAACTATAAAGCTCGTAAATGCTGTAACTTTGCCGATGCGAAAGCAAGCAGACGTTTAGCTATACTGTATAGCACGAAACACTTATATGCTATATACTACAAAGATTCGGGCAGGCAGATTTTAGACGATCGGCTCAGCGAACGTGTAGCGATTCTCATTGCAATATGTTGTCTTTCCTGATTGCATTGTGTATAGTGCTTGTGTCAACGATGAGTGTGTATTTCATTACCCCACCCTGCATCGGCCTTTGGCTAACAGTATAAATAAATAAATAAATAAATAAATAAATAAATAAATAAATAAATAAATAAATAAATAAATAAATGTTCTTTAACCCCCGCATTATTTATTTCACGCAGTCACAGCAAACGTGATGTGCGTTTGGTTAATGTCTCACCCTTTTCTTCTTTTTCTGTCTCTTTCAACGTGTTTCTTTTGGACGCGTTTGTACTACGGTCCGAGTAGTCGTTCCGCCTGTGCTTTACTGTAACCGTGTATACGTAATCGTTGTGTCGTATTGAGAAGAAATAAATGTAAAAGCGAGCCGCTTGTCGCGGTGAAGCCTAGTGCTCGAGGCCGCGGGTTTGACCCCGGTCGCACTTCGATGGTAGAAGGGGGGGGGGGGGGGGGCTGTTAAATGCAGATGCTCTCGCTAACGAGATTTAGGCGCAAGTCAAAGAACCAAGTTTTCAGTGTTCCTCCTCCGAAGTCGATATCCTGTGGTTCTCCATTGAGAGCTGGCAACCATGCATCATGAGAGCTTGTTTGCTGCATATTTACTGCATTCTCGTGAGCCAAATATTTACCGTTAGGCCAGCCTGTTGTATCGTACGTGTAAGCGTCATGGTTCCTGTGCAAGAAAAATGGGCAAAGAAAGAGAGAAAACGTATGATATAGAAACGACAAACGTGCGTGTAATATAGTAGTCGTGAAAAGATTCTCATACAACACCATATTATTGCCAAGACCTGCCAAGACCCTTTTGTATAGAGCCTATGTGGCATGCCGTGGAGCGTCCACGCATATGATTGCAATGCAATCACGATGACATCGAGGACATAACCTAACCTAACCTAACCAGTCGCTCGTAGATACAGCGAAGATAGGTATGTCGCGTATATACGAGACCGTTGACCAATCGCCAACACATAACAATTGCCAATATGGTCGGCGCGTGAGTACAAGGATTTCCGTGCGAACTGGCCGTCCACCTCTGGAGTTAATTTTTATTTTATTTAATTTTCTTTTCACCAATACTTCAGCAATATACGATACGAGTAGGTCGAGAGCCCGTTTACGCGTGGCCCTTTGTGCGTTTTGCAGATTGGACCCGACACGACACCTTATATATATCTTGCCTTACACACGAATGTCGAGTCGAGAGTTCGCTATATTTCTGTAACACGTCTTCGGCGGAGTCGCATATCTATATATACGCTGGCCCTCGTCCAACGACGAAGAAATTCCACGCTGCATTGGACCAAGTTAACGCGTTGTTTCCACACTGCGCACGAAGCGAGACCGAAACAGTTACGCAAGCTGATGGGCTGTGCACGTCTTGCATGCGCTCGGCGATGCAGCATTTATGCATCTAGCCGGCTGGCTCGATGTGGATGCCAGCCGAACCGTAAATGCGTCCCACATCTTCTGCACCTCACTTAGCGTCAAGTGCGGCAAGATAAAACGGCAGCGAAAATATACTATGCAGGAGAAAAAACAAAACAGAAAAAGTATATCGCAGCGATCTAATGTACAGGTTGAAGTCAGTAAACTGAACACGAGTTGTTCTGTTGTAACGTTTGCTGTACGTGTACCCTACGGGTATAAGAGACAACCAAAAGATGAAGGGCACATGTCACGCGACCACCTTTCGGTTCTTTTTTTTTTTTTTTATGTCTCGCTTTGGCGAAGTCACGCGTCGCCTTTCGCAACGCGCGCGCCTGCATGCTCGATCGCATTAGACTTTCAAGAGATGATTATCTCTTGCTTATCGCTTAGTTTTACTTCACTGGAATTTTTCCCGCCTTCCAACTCTTCGCGAACTATATGTATAGTGGCAATGACATCTACCGTGGTGAACATGCGTGTGCAAAGGCATTGAAGAATAGAGATCACAGCTAATATATGCACACACGTCAAGGGGATGAATCACAGGCGGCCGTTTAACCTTCTTCTCCTGGCAAATTTTCTGTCGAGACGTGCTAAAGAGGCAACGTATGGCGAAACTGTACGTCATTTTTCAAAACGACCGCGATTCAGCCGACGCCGGCAATTTCCCCTCGCTGTGTTTCTCGATGCAAAATGATTAGAGTCACTTTTTCAGCATCTTACATTACCCCCCAAATTTGTACCGATATATTTTCTTCCTTTTTTTTTTCTGACAGACAGGGGTAGTGATGTGAGAGGGGAGAGGGGGTCGAACCACCAGGACAAAAATATCCCCGAACTTGGAAAGTCTCGGAGACGCGTGAATGCTTTGTTTTTCTTCTTCGAAGCGTACTCCTGGGATGTTATAACGTGCTGACGCTCACTGACATCGCTGCAATGGCCGCTGACGTCCACATAGACGATATTTCACCACCGTGTCCATCCTCCGCGCTGCGGTGCGGCGTCCTACAAGAGACACAACTGCGGAAACGCGCCGGACCCTGGGCCGCTCCGATGAGCGCGTCTGCTATATCTCGCAGCGGCCGCGGCATTTGCCTCCGCCGCTGAGCCACCGTCGAAGAGCAGCAGCTCCCGGCGGCTACAAAGTATTCGGGGTCTCCCGGAGCGCCGGCAAAGCCCGAGGCCGTGCTGCTGCCCCTTTTATTTGGACGACGCGCCGCTCGACGGGCCGGCCAACAGGATCTCGGCTCATTAAATGCGCGACTCTGGTGGTCAGGAAATTATGATAGGCCGCATACCGGCCGGGGGACTCTCCTCTTTCCGTCGTATCCCCCTCCTCCTTTGCCCGCCGCTCGGCTGACATGTGGCCGGCTCGCCGCAAACCTCGTCGTCGGTCGCTTTGTGCGAGCACGCACGTCCCTCCCGGGCCTGTGTCTCTGTTTGGCTAAACGGAGGCCTGTCTCAGCGGCGGCGCGGCAGCAGCAACAGCAGCCGCGTCTCTTCTTCGCCGCCGCCGACGACGACGAAACTGGTTCCTCCCCTCCCTCCCCTTGCCCATCCCGTGCGAGATGTCTTTATTGCTGCGCTATCGTCCGGGCCCCAGGTGATGCGGCCACCGCGTGCGCGCGCGGCTCCCCGTTAGGCGGTCGTCCCGAGATGGGGGGGAGGGAGGGGGGAACCTTATCACGGCCGCCCTCCACTTTGCGGACGAGCAGCGCCGCTTTCTTTTTTAGCGTCTTCTCCTCCGGCGGCGACGCTGATACGCTTCCTGAGACCGCCGGGCCTGTTCGCACCTCGACCGAAGAGGGCCCGCGGATCGCGGAGACGGATCGCGGGGGACGCTCTGCCAAACACCGGCCCGGAAAAAAAAAAAAAGTGCGTAGAACCAATCCCCGAGAACCGTAATTCCGACCGGCACGTTGACGGGGAAACTGGCGATCATCGTCCCGAAGAGGTTCGCTCTTTCTTTCTTTTCCTTTTTTTTTTTCACAACGTTAAGCTTGCTCAGTGTCGCGTCCACAGAGCACACCTCTCCGTCTAAATCAATCATGGAAGGAAACGGGTGTGCTGGGAACAATAGAGAGAGAGAGAGAAGAAGAAGAAGAAAAAGAAAGAAACCCATGGAAGGTCTGCAATTTGTTCCATATTTTCTGAATGTCAACGCCGAGCAAGCACGCTTTCAGTACAGCGTGCATCATAAGCGACACGGTCCCCTTTAAAGCCGGTGCACTGTAACCAGAGGCGGCAATTATTCGAAAGCAGTTGGATGACGCGATTTCCTCCCGTCCTTTCTTCCGGTTCACATGCGACGCGTATACATCCTGCAGCCTCAACGTCTCGATAGCGAGTGTGTCGCCGAGCAGGCAATATGAGGGGGCTCGGTTGGGCAGCAGCCGGTCAAGTGCAGGTCGTGGCTGCCGCAAACCAGAGGCGGCGACGACCGCGCCGTAGTCTGGTGGGCGCGGGAGGAGAGAGGACCACACAGCAACACTGTTTTTCAAGAGGGGCTTGGGAGGGGCAGCGGGCTCGCTGCAGCGCCGCCGCTCCACAGACGCAGACAATTTCGGAAATAGGTTTATTATGCCTCACGCGGCTTCTCTCAAAGTCAACTCGGCGAAACCTCTGCTGCTGCTGCTGCTGCCGCAGATCAGGGCCAACGGAACAAGTTCCGGGAAACGGAGGCTCCCCGTGCGGCGAGCTCTCCGACGACGCGGAGGGGCCGTGCACCGTTGGGAAGCAGGCGAGAAGTGTGTGCGTGTACGCGCACTCACGATACATCGCTGCACCATCGCGGAATCTTGTCGTTTTTGTTTTTTGTTTTTCCCTCTCGGCGCACAATCCAGCAGGCGATGCTCCTGGATTGTGACGAGAGAAAGGCATCGACCCTTTCACACACGAGCTGTCGAAAAGGGGGATTGCTTAGACGAGAAAAAAGAGGAGAGGGCAGACAGAAGCGCTTGCGCAGCTAGGATGTTTGTTCGGGTGGTTGGTCGCGATTGACCTTGTATGTATGCCGCGGTCGGAGAGAAGGATAACTCAGAAACTGTTTTTTTCGTTGCCGCTAGACTCGGCGCAAGAAGACATCGCAAGAAGGCAGATCGTAACGTTCCCGGGTTACGTCGAACTAACGGCAACGTCGTAACACCGCTAAAAAGAGGAACCTTTCTGCGTACTTGGGAAGGACTGATAAACGACCCCAATTGCGGCCTTCAGCGCTTTTCTCTCGGTACATACGTGGTCGCACCCACGCAATGTGCAACCAAGTCACAACCATTCCGCGCTTACGAGACATACCGTCATCGTGCGTGCAGGGCGGCCCAGCAGACGACGTTCTATCGCAGTGACGCCGCTCCGTACGCAACCGTCGCTCCTTCCGGGGGGGCAAACGCCCTGTGCAGGACGCGCCACGAACTCGTGGCGCGGCTCTTTCTTTTCTTTTTTTTTCTTTTGTCTTCTTTTTTCGATGCCTCTCGGCTGTCCCTCGTGCCTTCCATCAATCACGACCGCCGGCGTTGGACACCGCGTCGTCCCGGCGTGCCTGCGGAATTCGGACCTCTCCTCCCGCGGTCCATCGCGCCAGGTAGTGAGTGGTTCGCCCGGAGAAAGCTCGCGCTAGCCGGCTTGACTTGTGGCTTTGGCGGCTTATAGCTCACGCATGCCCGATGGCCAGTTCTGCCGGGGTCTCGAAATCCCCTGGCCGATGCAAGGTGTTGTGCACCGAACGAGAAGCTGTAGTGCATGACCGCGGGCGCGCGATTTCACTCTTATTACGACACGCAAGGTGGCCTGTCGTTACGTATAGCAGCAAGCACCGGAAAGCGAACCGGGCAAACTGAAACCAACAATGTACACGTCCGAGGAGGTGTAAACGAGATAAGCGTCTTCTGTGTGACCGCTATCGGAAAAGTTCGAGGGTCTATATGTGTCAGAGCGCCCCAATGAGAGGACCCTCATGGGGGACCGCCCTATAAGAAACGACGCATACGGCGTTAAAAAGCACGATAATGTGCACGTGGGAACACACCCCGCCACAATAGCAGATCGAAAAGACTTTCCTGTCTGATTTTGAGGTGTGAAAAGAGAGAAAGAGAGAAAGATGCGCGCGCGGAACACTGGTCATGCCCCAAACCGTGATCCGATTGTGAAAGACGCCGCACTGGATGGCTCCTGAAATTTCGACCACCTGGGGTTCTTTAACGTGCACTGACATCGCACAGATACACGGGCCTGAACATTTCGCCTCCATCTATATGTAGTCGCCGCGGCCAGGATTCGATCCCGCGACCGTCGGATCAGCAACCAAGTGCCATAGCCACTAGACCACCGTGGTGAGACCCCGATAATAGATGGAAAGGCTATTTAATCAAGTGCACGTTCGTATTTTCTTTCCTCTTTTCTCTCTTTCTCTGTCTCGGTTTTTTTTTATTTTTGCTTTTGTCAGCCACTACTCATTTCCAACGACTCGCGCGTCAAATCCATTTCGAACAGAGGACCCGACTCGTTCCTTGTATGACACTTGTCTTTTTCTCAGCTTTTCAGCCTTCTGCAGAGTGGCATGTGCCAACAATTCTGATTCGCCGCGACTCCTTCAAGCAAATCTGTTCGATCGACGATGGCGATCGCGTAAGGCTTGAGTTTTGCCCTGTATGTCGTATTTATTTTTCTGCATGACACGTTGACAACCGATACACGACGAAATAGAGCGTATGCTCCTGCCCGCGTTCTCGTTTTTTTTTTCTTCGTCTTCTTCGTTTCTTAGCGATCAACACGTCATGGGATAACGATCACAGTGCTCCTCTGTTGACTGAATTGGATACGACTGCTCGTCTTCAACTGCCACTGGCAGGAATTGAAACCGCGGTCACATATGACTTTATTGCGATGTATCGGGCGGTGTATATACACATACGAAGTATACAGCTCCTGTTGCCATATACATACACTGATCAAGCATCAGGATTGTGCTTGTCACCAACGTACAGAAACTGTGCTTAAACAATTATGCTCATTTTCTCTCACTTCTATATTAGTTTGTGCCTTATTAAAGAGTGATTTTTTTTTCGTTGGTATTTGGTCGCTGCATGCCAGAGTGTGGCAGAGACCTGAGCCGTGTATATGCATTGCTGGATGTGCGCCTTGAAAATGCCATATTTCGCTCTGAATATAAGAACTGGACACTTTAGAGTTTAAGCATTCTGTTTTATTGTTTGACGAAAAGGCTTTTACGCATATTCTAGAACATTTTGTTCGCGCACGCTTTCCATTCAAGCTTGACTTTCCACTTGCCAAACTTCTCGTTATACATCATATACGTATATAGAAAAGAGATATGGGTACTGCAAATATTTATTCCGTATACCTCTCAACGAGAGTCTCCTCGCGTGCACCTACAAGATGGCGATTCATTTCGCGAATGCATTTATAAAAAGCAGGAAAAAAAGAAAGGTGTTCTCTATAGAGGACAGTCCGCATAGCGGAAACAAGCTCGCACGGGACAACGGGACACCGAACTTTGTGTGTGTATATATATATATATATATATATATATATATATATATATATATATATATATATATATATATATATATATATATATATATATATATATATCCTCTACATGACCTATTATTAAAAGCAGTTACGCTCATTTCGAAAATCCTTTCTTTCTTTTTTTTAACGGGGTGTGAAAGTATAGTTCCTTTACTTTTTCTGCCGTTTATGTGTTTTTTTTTTCTCCTTTATTATTTTCGGAAATCGGTCTTAACCTTATTCATTTGGGAACACGTTCGGTGCAAGAGATTCGTTCGCCTTTAAAAAAAATGAATGAATAAATAAATAAAACAAAAGAAAATAAATAAACGTATAGCAGGCGAAATGGCCTGCAAATGATGCCGCTATCAGAGACGCACCACCGCTTTATCGGGTCCACTTCTTTTTCGACGACTTAGCCGACGGTTATTTACGTTCGTGGTCGTCAAATAGAGCCGACGTCGGCCGCGGCGTCACCTTGCTGGTGTCGGCTCTTCCTATTCATTCCTCCATCGCAATTATGTAGTGCCGCCGGTATATAACAGAAATAAGAGTTCCACCTGGGGAAATATAGGGCACGTTTTGTGGCAGTAGAGAGATTTGGCCGCAAAATCGTTTCAAACGTTTCCATTTGCGCATATACCGGACCACCAAGGGGACCGCCTTCCTCTCCGATACGTAAACTGGTTTCGAGACCGCCGGGCTGTTTGTATCTTTTTGTGTACACTTATTCGAACATCAAAACAAATGATACAAGATTGACTGCGGGGCTATAGTAGAGGGGGTGTGCGTCGCGAGGGAAAGTCGACGGTCTGCCCGCACATTCGGGAAATCAAAGTAATACCGGGAGCGTGTGCCTTTAATTGAAATCGCACGAGGAGACGCGCTGAACGCGTTATTTTATTGCTATATTTATTACCCCGCTGTATTTGCTCCTACACTTTTCCTTTTTTTTCTTGTCAGAAACAGCTATTCGAAGCGTATCACGCCGTGACCTTGTTGTAAAAGACACAGCGCTTGGGTGGCCGCTCTGGGGTATGTACACACCATGACGTCATCCACCCTTTTCTTCATTGAACACCCATGCCTGTTAAAAGGTCGATTGTTTTTTTTTTCTCTTGCGCCATATATATAGCTTCCCTCGCCGCATCTCACGACACTCGGTGAACGCTCAGACCTTCGAGCGCCGGGGCGGCTCTCAGAAGTGCATCCGTATATATCGTCCCTTCTCAGAGAGGCGGCAGTCACTATTCCTTCTGCTTTCGCTGAGCAGCGAAAGGCGAAAACAGGCCATTGTGCCCAGCGTCTTCGTAACACACGACCGAGCAATCAAGTGCCAGGCAAAGCCGATAAACGCTCTCCTCGTCCCAATCCCTCCCCTGATCGTCGTCGACACCGTGCGCCGGCGAGATGGTCGGGGTGTCTCCCGGCGGGGCCGTCGTCGTGTTCGCGTCGTCGGCGTGTGTGGCGCGCGTGTATGCGCGAGCACTCACCGCGGGCTCATCCTTGAACCCGCGCGGCCGAGCGGGGGTCGGCATTTTTTTTTTTTTTTTTCCTGGACGCTCGTGTGTCAGGCCAGCGGCGTTGGTGGGCGCGTTCCCAGGGACCCGCGCAGAGCGAGGGGGCCCCGGGGTGCCGCCGGCTGACCGGGCCCTTGGGTGGTCGAGCACAAATCACGCGGCCGCTGACAGGCCCCCTCGAGCGGGCGGCCCCACCGCAGACGTCTCTATCGCCGGCCTCGTTTCACGGATTTTAACCTCCCGCGCTTGGCGCTCTAGTGGGCGCCGCCGCTCTCCAGGTAGGCACCGGTCACGTGCACCGCTTTATTTTCCCGCCGCGGCTTCCACCACGTATATCTCCCCGCTGGCCAGTCACCTCCCCCCCTTGCAGCAGAAGAGAGAGCTCCTGTTTGCGTTGGCCGGGCACGCCTGCTGCCAGCGGGTCGGCCTGTTAGCGAGGTGCTTCGCGATGCGCGCGTGAAATTGCCTTGTCGAGAGGGAACGCGCTGCAGGCTAACGACGCCGCCGCCGCCGCCACTCGGAGGACTCTCCTCGCCGACACCCCGGCAGTCGGGGGTCCGCTTGATTAGTGCCGAATTTCAATTAATCGACGACCTTTCTTTCGCTAAAGCGAGAACGGAACTGCGCAAGGGCCTGGCTCCGTATGCGCGGATCGAGGCAGTGTTGTCGAGTACAAACTCGCGGGAACTATTTCCAGCCGCGTGTCCAGTGGGGGAAAACGCTTGCCTGCAGCTGCGGACGCCCTTTGAGGTCACTCCTTTGGTGCCGAAATTGATTCCGAGCACTCGTCTACGCGAGAATGCCCTTCGTAGTCGAAGCCGCCTAGGTTCGGTGTGCATAAAGCAATGTTACTTAGGAAAACCATGTCTGGATGGCCAGCCGTGGAAGCTTCCGGTATCGCTTACTCGATGAGCCCGCCGAGGCGTAGTGCACTTGCTTCTGCTGTTCAGTTATCCCTGCGCTATCTCCCAAACACGTTCCATGTGTAGCAAGTGTGCATCTAAAAGAGCGCAGTGTCGCAGAGAATGACACATTGCATGAGCCTAATAAACGTAAGCTGAAACATACCTATTCCAGGTTGCCTCAAAACGGTCTAGAAGCCGCGCTCAACAGCGCTGTCGGGGCATGAAGGATCTATCGCTTAGCATTTCAATAATTGCTGGCGTTTTACTTACCAAAAAACACGGTATATGTTTAGTGGCTACTGAAAATTTCCTACCACCTGCGGTTCTTTTTAACGCGCAGCGTTATCGCCCAGTACACGGGCCAGCATTTCGCCTCTGTAGAAACGCAGCCGCCGCGGCCGGGATTCGTTCCCGCGACCCTCGGATCAGCAGTCAAGCGCCATAGCTACTAGACCACGGCGACGGGTTCCGCGAATGACTTCCGTGCCGGGGGTTTATCCAGAAATTCCATTTTGTTTTTCGGGGGGGGGGGGGGGGGGCTATAAGAGAGAACTGGTGGGTGTTAGGGGGGTGTAGGGGGAGGGGTGTATAAATCCCTGATTCCGTGCACTTATGAGCACAATATAGATGCTTCGAGCCTTGGGGGGATGCAGTCTGCTCACATTGACAATCCATTCTTAAAGCAAAATAATAATACTAATAATAATAAATAAAGACCTCATCGACTTAAGCGCGGCGATAACCATTGATAGCAACGTAATAGTGCAACCGTCCGACGGAGCAGCTTTGATATATAGGCGACGCTAATTTACTCCCTACTACGTGTCGCTCTCGTCGTTAATTAAATCAGACAGCGTGTACAACAACGCAGCTTTAGTTGACAAGAAACAATAACCACGGCTACGGTGGCACACCGTAGCCGTGGTTATTCCCAGATCGCATGTAGCATCCTGATACCATACACAGCATGTGCTCCGAGTATCGAGCGCTTCTTTCTAATTATCCTAACCGGAGATAGGAAACGTCACAAGCAGTGCATGGTCAGCGAGAGCGCGAAACATAGTCAGTGCAAGCACGCATTGTTGTCAAATAAAACGGCATGCGCTGCAGTCGAAGCCGTCCCGTTTGCACAAGTGGGGCGCACGCGGGATTTCCGCAAGTGCTCTGTATATAACCTTTATGACACTGTAACACTCGGACTCCAACACATCGACTGTTCGTATTATATAAGGTGCATTGAGGCTGAGCGCTACATGACAAAAAGTTTTACGAAGCCAACCAAGTGTTTTTAAGCATCACAACCGCTGATCAAGAAGTACTGCTGTAGCTGCAGTGACATGCAAGCATCACAAGAGCTGATCAGCATGTATACAGGGCTGCTATCCCCAGTGACGGCCCGGCCACGCTGGTCTACGCTATGGTACTCGGCTGCTGATCCGAAGGTCGCGGGATCGAATCCCGGCCGCGGCGGCTGCATTTCGATGGAGGCGAAATGTCGAGGCCCGTGTGCTGTGCGATGTCAGTGCACGTTAAAGATCCCCAGGTGGTCGAAATTTCCGGAGACCTCCACTACGGCGTCTCTCATAATCATAGCGTGGTTTTTGGAATCCCACAAATCAATCAATCAATAAATCCCCAGTGACGTGCGATCCACCAATAGAGAGTGGCAGAATGTTATACGTGGTGACTGCGTAGTACACTCTTAGCACGGTAACCTTTAATTTATTTTATATACACAAAAATGCAAAAATATGCTGCTTTACTAAAGGTCAAAGCACTTTAACCTTTAGTAAAGCATCATGTTTTCACATTTTTGTGTACCTATGAAATAAATTAAAGGTTACCGCCCTAAGAGTGTACGCCCAACATCGTCGGCGGCGCACAGCAGGGTTAATGCAGCGCGGGGCGTATGGATAATTTATCTATCGAACAAATAATCTCTCTCCTCAAAGTTATGACAGAATCGGGCGAACGGCAACGCGGTCCCATATATACTGGCGAATTTGTGCGTCGACATATCCGTGATACCGCACGAATAAATACAGGCGCTGAGTTCTTGCCGCGCTGTATACTACGCGCGTTCTTTGTTCCATTGTATAGAAGCTTTCATGGGGAGCTATATCTCGCTGTAAACAGCGTATAGGCTGTTTACTTTAGCGAGGGAGCATGCAGGGTGTTATAGTGCTCCCTTGAAAATCAAGTCGGTCAAGCTGTACTATAGGTGCTTGCGATTGTTGCGTGGCCCGACCGCCGGGCCCTAAAATAAACAATGTGTTCTGTGCCCCTTAACGCCAGAGAGGCGTGTCCGAAGAAGTTGCGACATCTTCATGTGGGAGCAGTCTGCGGCGTTTTCTGTTATCAATATAGGCGCCGCGAGATATGCCAGCGTGTCGCTTCGTCGACATGACAATTATAATTGATGCAATAAAGAGCCAATGATAATGTGCGCCCCACAGATTGAAAAACATTCCGGGGGCAGTGTACGATGAGCCGTCGGGATTTTCGCGTTTTACCGCAGATATTCACATGCCTTCTTCCGAATTCTTCGTATTCACTTTCGTAGATGAAAACCGCAAAAAAAAAAAAAAAAGAGCTCAAGGTTTCTTTTCTGTAGGAATATATATTGTGCGGTCCCTACACGGTGGTCTAGTAGCCATGACACTCGGCTGGTGATCGAAGAGTCGCGGGATCGAATCCCGGCCGCGGCGGCTCCGCTTCGATGGATGAGAAATGTTGAGTCAGTGCACGTTAAAGAACCCCAGGTGCATGGCCGAAATTTCCGGAGACCTCTGTCGTAATCAGCGGTGGTTTTGAGAACGGAAGACCCCACAAATCAATCACTCTATATGTTGTGTGCTTCCGAAAGGGAGGCACGCACAGAAAAGTCACGTGCGTATATAGCGAGTGGTGTTTCCGCAGCTACACTTTTCGTTCTGTCGATTTATATAGACACACCCCTTAGCAACCCCCCTCCACTTTTCTATTCGAGTGGCACCATGGGTAACCCTCGTTCTGGTGGGTATATAACACCACAAGTAGCAACTGAATTTCTGGATACCCCCCCCCCCGCCCCCCCAACTCATTTAGGCCACTCCGTCCGGAATATAACCGCGTCCGGCCGCGCTGATTTCCAACATAGTTCGTCGGTTGAACGTCCGCAGGGGAGGCTCACGCCGCGGCCGCGCCTGTCTGGCGCATGCGCAGTGGGACTTTTCGGTATCGTTCATTCTTTTCACAGTTGACTGCGAACCGACTTGTTGCTAGTAATTACTGGTTGATAATTGGGCACTGTAGTCGTGTATATATATATATATATATATATATATATATATATATATATATATATATATATATATATATATATATATGCGGGCATGATGGCGAGCAGTGGCCGTTGGCGTGACGTAGAGTGAAGTAGATCCTCCTCCGAACAGTACAAACGGAAGATTTATTTGATGCAACGTTTCGACCGGAGTCCGGTCGAAACGTTGCATCAAATAAATCTTCCGTTTGTACTGTTCGGAGGAGGATCTACTTCACTCGATAGATAGATAGATAGATAGATAGATAGATAGATAGATAGATAGATAGATAGATAGATAGATAGATAGATAGATAGATAGATAGATAGATAGATATGTACGGCTGCCCTAACCAATGTGGAAAACGAATCCACATGCGCCAGAAAACGCATGAATAGACCCGTTTCCTGGCGCCGGTACGGAAACGCGTACGCGCGTGGCACCATATGCAGGAACACAGGAGCACACACAAATTAGAACCACGTGTTCCCGTCACAAGTTTCTACTGATCGCAGCGGGGACACCCTCCTAGCAACGTGTCAGGGGGCGAGAGAACACGTCATCAAAAAAGCCAGCTCGACAGAAACAGATTGCCGATGAATCCTGATTAAGAGAGGACCCTGTAAGAAAGGCATATAGTTAGTAGTGAATTAAATGAGTTGGTATTGCGTCAGCCGTTGAGAGCGCATTGCCAGAAAGAAAGAAAGAAAGAAAGAAAGAAAGAAAGAAAGAAAGAAAGAAAGAAAGAACATTGCGTGTGTTGCCATTTCTGACCTCACGAGAACGCATAGACGGATTGAGGGTTTTAGGTTTTCAATAAAAATAAAGACGAACGACAATAACTAAAGAAAAAGAAGGTTGACCTTCATTTTCATTGTAACAACCATGCTCTCTTTATTCTTTCTTTTTAAATTCAAGTTTGAACCGAACGGCGTATGGGGCTCTGGTTTCAATGCAGATATACACACAGATATACTTCACCAATCCACAAGCGCATAGATGCAGAGTTTGCTGGTTTGTTATTGTCATGGCTTCTTCATTAAACCGCTCAGATGCGGCCATAGTATATATATATATATATATATATATATATATATATATATATACTATGGCCGCATATAATACGTCCGTTCGTGCCACACCGACGACGTGCACTTAACCCAGCCCTGTCGTGAAGCATCCTCAGCGTCAGAGTGCGGTGCACGCGCAGGCATTCTCTGGTCGTCGTCGACGGAGGGCACACGGAAGAGGCTGCGTGATCGTGCTAATAAATAAAGTGAACTCGGCCGGAAGACTATACGCGGCGGGTAAACAAGGAACGTTGGAAGGAGAGGGAGGGGGTGATGGAGACGAAATATACGAGGCGGAAAAAGGGCGCACGCAGTCTCCTTCCCAGGGCTGCTCGTGCAAGACGACGACGGGTCCTTTTTTGCGTCGTCGTCAGATGTTGCCCTTGCAGCATGTCGTGACAGCGCGCTGTCGTCGTTCTAATTGCGCCGCGACGCGACCAGCGGCTCAGCAGCCATTGTGTTCGAAGCGGAACCTCGGGAGGTTCTCCTCCTTTTGCTTGCAGCCCGGCGGCCGCGCTTCGCTGCCCTGTAATTACTGCGGCCGGCGGCGGCGGCGGTCGGAGTCGCGCCGTCTAGTGCGCTGCCGAAACCCCGCCGAGCGCGACCCGCGGGACTCTTACGTCATTTGGTCCTCCGCGCTCCGCCAGCTGTACATATATATAGTGACCGACGTGGACACGTGCGTGTGTATAGTATGCCACGCTTGCGTCGTCGTGTATGTATGTATGTATGTATGTATGTATGTATGTATGTATGTATGTATGTATGTATGTATGTATGTACGCACGCTGATTCGCATCATTCGCTGTACGCTGTATGATGTATGTATGTATGTATGTACGCTGATTCGAGGGCGCGGGTTCGTTTACGTTTACCGGCCACATTCATTCTTATCCGGGGTGCAAGCACCACACACACACACACACACACACACACACACACACACACACACACACACACACACATATATATATATATATATATATATATATATATATATATATATATATATATATCAAAAGAGAGAGAGAGAGAGAGAGAAAAGAGGAGAAAGGCAGGGAGGTTAACCAGATATTAGACTCTGGTTTGCTACCCTGCACTGGGGAGAAGGGGAGGGGGTTAGAAAGATGACAGCGAGAGAGGGTACAAGATTCCAGGCAAGCACAACAAATAAAACACGCGCACACACATACACACACACAAAGAACATTCCACTTATAGACGTTCACGAAGGCCGGTAGATGTCAAGAAGCGCAGTAGCGCTTGCATGTCCTTCTTCTGCGACGTGATGTCTAGTCGATGGCGTAGGATGTCTTCTTCCGACAGTGGTTGGTCGTCCAGTTTGTTGAGTGCAAGGCGAAGAGGTTGCCTCTCTACGCTGTATCGTGGGCAGTCACATAAAATGTGCTCAATGGTCTCTTCGTGACCGCAGTGGTCACAGGCTGCGGTGTCGGCCATCCCTATGCGGAACGCATATGCTTTTGTGAAAGCGACGCCCAACCATAGTCGGTATAAGAGCGTGGCTTCTCCTCGGCAAGTCTTGGGTGGGACTCGAACGCTTAACGTCGGATCGAGAGAGTGAAGTCGGGAATGCGTGAAATGTGTGCCACCCCATTGCGATACAGTACACTTGCGAGCAAGCAGATGGAGCATCCGTGCCGCGTCCGTCCTTGACAATGGTATGGGTACTTTTTGATCCATATTATGTGCAGAACGGGCGGCTTGATCGGCCCGTTCATTGCATATAATCCCGCAGTGACTTGGGAGCCACTGAAAAGATATTTTGTGGCCTGCCTTCCCTGTATGTTGCAGCATCTCTGTAACCTGGATATATCTCTGTATATATCTCTGTATATATCAAAAAAGTTCTTCCTGGCTATCGGGATAAATATACTATCAAAAAGTCACAGTGACAAACATAGGATTTATTCTGACGTTTCGGCTGGAGGCCAGCCAACACCATGTGTATATATATATATATATATATATATATATATATATATATATATATATATATATATATATATATATATATATATGGTGCTGGAGTGATTGAGTTCTACGTCCTAAAACCACGATATGATCGTGAAAGGTGCCGTAGCGGAGGGCTCAGGAAATCTCGACCACCCAGGGTCCTTTTACGTGCACTGCATGACATGGCGCAGTACCCAACATTTCGCCTCCGTCGAAATGCAGCCGGCGCGGCCGGGATATATTACGCAGCGCTAATGGGAAGGTTATGCAACTGCGTTCACGAGAGTCACAACATAGTATACAACCACCGTCGAGTGCGATGCGCTCTCGCTTCAACGGCGTCGTGCGGTGTTAAATCTCCACGCAGTGCACGCCTTGTGCCGCGATTGTACTACACCTTTTCCCCCCTTTTAGAATGTCGTTTTCATACCAAATCTACATAAACAACCTTTTCCCGATGACTTTTCTCATAACGAGGCCTTACCGCACGTGCCCGCTGTCCATAAACTGCAATATCATCGTCCGTGCACGCCGAGACGCAAAAGTGCAACAACACCATGGGTGCTCGAAACTTGGCAGCCCCCCAGCAAAAACCTATTAGCTGTCTGGCGTAGACGGGCAGCGCCCCCGAAAGCCACGACAGCACGCGAGTGTATGCCTGTACCTGTGTGCAAATGTGGGACCACGTTTCCTTGCACACCATCTGGGTGGTGGGGCTCCGTATCAGGTAGAACTTGCACAGATGCGTCTTGCCGCCTGGCTGCACCGTGTGTATGCTTTGCACAAAGGTGATTTCGTTCAGCTTGAGCTGTGTATGAACTGAATAAATACGGGGCTGTTTCGCCGTGTGGCATGGGGCGGCAGTAAGTTAGGCGGGCAGATGAGATCAAGAAGTGTATGGGAACAGAGTGGTCGCAGTTCACGGAACTGGTACAATTGGAGACCTATATGAGAAAGGCCTTTGCTCTCTGCAGTGGGCGTAAACATGATGATGGTGATTTGGTTGTAACGGTTGACTGGCTAATTTCTAGGGTTTAACGTTTCAAAACCACGATCTGATTATGAAAGACGCCGTACTGACAGCGCACGTGCACTGACATCTCACAGCACACGGGCCTCAACATTTCGCCTCCATCGAAATGCAGCCGCCGCCGCCGGGATTTGATCCCGTGACCCTCGGATCAGCAGCCCAGTACCATAGCCACTAGACCACCGTGGCGGGGCGGTTGTAGTGGTCGTTGAGAAACCATACGCACCGTTGACGCTTCGAAACCGCCTGCGAGGATGGGACGAAAAGTTTGGATCACATCCGCAAAATTGTCTCAGGTGAATCGCCAGCCAAATGTATACCCCGATTGATTGCAGACACTGTTTACACGTCCGCCACGTTGGTACAACGGCTATACAGTGCCATGACTGCCGCCCTGAAGGAGGCAGTTTTCCATCCCGGCCGCGAGGACACAGCTGTGAGCCTCAGGCTATGTATAGTATACTTGCAGGCGGATACACGTTGCTTGAGACATGTTAATCGTATACGCTTGCCTAGGACATACAATTAAATTGGAACAGCGAAGTAGGAGGAGGAATAAACTTCATTTGAAAAAAAAAAAAAGAGCCGACGGCAGACTCGTCCGAGGTGGGCGGCGTCCAGTCCAGGATGCCGTGAGCCTGGGCTGATAGCTTGGCCTTGCTCACCAGCCTTCGCTGGTCTTGGAGCCTTGTGCTTCTCAGTTGCGGCTTCCCACTGCTCGATGTTTGGCGCAGTGACAGGTGGTATCGACGGGTTAGCTGCACATTCCCACACCATATGATATAGGGTATTTGCTGCAGAGTAGAAGGTACAGTTACATCCGTAGCCGTGGGATTGGAGTGCAGGAGTGTTCCGTGAGGGAATGTGCTGGTCTGGAGTTTCGGGAACAACACCGTCTCCTCTCTTGTTAATTTGGGGTGCGGGGTTGGGTAGGTCCTCCTGCCCATTTTGCAGTGGCTTAGGATGTTTGTGTATCGTTTGGGAAGTATGTACATATTATATAAGCTTTCGTAAATGCGACAGTATATACGTACAAGTATAGGCACAAATTGTTTCACGCGCAACATTGTGAGTCCACAGAACACTATGTAGGATGTGAATACCCATAGCAGGCCCAGGTATGTTCCATGGCTCATCCACAACGCCGTTTTTTGACAACCTGCTTCGGCGATGGTTGTCCACGTTAGACTTTTTTTTCCACATCCACCGGGTTATATTGGCGTAGAGCAAGCATCGTACATATAAGATTGCAAGTTTTGTCGTATGTAATCGGCACCCGCATTAGCTATCTTTCTTTTTTAGGGGCGAAGCATCTTAGTGCCGAGGCTTGTCCGTTGTCCGTGCTCATGGCACAGCACCGTTCTTATGTGCTGGGTGTGGGCCCATCCTGGAGGCAGTACAGTCAGACGGTGTGTGTGTGTGCGTGTGTGGGCCGATCCCGGAGGCCGTACACCCAAATAGTGTCGTCTGCTGTCGTGAGACAGAGAGCGAACGGCGCGCGTTGACTATAGGAAACGGGGCGTACGCGTTAACTAAACGTAATCCGGAACTCGGCACGATCTACGACTTGGGAGGGCAGGAACCTCATAAAGACCAGGAGCATAAATGACAACGCGTGTGTAAATATACACACGCGTTGTCACTCATTTACATGCGTGAGTGGGCAATGTCACGGGTAATTTACGGTGACACCGAACGATCCCCATTGCTTCGCCCACTCGTCATGATTCACTTCGTGGAGATGCGTGGATTTTCTTTTTCCTACTTCGTTCGACCACGTTTTAACTATACCTCTAAAATTTCATCGCCATTATTCTTTACCACATCGATCGCAGTGCATTCGCGCTACCGCCAGCATCAGCCTTGTCGCGAGAGTGATCTTCACTTCGGCGTGCTGGTATACAACGACAGCGCAAGCGGCGGACTACATAAATATGTGCATGTACTTGGCACGGCAGTCGCGCGCATGTCGCCGAAAGCCACGTTCCCGCGCGTTTCCTTTTTTTTTTCTTTTTTTGGCGCATCTCGAACGCAAGAACGCGGTCGCGACTGCCAAGTGGCCGATCCGAGTGAAAGTGCGCTCGCGGTCACCGCGCTAACGGTCCCGCAGCTGCGACCACCGGCGGCATCGGATCGCGCCAGAGCGCGGGCGCATGTTTGGCGAGGAGCACAACAGTTCCCTGATTGCGGCGGCGGCACGGCAGCTCCCGCGGCTGAAGACCTTGAGATCGCCGACGAGGAGGCATAAACAGACCGGTTCAACATTTGCCGCGCGGGACCCGCGAAGAGACAGATGTCTGGCAGTAAACTGGGCCTTAAATTAGGCGGCAAAAAAGAAAAAAAAAAGAAAGAGGCCCTTTTCGGCCGAGGCGCCTTGCCGCCACCCGCGCAAGGGGTTGGCACCCCGCCGCCACAGCCGCCGCCGCCGCGGATCGGGCTCGGCCCGCCGAGATCCGGTTGCGAAGCCCGAGCGAATCGTGAATTGTAGCGTGCCATTGTGTGTGCGCCAGGCGGGCGAGGGGACGGCCGCCTTCATCACGGAAATAGACTGCCTTCCTCGTGCTCTCATTAGCAAGGCGCACGCCGCCGGCGCGACGAGACGCGCCCACGGTGTATCGCACGACAGCGGCTACCGAAGCGGTGGCTTGATTGAGACGAATGCCCCCCCGTCGGCCGCTGCACTGCACCGGTACCCCGCGGGGAAGGGGGGGGGCGAGGGGGGGGGGCAACGCGTGCCTGTATAACTGCGCTCGATGTGAAGCGAATGGCCGGCTGTGTCGAAAAGAAGAAAGTCGTGTATATGTATTGATGGGACCGATAATGGGCACGATACAGGAGAATGCGTCTCCGATAAACGGGACGAAGTGAAATAAGGATGGTGGAACCGCGACGGCATAGCATGTACGCTGTCGCGTTCGGTGCTTCGACTGCACGTTTTTTGGCGAGACCCCCCTCTCCTGTAGATGGCTCTTCACGAATTCCTATGAGCGGTGTATATGCACTCCGTAAACTCTATGCAGAATCGGGCGCCGCAGGTTAACATAGATGCATGTTTTAAGCATGTATCTCCGTCTGTGCGGCTATGCAGTGGCATGCAGCACACGTCAGCTATGCAAGCATGCGCACTATACGAAAACGCCGGAAAGCGTCATTATAAATAGCGCGAATGGCAACAACAAAAAAAAATAGAAAATCTTGAAATAGACCCTCTGACAGTAAGGCGTTTACGGCGCCTAACAACATACAAGCGCGTCCATAAAGTCCGTCGCGTGGCTTTAGCGAGTTGACCACGGCCGGCACGGACCGGCGAGAGAGAGAGAGCTATACGAGTCTGCAGCCAGTGCGCCCTGGTGGTTTTCCCCCGGCGTTGCACCTATCGGCCCCACGGCTTCCGCGCCACGTGCTGTGGCCCGGGGCTTGCAACGCCGGCGCCTCGGGAGACCCCCGTGCCCGGCAGAGAGCGGCGGCGGTGGTAGCGGCGACCGAGCTGCTGCAGCCCTCCAGGGGCACTGGGGCTATATTTAAAACCTCGGCACGGCCAAGACTAAACAAGGTTCTTCTTCGACTGCTCCCTTTTGCTTGCTTGGGCCACGTCGATCTTTGTTTTTGTTTTTTTTAGTATTTTTTTCGCCGCCCCCGAGCGAGACCCTCACCGCAGTCCTTGGGAGAGGCCGCCTTTTATTCCCCCGGTGGTGCACTGGTGGCCGTGGCCGGCCGGCAAGACGGGGCACCGACAGACGACAGCCAGGCGCGCGCGATCCACCGCACCACCTGGGCATCCCCGCGCCTTTTATCTTTCCCGGCGATTATATAGCGGCGGCAGCACACTCGACGTGTGACGCGTGCGGCAGGCTTGACTCGGCCGCCATGCATGCGGCGTTGTTGCCGCCGGTGACGGAGGACTTGTCGTCGCGGCGCGGTTATATATACAAAGCCACGCGCTTCGACGTCTGGTCGCACACTCGTCCGCGTGATAAGATCTGAGATAGCTTAATTGCGCTTTGCTTCGGTCGCGTACGCTCGCTGCATACCGCCTGAAGCATCGCGACGCCTTGCTCGAACACGCTCGCGCGGTGTATGTTTCGAAGTCCCGTGCGAAACACGCGTGAATATTTGCCGCCCCGGCTTGTGCCGTCTGTTCTCAGAGGAAGGACGTATAGTGTATAGACCCAAGGAGATTGAGGTCCAGTGTTGGGATGACAAAGTCGACGATGAGCAACAAGTCTCGGTTTCGTCGCGCGTTATAAGATAACTGCGTATACCGTACTGTTTCGAAGCACCGTCTGCGATTCCTTTCATTGTTATATATACGCGTTAGAAATGTGTCGAGTCATGCGAGTCACCTCGTATGTACCGACCAAATGACAAAAAAAAAAAAAGCTTGTCGCTGTGCATAAAGAAATTTGAAACCACCGTAGGCATTTGTTTTATCTTATGCTTCGTCGAACAGAGTGTGAGGTACTGGGTATATAGCTTCCTGTTGGCACTATGTAAGCAAAAAGAAAAAAGCGGCGGGGGGGGGGGGGGGGTGAGTCGTTGTGACCACGTGGCATGAAAGCAACACGTTATAAGACAGACATCTGTGCTTTTTCTGTGAGGCGGTGAAAATCTGTAACTTCGACGACGCCCGCCTCGATGCGTTGTGTAGCATCTGCTGGCAGGTGAAAAGCATTTCACTCGTCGCTCATACGTATATAAGTGTATATACACAGACGCGTTTGATTTACCTTTTTTCGATTGTGTAAGGCGCGCGCTAGGACCATAACAATAATAAAAAGAACCTATGGTTAAAGACGTCGAGTATAAACTTTGTAAGCACCATCCGCTGCATATTGCTGCGCCATGCATCCTGTAAAAGCGATAACACTCTCACAGTCACCCGCTTAATGATGCGCGACGTTCTGCGTTGCGTCACAACCCATTATGCGTCACATCACAAGCCATAGGCCTGTGATTATAATAGCCCAAACCTGCACATCATGTTTAGATACGTCTTCGTCATCATCATGAGCGAAAAATGTGTTTCTGTCTCAGTCTCTTCCTAAGGTGCGTAAAAGCGTTAAGTGGCGTAATAATAGTACAGGAACAACGATATCGCATTTGCTGTCAGGAAAACGACCAAACCAAAGAGCAGTGCAACCAGCCAAGCTCACAAAGATATCGTTGTTGAAAGCGCTTGCCTCTCCGTTGCTCAGGCCACGTCGCGTTTTTATTGTTGCGGTACTTAATGCGTTCATTCTTTTTCTTGCTTTTCTCCCTTCTTGAATCGTGAGGCTCGTTGCCTAACTTTTAAAGATTCAAATATATTCTAAGAAACTCACGTTAGTCTTCTTTCCATACGTTGCTATTTGCCACGCGACAGAAGCTAAAAATATTGTTCGCTCGTCCTGTTACAGAGATTTATAAAACTGGCCGCTAAAAAAATGAACTACAATGAACTGTTCACTCCTGCGCAGCGTTGGTACACGCGGCGTGCGAGAGGTACTGCCAACAATGCACGCGCCGTACCGGGTTTGCGCCTTTGTTGCGTGCATTTGCAATAAGCTGAACGAGCTACTGTAGCGTAATTACACGGGCACCTCAATTAGCGGGAATTCGCATTTTTTTTAAACGTTCCATTCCATTTTCTTGTAACCAGGTGCCTCTGTAGCCCAGCGATTATGAAGCTGCATAGCCTGAAGGCACGTTGCGTTTGTTACGATAAAGTGCCGCTCGTTGTGACAACAATGACGAGAGGCAGAGTAGGAACGCGAAGGACGTAATTAATATGCAAGGAAGCTCACAGTTGTTTCTGCGGGTTCACGCAAGTGTGCATCTCGGCAACGCTCGCTCTGTTCGCCCTCTCGCCGAGCTCAGGTGCGTGACCCTCAGTACACTGCGAACCAACAGTGAAGCACGCTTCTCGTATTCGAGTTGGCCGCATTTCACGCTGTATCCTCTAACACATGAGCGCATAGAAGTACCTCCTGCATAAATTGCTTTTAATATATTTCTTTCTCTTGATGTTTTATAGTTTCTTGTACTTTAGTAAGACACAGAGAGAGAGAGAGAGAGAGAGAGAGAGAGAGAGAGAGAGAGAGAGAGAGAGAGAGAGAGGGGGCAGTGATGTCAACCAGCAAAAAGAATCTGGTTTGGTAGGACCATCCTCAGCGGTCAGCGTTAGTGTTCTGCTGCTGAGCTCCGCGTGCAAACTCGGATCTTGGCAGTAGTGCTCCAGTGAATGTGCAACGTAAAAAAGAAAAAAAAATAACAACGCTGATAACAAAACATGATAGTTCATCAATTTCTCGGGTGCAGTTCCATCAATGTCAGGTGACCGAAAGATTAATTCGGAGTTTTCCACTGTGTTGGCGTACATGTCAATCTTTACCTTGCTTTGGAACGCCAACAACTATCAACACTTAAACTAAATCCAAACATTACCTTTGTTTTTTGGTTCAGTTTTCTCGTGCATATAGGCCTGTTATTAATAGACCACAAGGCTTGCAGAAGCAGTTAATTTGAACTTGATACCGTGCAGGTCGAAAGTATAAGCGCATATATGCATGCACTCGTTTCTGAAAACGCTGTAAATAAAAGTATGATGTGTTTGAGATTACGTGCACATGACATAATTTAATTTGACACACAGCTCGGTCTCTTTGCAGGGCGAGGTGTTTAAGCAAGAAGATAACGAAAAGAAACATGTTCGAACTTGTTTTTTTTTTCGTACTCACTTGTCAATTACGCAACGTGACAAACCTAACAGACGTCACTTTGAAAAAACAAACAAACAAAACAAATGACGTCAGATGCGGCGCGACCGTCTTCACTGAGAGCTAAAATGCACGCGTGGATGACGCTTGATTCTTTTTTTTTTTTTTCAAGTACTGCTCTCGTCTTTCGTTTCACGTGAAAGTGCACATAACCTCACGCGCGGTTTAATATTCTTGTTAATCACCTGCGCCCACCTGTACGCACGAGCACACGTGTTTACCGAGACGCAGTTGCGCCGCAAATAAATTAGGAGAAGGCACAATCTGGGTTTCCGAGCGACGGCAATTGGATATAACGCAGGGAGGGACTTGTAATGCTCCGCGGTGAATTTATGAAATATGATTTCAAAGTGGAACTGCACACGAAGTCAGGCCTCCAGTCGCACGCGACGTCCGCTCGAAAAAAGAAAAAAAAAGAGTGACAAGACCAAACGCAAGCAACCTTGTGTTCGTTGCGCCACTAATCGCCGACAAGGCGCTCATATAGGAAATGTCTCCGCCAGCAGCAGCGTGCTCTAATCTATACCGCCAGGAGTGACCAGACCGTGGTGGGGTTACGGGCTATTTTGGTTCCGTCGGACACCTGCGGCGCGCCGGACGTGGCGAGGGTGTGGGCGCGCGAAGATGAAAAACTTGCGTGCGTGTCGTCTAGCCTGTCCGTTATGAAACTGGAGCAGTTTCGGTATACCCGCGGCCGCCCGCTTTATAGGTTTCTCCTAGGAATAAAACTTGACTCAGCCCCACTCCTCGCAGCCTCTCGCTTTTTCTTTCTTTCTTGTTCCCGCCACGGCTACTCTTTAGCGCCGCTGCGAGGGTTAGGGCGTAGAGCTCGCGCGCAACGCTCGCTGCAAGCCGGGAAGGGGGGGGTTTGTTTTTGTCTCCCCGCTATGTAAGGGGCCTGCGGCGGTGGTTCTCGCTCAGACGACGTGGCGGCCGAGGTGCGTGCGAAAGCTTATGCTAAATTTGACGAAGCATTCGGCTCTCTTTCTTTTCTTCTCCCTCGCTCCCTCTACCGCTGGCGAGTTTTTTGGTCGTCTGGCGTGAGAAGTCAGCGCGCGGCGAAGGGAGGAAGGGAGCCCTAAAACCGCTAAGGTCATTGCACCTGGAGGAAAGAGGAGGCCGCGCGGAAAGGCTTTAACACGCCCTTGGGATGTTGCCTGCTTTTTTTCTTTTGCCGGCTTTGACAAATTGTTGACGACCTTCCAAAAGGCGAGCGCCCAGCGCCGTCTGCGACTGCTAAGAATGCGTCACGTTGGGGGAGGCCCAGCTCCCTGTCACGCGCGCCATCTGTCTTTGCTGCGCGCAACTGATCTTCTTCCCCCACTTCTCGCTCATTACGCGAAGCCTCTCCTTGTGCCACGGCCTGCCAAGCGTTGCGCCTGCAGCACGCGCGATGCCCTCGGCTCGTGTTCGAGCGGTACGGGCGGGCCGAAATGCGCGCTCGGTCACTAATCATCCGGATGAGGAGCGAAATGTTCCGGTCGCCGAGAGAGAGAGAGAGAGCGGTGATTTGAAACTCGTGGCGCGAGCGCCACTGTGGGCCGTGTCTGTAGACCACGACGTAAGATAATGCCCCGCTGGCTCGACTCGTGCAACTACTACAACGACATCCGAAACTCTGCCACAATGCGCGCGCAAAGAACCGAGAGATACACACGCTTCCTCGCCTCGCGGTATCCATGAGGCGAGCGTAGAACAAAAAAAGAAAGAAAGAAAAAAAGAAAAGTGTGTCACGCTCCGCATTCGAAAGCGGCGAGCGACCGAAGCGAGAAGTCGTCGCAAAAAAGAAAAAAAAGAGAGAGATCGCCGGCAGCCGCAGAAAAAGGCCGGCAGCTTCCGCGCGCGCCCGGCGCTCACTGTCCAGGCGGCGTCAGTCGGGCCCCACCGCCGCCGGCGCGCAAACATTCTCGAGCACGGCGTGTCAGAGGAGTAAAAGAGTGGGGATAAACATGGTTTCAGACATCGTGAAGGCTCCTTTGAGATGAGCGCGGCCCTCTCGTCTCGGCGCGCCGGGTTTGTTTTTCTCCCCCCCCCCCCCTCCCCTTCTTCCACTCGCTTTCCTTGGCGGCGCGGTGGCCGCTCCTTGGGAACCCACTGAATGAGCACAGTGTCATCAAGTTTTATGGTGTTGCGCCGCCGCCTGCTCCACATAGGCGTCGCGGCGGCCAGCACGCTGCCGTGCCGGCCGCTTCTCTCTGTGTTGGCCGATCGATGGAGGCTTCGAAGCTGCTGGCTTGCTTTGAGCATCTCTGCATATTCCATCTTTTTTGCCCCGTACACGCTCCTCCCCCCTCAACTCACTGGCGGTCTGGACGCCGGGGTCGTCGACCCTGGCGCGAGCCCTGCGTCGTCGTCCGGAGACGCGCTGCTGCGGAAGCGACGTCCCGCCGGACGGCGGCGGCGACGCGCGCGACCGTTCCTTACAAAAGAGCCGAGTTTTTTTACGGCCGCCACCAGCCTCTTTCTGCGACGTGAACGCGAGCGCGTGTGCGTCTCGTCCGTCGGCTGCGCCAAGCGGCTTCGTGCAACTTGCTGCGCGCGCGCGCGCCCACTTTCGCGGGTGGGAGGGGGGTCGCTTGTTTACCAGTCGAGTGGCGGCCGCTGGTGCACCGGGGGTCTCGCGCCGTCCGCCGAGTAGCACGTCGATGTCCGCGAGGCGACCTTCACACCGGCGGGACTCGACCGCTGTGCGTAGACGGCGGGGGATCCGCTTTCGCGTCGCGCGCTCCTTTTTTCTCACAGCCGCCTGCATCCAGGTCGGGCCATGTGGCTGGCTGTAGGACAATGCGGGGGGTTCTTGTTATCTGCTTTTACGCGCTCCTCGTATGACGAGGCCGAGCAATATCATCGCGTGCCTTCTTTTTTTTTTTTTTTTGCCGCCTTTGAAAGATCTGCTTGTTGTGAGCTGCGAACGATGAAATCATTGTCATATCTATATCGACCGTGCTTCGATAATATGCTTCGACCCAGTAAACCACGTATCCTTTTGAGCAGAAGTAATGAAGGAGGAGGAGAAAGGAATAGAGGAGAAAGTAATAGAGGAGAAAGGAATAGAGGGAAACTACTTCTCTAGTTTTCCTCGAAGCGAGACGCGTGGGAAAAGGGGAATAGCACCGTTCCCTGTCCTGACTGCGCATCAGAGGTTAAAACTTTATCTGGCTAACCTGGCGCGCTAATCTGGACACTGTCAATTTCCGCCATCCTGTCGAATCCTGTAATGGCGGCAATGCGAGCCAGTCAGGAAGCCCGTCGCAGTGCTCCGGGTCGATCGGAGATGACGAGATAGCGAATTTGACAATGTCCAGGATACCACCAACGGACTTTTGAACCGTGATATGCGAATTACATCTTCCTCTACCTCCTCTGTAATGCGCCTATTCCTTAATTTATTGTGATTAATTTCATCTATCGCTTTTGTAAAACTCATCCATCTACATTCACCGACGCAAACTGTTAACGTTTTAACGTTTTCTAAGCTGGCAAATGAGTTCTGCGGAAATCGTTACTGCACCTTGCGGATTTCCGCGGTATTCATTTTGCCTTATTCATGTCCCATTGTCTCCAGTTGTCGATAATTTCGTCATCGCACTGTCGCCGGCTACCCTCCTGGTTAGCTCAGAATGGCAGAGCGATCGCCCCGGACCGGCGTTGGTCTCGGGTTCGAACCCCCAGGACCGCACAAATTTTTCGACAACTAAGGGGCTTTCATTTCTGAGGAATACCCATGGATCTCATTGTTTAACTCTCCGCGTACGAACGGGTGAATGTACTGGATACTAATTCTCCCTGTCATAATCGTTACTCCACGCTGCTCCAATACCCTTTCGTCTTTCCGTTGTACCAACACATTGCAACTTTGCTCCTCTATACCCTCAGAAACCGGTTTGCACAATACTATCGTGACTCTGAAAATGATTGATGGAGGTACAAATGGGTGAGGTAACGCCAAATATGCACACATGCTGCATGGCGTACCAGTTCGGAGCCTTCCTCCATTCGGCAGCACATCCTATACCTGGGCGCTAACTTTTGTGCATGTACTGTCATACACGCTTCGAACGTTAGCCGCGGGAGTGGGCATCGTGGTTTGCTACTGTACTTGCTTCCGTGCGCCATCTCTCTCCAAGTGAACACTTTCAGTATATCGATGTAATCGTGCCTGTCGCATATAGGAGCGTTCTTCTGTTATAACTTGCTCCCGTTTGCGTATGCGTAAGAACTTACGCTGGACTTCGCAGGGCGGCCGCGTTTGTGACCGCTTAATTACACGCCTCTCGAACACATTTCGCGCGCCATGCCTGTCACCATCAAGTGTACGGGAAAGATCGATAGATTAGATTATAGATAGGGGCGTTGCAACTTTCAAATGGCTGGGTAATAACTAATGGTTCAACCGCTATTTCCTTCTTTCCTTTCCTGCGCTCTCTCTCTCTCTCTCTCTCTCTCTCTCTCTCTCTCTCTCTCTCTCTCTCTCTCTCTCTCATTTTTCTATTCCCCATTCTCCAAGCGTATAGGATACCAAACCGAACATTTTTCTGGTTAACCTCCCAGCTTTCTTGCCCCGCCAATGTGGTCTATAGTGGTTATGGCGCTCGGCTGCTGATCCGAAGGTCGCGGGATCGAATCCCGGTCGCGGCGGCTGCGTTTCGATGGAGGCGAAATGTTGGGGCCCTTTAGTCGTTAAGAACCCCAGGTTGTCGAAATTCCCGGAGCCCTCCACTACGGCGTCTCTCATAATCATATCGTGGTTTTGGGACGTGAAACCCATAAGTTATTGGCTCCGTAGTGACTTGATTTCGCCGAAGAAAGAAAGGAAAAGATAGCGAAAAAGAACAAAACAAACAAACAAAAAAGAAACGCGGATCGACCACGCGGGTGACGACATGCACCGGGCGCGATCACAGCTATAGTTCGCGATGAGCGATCCTCGCGAGGCGTTTTATGGCCGCCGGATCGCATGGGCCCTGTTCGCGCGATACGGCCAAGGTCACGAGGCCAGCGCGGTGGCGTCGTAGGGGACGCAGTTCCTCAAGAAAAGAAAAAACCAAAATAATAAACAGAGAGAGAGAGAGAGAAGTGAAAAGAAGCCGTCTGGGCGCGCCGGTGCCGGGCATCGCCGCGTTTACGCCCGCGTCGGCGTCCTGCCCGATTGCGCCGCGGCAGACCACATTGAACGTATTTCGGGCGCTGCTCGGCGTCGGCGCGCTCTGAGGTTAGGCCTTATCACCGTTACGTAAAGGCGCATGCCGTGTATGCCCATCAGTTGTTGTCGTGTGGCCATCGCAGGATAATTTCGGTGAACAAATTCGGCGGAGAGAGCGCCGAATATTTACCGTCAAAATACGCATACACTTGGTTGCAGCTGCTTTTGTTTTTTTTCTCTGATGACGCCCGGTCCAATGACTCGCCGTTCTCACGCTTCGCTCGAGCTCGCATCAGCTATTCTGCATAAGTTCATGTATTAATTCAGTTGACGCGTGAAAAAGGCCGTGTGGCCATACGGCATTCATTAATTGATTTATGGTGTTTTTTACGTCCCAAAACCACGATTAGATGATGAGAGACGCCATAGTGGAGGGCTCCGGAAATTTCGACAACCTGGTGGTCATTTAACGTGCACTGACATCGCACAGTACACGGCGCCTCGACATTTCGCCTCCATCGAAGTGCAGCAGCCGCGGCCGGGATTCGATCCCGCGACCCTCGGATCATATATAAGAGCCAAAGAAAAGCGAATTGCACGCCATGCTATAAGCGTGAAAGGACTGAATCATTTCAGAGAACGCGACATCTTCTGGAGGGAGTATAATACGTACGAGCATGTATATGACAAAGGTCAGCAGGCGGGAACTTAGGGTGTGGTTGTTTTCGTACAGTCAGCGACACGGTGGCTCCGATGACAGGGGTGATCATCACCAAGGAATAGGCTTGGAAAAGAAAATTTCCGCGTACTCGTGCAACATCGCGTATGTCGAGAATGTGTTGACCATAAGAAGTACAAAACATGCCCATTTATAGAACACTATGGCCAACTCGCTCAGGATAGGGTAAATTGGAAATCGTTGGGAGAGGCCTTCGTCCTGCAGTGGACTTAACAATAGGCTGATGATGATGATGATCATGGCCGAGAAATCATTATTCTTTCTAAGACACTAAAATTAGGCGTAATTTATCGATCTGCGACTTCCGACGCGTTGTTCGACTTCGCCTTGCCGTTTGGCACTCTTCATCAGCTCTATTTAGATTTAATATTTGACCTACGGATCGACGGTACGTGTCACATGGTGCATGAAGTGTCACATCTTCGTGAAAGCAATAAACCACATTTCGATTTTTTTGTTTTCGAAAGAAAACTTTGCAGTATACGTGCCACTCAAAATGCTGAGGCCAAGACCATCCTCGCGATCGTAACCCCCGAAATAAAACGGCAACGAGCGAACGTGGGTTTCGTCAACTCGTCTCGAACGTATATAGAGCGCCATCCAAACTATTTACTCTCGCGGGCTGACGCAACTCCTCGGCTGTTAAGCGTATATAGTCGCTGCCAGCGACTGCTTCGCAGTCGTCTGATTAGGTTCTCCCTCTCGGACACTAACTGAGGCGAGACGACCGTGATGCCTGTTTCGCAAACGGCCGTGACATTGAGTACGGGCGACTTTGCTTGCGCAACAAGTGTCGCTTCGTGGTGGACACCAGCGTAACCCACGCGTGGTCGGCCGGCCGCGCCAAATGATGATCCCAACGGTATCCCGGGTCCCTTCTTTACGAGAGATCGCGCAACCACCGCTGCAGCTTCGAAGTGCAGCCTGCACTCGCACAATCCTGTTCGGACACGCAAGCACATCGCGCGGCAGGGCCGTTTACAGACCGCGCGTACTGGTCTGTGGCAATCTGCGATCTATAGGAGAGAGCAAGCAAAAGAAAAAGAAATAAAGGAAGGGGGGGGGGGGATATAAGGGACTTCGCAAGATGTCATTCGGGGCTACTGCACATATACGCGTTCTCATCATGCAGACCGAAACGCGCCGCGTCGCAAATATCTCTCTCGGCTGCTTTACATTCGTGGCCGGTTGTCGCGCGGTACCCTTTTACATAACAGCGCATCTCGCGAATGTATATAGCTTCGGCGAGCGGACCCCGAAGGGGGTTTTGCGAAAGGGGCTCGTCGGGAAGGCGCCCGTTTCGGCGTGCGTCGTCCCATCGAGACGGCGTGTCCGGCGAAGCGCGATGCTGGCGGGACGCGTGCGGTTGTTGCTCCCGGTGTCCGGCCTTGGGTCCTCGGCCTTTCGGTGCCCTTTCTTTCCCCCTGCTCATTTTCTTTTTTTTTTCTCTCTTCTTTTTTATTGCCATTCGTGCCGGCTGCCGCCGGAGACGGTAGTCTGGCCACCGAAACGACCACCGCGCTACTAATGCTTCCTTCGGCCGTCGCGTTGCAAACCGCTTCGTCTGCGAGGAAAGAACGGTCAACCCTTTTTTTTTCTTTAATATATATAGGAGCGCCTGTGCACTTAACGTCGTACGGCTCCCAGTTCGCAGCGCTGGATTACCGAGTCTTACAGAGCTAGCTCGCTATAGCGCCGCCGAAATTGAAAAGTTGGACATCCGATAGCGCAACAAGCGTAGTCAATGTCTCGTCCGCCCTCTCCTTTCTATTTTCTTTCTTCATGATGCACGTGGTGGGGCGCGTTTCAACAGAGCTTGCCCCCTTAACGACCCTCTTTCAATAACCAGCCCTGTACGAGGCTACGCCGCCAAACGGACGGCAATTCTGATGCGCGGTGATCAAACGCATTCGGGGGACTTATATGGCTGTCTCGCAACTTCTGCCGCAACAGTTGACTTTGTAACGGATGACATTAATTTTAGCAAACTGACGCGCGCAAACTATCTTCGCTTTATTGACCTGCGCGCAAACGTATATATTCCCGGAGGGTCACCTTCAAAAGCGCGTGCAATTTGTGCTGATGCTTTTAGCGAGGACACTGACTGAATCTTCAACGTCGCATGGCTACAGACGAATGCCGTAAAGCTTTCGCATCTATAGTCGCGAAGGGTTTCGAATGGGAACGGGAGTGTGCACAGACATGCATGTGCTTGAGCCAGGAAAAATGTGGGCTTTGGCCTCGTATTACGCTAATAACGTTTTGCCATTCATTCATGATGTTATAATATATATAGCTGCTCTTCGCAGCAGTGAATGCATGAAACTTTCGCAAGAATATATCGATTCCAGCGCGCATTGCAAATCCTAGTCTTGATGCTAGCTTTTATAGCGAAGCTCATTGCAAGCTATAGGGGTATTTTAAGGAAACCGAGAATCTTTACGGGGCTTGTGTGTGATTCAGAAAAATAAGCTTTTTTTTTTCGCCTGAACTTAGCATATTCTGAGGACATATCAGGTCTTGCTTGTCCACTCCAATGTCCCAAGCCGTTATGCATATTACGCCTGCTTCGCGTGACTTAACGCGATCATTTCGAAAGTGCACGAGACCAACTGCGTATTGTTCGATGTCGCATTGCCCAATACCAGCACTGATTGTCGTTATTTATTACTCTGTTTACTTAGCCAATGAGTCGAAATCGCTTATAGAGAACAAAGCATACCAATTTTGGGGCACAAGAAAAAAAGGTTATTCTGTTTAGAAACATTTCGTGCATTTTGTGGACGTCACTCTGAATATTGCCTTCTCTTTTATTTCTTAATTTTTTGTCTCCTGGGTTTCATAAAACTCCGTGAAAAAAAAAAAAAAGTGAACCATTCACGTAAGTGCACTCCACACGCTGTAACTTATAAAAAACAGACAAATAAAAGCTCTGAAAATATTCATCGTCTGCGCCGCCTTTCGCAACATGGCGATTAGGCGGCGCGCGCCTAACCCTGCGAAATAATGTTACCGCCTGCCCCTTGTGATACCGCGCGACTACAGATTGCACAGCCTCGATGATGGGTCAAGCTTTCGTATCAAACTCTTCGGCACTGGAAGACATTACTGAATTAAAAAAAAAATAGGCCGAGAAGACGCGCCAAACCCGGGAAATAAATATATTAGTTGCAGCGGAGTGGGACGCGGAGGATGTTTCACTGTGCAGAGAAGTCTGCGTTATCGAGTTTCCTAGAGCCGGTAATACTGATGTGCAAGCCGGTACCGTATGCGAGTCTTGACATTCCTGCGCGCGACTTATTCAGCAATACAGCAGCCATGACCAGGAAAGCTTGGAACACGGTGTTGGATAGCTTCACGTCACGCTTACTTGCAGTATCGGTGCCCTAAGCTGCAGTAGGCGCTCACACCTACTGCCCATTCACTCACTCGCCACTACCCTCACCAACTTGTCCGCTGGCGCTCGCGACTCACTTTTGTTCCGTCTTTCGAGAGCTGTTCAAGCTGTCCAGCTTCCTCGGAAACATACACGTAAAGCAGAAAACAAAGGTACCAACTGGAAGAAAGGGGAAAAAAAAACAGGCAACAAGTAACTCGACTGCCGACATCAGCATGCATTGGCCACAGCTATTGCAGAGGCGCCTGTAAAGCGCAACAGCTCACCGTTGTCGTTTTCGAGTTTTGTTCTTTCTTTTTTTTGTCTTTTCGCTATTCCAACAACAGCGACAACAAGGACAAAACAAAAGACTTGCGTCCAAACTCTGTCAGCAGCGTTGTTTCTCTCCAGCAGTTTGCACTCATCTTCCACGGTAATCACTGTGACCCGAAAAACCACTGGCGCCCCCGCCCACTCGACTCCCGACGCGGCGTTCCGCTTCCGTGACACTTTTGCCCCGGTTTTAAAGTCTCGCACGCTCGCTAGCTTCTCTCTTTTTTTTTTCTTCTTTTCTATGCCCTCCGCAGCGCACCAGAGCCCTCGCTTATCTGTTTCCTTCACCCCCCCTTGCTCCCTCTTTCCCGCTCCCCGTTTTCTTTTTGCACAAGCTGCTTGTCCACAGCAAGAGCAGAGGCAACGTCTTGAGCCAGAACAGGGCTCGATGAGAACAGGCCCCTCGTCGCCCGCGAGGAATTCTCGATTCCCAAGGCTTGGCTTCGAACCAAGCACATACCCCCCTCCCTCCATCCACGCACACGCGCTACTACACCACCGCGCGCGAGGGAAACGAGGCGGCGCGGAATTTTCGCGTATTTATTTTTTCTACTTAGCTCCCATATCTTCCCCCTCTCTTCGCGCACCACCTCAGCGCTCGAGCTCGCTCATTCTTGCTATTCACTTTTCTTTTCTTCGAAACAATCCTGCTCTAACTCGCGGCGTCCGAAAGCCGTTGTGCCATTTCTTGCCAGTCCGCGTTGCTGCTTGTCTACATCCAGCCTCAACCCCCCCCCCCCCCCTTTCACTCTCCTGTCTCTATCTTTCTGTTGAGTGGCGAAAGCGGCGTTAAATGCGCCTTTCGAAGGGCCCAATTCGCCTTCGCCTTCTAAAGCGCGTGTGTCAGCATTATTCTTGACCACAGGCAGTTGTTGTCCTCGCAGTCACTTTTTTTTTTTCCGCTCTCCCGGTCGCTTTTGCTACTCTTACTTGGCGTTAAACGAGTTAACGTAGGTTTTCGTTAGTCGCCTCTGTGTGTCTGTCAGCTGCTTTGACTAAACTATTTAAAAATGGCCGAGCCGTCTTTCTTTTTTTTTTTTCGCTCTCTGTCTCTCTCATTTTTCTGCTTCAAAGATGCCTCGGCATCGCGGAGCTTAAGCGCCAAAACCATGATGTCATTGTGAGAGACGCTGTAGTGGAGGGCTCCGAAAAATTTCGACCACCTGGGGTTACTCAACATGCACTGAAAAAGCGCAGTTTGTCAAGCATTTTGCTTGAAAAAAAAAACAAATCGGGCAGCTACGCGCTTAGTGGTGCGAAGACTGAGGACACAGCGTAGCTGGTGGCGTTTCCCTCCCCCCCCCCACCTTCTCTTTCCTTTACACCTTTTGCTACACTATATATTACAAGGCTGTTCTGCTCTACCCTCTGCCCTCCTCTTTTCACTCCTCACCTCCCTTTCCCGCCCCTTGCAATACTATCCTGTACTACATGCCTACGCTATGCCTCACACTATCCCCTCCTCCTCATCCCCACTTCCCTTTTCCACTCCTCCTTGCTACATTATACTGTGCAAGACTGTGCTATGCTCTACCCTTTCCTCTCCTCCTCACTCACTTCCCTTTCACACCCACTTGCTATACAACGCTATGCCATGCTATGAAACGGCTCCGCCTTTTGGCCGAGGGCCTGAGCGCAAGAGAAGCGCGCGTGCGAATTCTGTGCATTTCGTAGATGTACACGCGCACTTGTTTCTTGATGATGATACTTTTTGTTATCAGATTACGGACTAACGGCCTGCTTAAACAGCTACGCTGTTTATTTATTTATTTTTTTAACAAAAGAAGTGTTTCTGTATTGTTGCTTTGCCTTACTACAACGTTGCCCAAGGAGAAGTACCCTTTCCGGAAAAAAGACGTGCTTTGCGGATATTTGTTTTTGAACACCAGGGCCCCTGTTCACGCCAGCGGCGCACCGATGAAAAGGGGCGGGGGGTGTTATAACTTCCCCTCCCAATGAGGCCTACTTACTCCCCCACGCCCTGCCCCGTCACATTCTCACTGTCAGTTTCACTGGGAGCCGAACGTAGACCTTCGAGGGCTCTGTTGGCACTGTCATTGCAATTCGAGAGGTGCCTTTCAGGTTTGTAGTTTGGTGAGACTCACAGGAGACACAATAAGACGTCGTGCCCTGGTAATTTGGAACATACTCAGGCGCAGAGTTTTACTAAAGGCTTCGTGCGGGTGCAATTCGGTCACCATCCTTTAACACCACACGGGGCGACAAGATTGGCTAAACTAAGATAGCGCCGAAAAACTCCGTTAAAGGGATACCAAAGGCGTGCATTAAGTTGACGTACACTTTTGAAATACCATTCAAGAAACGTCGCAATGCTTACTTTTGGCTAATACCCCCTCCCCCCCCCCCTCCTTTGGTTGAAATCATGGGTGCGCTACTACATCTTACGCAAATAATGCTCGTAAGAAAAAAAAAACAAAAAAAAACATTTAGCCAATCCTGATGGTGGGGATACAATTAGCAAAGCCCTCCAGCAAATGGCAGAGAGACAATAATAATGAAGATAAAATTTTGTGAGTTCGGTATCCCAGGTTCTGTTGAGCTGCTGTCTAAAATTGACGTCACAACACGCACGCACACGTAAATGTGGCATTGTTTCTGAGATTGCACGATTCAACAAGACATTGAGGGCGACCAATGAACAACGCGTATTATAAAATTGTACGAATAATAATAATAATAATAATAATAATAATAATAATAATAATAATAATAATAATAATAATAATAATTGTGCGTTACATCGACCAAATGTAACAGTATAACTGGCTGTAACGCACCCTACCTTCACCATGTTTTCACATCTAAGTTAAAGAAAACCATGTATACCTGGGTCCACGAAGCAGCGTGGTTACCTTAGGAAGACGAATACAAGAAATAACCGTCAGAAGACGATAAATGGGAGCGAGAAATTTTGTCATACTCTCAAACAGGTCCAATTAATAATGTGCACGACTGAGTGGAGTGATCATGTGACTTGTGACGTGTTTTTGGCATGCGTCAGTAATATTTGCTTTTGCGCAACAAGTTTTCTTTTTTTCTAAATCAGAATTTAAATTCTGCTTTCGCCTTATTTTGCAATCCGAGTTGAACTGTTATCTTTTACTGCTTTCACGGGGCGGCAGCTTGTAGTGCTGTATCCAGGTGGTCTTTCAAAGTGCGGTGCGTTTAAGTTCACCACGTTTCTCATGGTTGAGAAAAAGCGTCGCCTACATTGTACTGGCGCGCTTTGCAATGCTTACTTGCGACGCAAAGACGTCCTTCTCCTTGGGCAGCAGTGCAACAGGGTGAAGCAACATTGCAGCTGCAAGGTGCAGGCACATTTACTTTGTTCCTTTGCGAAGTGCTCTCCCGGACTGTATGTATGTATGTATGTATGTATGTATGTATGTATGTATGTATGTATGTATGTATGTATGTATGTATGTATGTATGTATGTATGTATGTATGTATGTATGTATGTATGTATGTATGTATGTATGTATGTATGTATGTATGTATAAAAATGTGCGGATCAACTTCACCTTTAATGTTTATGGCCAAATAGGCAGAGCAGTACGCCTTTTTTGCACGGTGCATGGTACCTTAGGAGTGCGATCCCATTATTTATTATTATTAGTATTAGTAGTAGCAGCACTAATAGCAACGCTACTACTGCCGCTACTACTACTACTACTACTAACAGAAGAGCTTTGAAATAAGAAGTAACTACACGTGCCTCACAATTCGTGGTATAGAAAAAAGATGCTTCGCATTACAAACACGTACGTGGCTCCTTTAATCACCCTGTGTCCGTTTGTCTCTCCCCCACTTTTTCTGTGATAGTTGCGCTAACATCGAGATCTGTGCACCACGTCACAATCCAACGTCGCACTTTTGCTAAACCCCATATACTTCGCTTGTTTCTCCTTTTGGCCTTTTCCTTTTCTTGATCCGAAAAGACCAAGGAACGAGCTTGTGTTTATTTTGGCGGCAAATATGGCGTGGAAAGCGATGAACGGTACCATTATACTCCTCGTCATTGGGCCAGGCAGGAAAGTTCGACGTCATCAAAACGAGTGGATTTTTGATCGCCAGAGCCGCGGCATGTTTGCTTGCGCAGCGAGTTATTTCTTCGTCGATCACGCGCTCATCTTCGGGCGTGCTGTACATCGTCAGTTGGAGAAATGGCAGGTGGCCGTGGTGCGGGCGCCAAGACTCACTCACCTCTTTCGTGGAACGTCTCCTTTTCGTTTTTTAAATCTATACATATGCGGCATAAACAGGCGGTCTTTACTGGTATGCGTATATCTTAAGAACTTACGTCTCTTTTGTTTCTTTGGCGGAGAGAGGCGTTGAGTGCGGCGTCCAGCCTAAACCGAGTGAGTCGGACGTTATCAAATATGCAATGCCATGTCAACGGCCTTTAACAATAAATAAATAAATTAGTAAATAAATAAATAAATACATAAATAAATAATGCTGATTATGATGAGGAGGAAGAAAGGACTAGTTAGCTAACTAGGCGACTAGGTACTCTCTATTCCTAGCCTGCTTTCTTTTTCGTTTTGTTTTGTTTTCGCCAGGCTAGTTGCCTCTGAAGTGCGAACAAAAATTTGCGAAAGTCTCGAAAGCGTTTCACTGAAGCGCCCAATAGCATATATTGCGCGCGCGCGCACACACACACACACACACACACACACACACACACACACACACACACACACACACACACACACACACACACACACACACACACACGCACACACACGCACGCACGCACGCAAAGTACTGTAGTATCAAGAGTAGCAGCTAAATGTTCGCCTCGCCTGGCGTCATTCGTTGCCGCGTCCTCTGGCTGACTGCCGCCACACTGCTGTGCTTGTTGGTTGGCCCGTCTGCGCCATAGAAGAGAGGCGCGGCCATTTTTGTTGCCTCTTATAAGCCGCTTGACGGATCGGTTCGAGCCCAGCTCGAAGACAAGCGTTTGCGTAGAAGCAGCACCAATTCGGGAAGCGCCCTGCAGGCTTGGTCGCTTCTCCGGAGGTGCCGGTGGTGTGGGGAGGCCCCTCTTTCGTCTGCCTCACATTTTGACGCTGCTGCCCCTTCCCGCCGCTGCTGCTGCTTTCCACCCGCCGAGACGTTGGTTCCAAAAACGTGCGGCGACTTCCGAGTCAAGAAAGGTCGTTCGCAGCTCCCCGTTCTTCGCTTCCTGAATCTGGAGGCGCCCAGGAGTCCCACTTCGTCGCGCGCTCTTGCCGCACAAGCCGAAAGTCCGGAAGCATTATCGACCTTAACCGTTTCGCCTCGTTCGCACGAATAAGGGAAAAATATGCCGTGCTATGATGAATCTAAGTGTGGGACTAGATACATGTGTAGCTGTATGCCGTATATAGATATATCTATTTATACGCGTAAGGCAGCTTTCAAATTGCGGACCGGACTGTCGGCGCCATGTTCGAGACCATATTGCCATTAGAAAGCACGCCGACGTAAGAGCGAACGGAGAAACCGAGTCACGAAGCTGTCGTGGTTCATATTGTAACGTGGTCTTTGTCACGTAAAAGCCTAGAAATTATTAATTACGAGGGTGTACACGCACGCTTTGCTGTTGCAAAGCGTCGCCCGAGTAAATGGGTGCTGTATAGTTCACCGTGCAGACGTGAGCGCTGAGAAGCGCCTCAAGTGTGGTTCCGCTAGAGTTACTGTATATATATATGTTATAGATGCCTTTAAGTGCCGCCATCTTGGCCTGCTAGCATCACTGTCTGTTTTGCGTTGAATGACTTTTTCACCAACGACATACAAACCTGATCGCGATTCGTGCAAATCCCCAGCATGGCGGCGCTCACGAACCAAGACTAGAATCTAATCTACAGACCTTTCAAGTGTTGCGCTGAAGGAAGCTCACCAGCTTCGCACTATATAGCATACTCGACGTCCGCACCGCATTACGAGTTCGCTGCCCTCTCGATCCTTTGCATGCACGAGCTGAGAGGCGCAGGAGAATTGGTCTCAAGACGCACAAAGCTCTCCGTGTTATGTTCACCCCTTCTTCAGTTTCCGCTAGAGCGAATTATGGATGTAATAAATAGAACACAATTCTAAGGTGCATGTGCTGAAAATATTCAATACATGTAATATATTTAATGTATTCATTGTTTTCACATCGCATTTTAACTTGTATCTATTTCAATATAGGTATGTTAAATGGTGCTGATCATAGTGCATTCTGCATTTATCGCTGAGGAACAGCTCTGTTTGCATCTTTATCTTGTATTTCTCCAATCGCTATAGTATTCCTCGTTTATTTATTGTTGGTATGTATATTCTGTACACTGTCCTGCTGTACCTGCCCGAAGTGCCTCACGAAGAGTGGGCCAAGTCAGGAGACACACTCTCCTTTTGCCCCCTTCGTGGGCATTTTGTGAAAATGCCCAAATAAATTAAATGAAATGAAAATGAAACCTTCATAGAGCCCTCCACAGGAGTATGACGTTCCGAATCGTTCAGGTTTGTACATATGCACGCATGGTTTTTTTTTTTTTTAAACCCCCTTCCCATCTCTCGGCGCAGTGCTAAAGCCGGCGCAGGCCAAGTGGCTGCGGTCCACGTCACGGGTGGACGCGTACCGGCGGTTACAACTTCGCTGCAAGCTCAACGGGAACCCGATCCCCTGGGTGCAGTGGTACTTCATGGGCAAGCCTGTCACGCCCAACTCCAGGGTGCACATTGTCACCAAATGGTGAGCAACGCGTACGCATCTCATGCCCCGTTTGGTTTGAGGAGGGAAACATTGTAGCCAGGTTAAGCTGGCATATAGCATTGCTACGTGCCAACTTTTTTTTTTCCTTTCTTTTTCTTTCTTTTTTTGAAATCACGTCAGTGTTCCCGTCGAAATAAAATACTGAAAGTGCTGTGATTTGATGATCATATCACGACGAATACTCTATACCTGCAGCTGTGGTGTATAGAACATAAGGGCCATCGAAATATCTTTGTTCGCATCTGCACCACCAGCTGTCGCTATGCTGCACCTGCATACTTCTCCGGTAATCCGTAAATAGAGAAGTATAGTCTTACGGACAAACTAAAATCTCCCGTTCAGAAGTCTACCGACAACCTACACAATTATCATGTATAGCACGCTCGTTTCACTCTCTCTTTGTGCCCATGCTTTGTGCCCAAGGCGAACCATCACGCATCATTTCCGATCTGTGCCGTGCTGCATACTGCAGGCGCCGATCTCGGCTGGAGATCAAGAGCGCCCGGCGGCAGGACTCGGGCCTGTACGAGTGCCGGGCGTGGAACGTGCTGCGCAAGGAGCCGTCCACGGTCTCCGTGAGCGTGTCGGTGCGCGAGCGCTACCCGCCGCCACCGCCCACGCCGGAGCCGACGCGGGCCACAGCGTCCACCACGACCAACGGTAGGCTAGCGACACGCACTCTCCGCATGCAGCATTGGCATGATAGCGGCGGCATATCGGGAACGTCGGTTTCGGCGAGCTGTGCTGGAGCAGGCTTGGTGGCGGGACCCCCCTCGCTCGCGTGATCTGCGTCCTCCGAAACAGCTTATATAGTTCGGGCCTCCTTCTTATGACGATCGTCGTAATTGGCGTATACTGTACGAATAAAGCCTCTCTCCTATCGATCTGTTATTACCCTCGTCTTCGTGAGACGTTGAGGGCCCCTAACTATTTTTTTTTTCTAAAAGGGTCATTTCCCCCGAGGCCCTAAGGCCTTTAACGCTCCTTTTAAGGATATTTTTCCCTTCTAGGGATGCTAAACAGAGGTTATTGTGTCATGCTCTAATAACGAGCCATATGGTTGTGCAGGAGCAAAAAATGGCTGACAGTACATTTAACAAGCCTGAAGGGACGCGAAAAAAAAAAAAAAAAGCTTACGCTGAAACGGAAAGCCTACGTCTTACACTGGAATTTATCACGGGAGAAAAACTTACGCCATATGCAGAACGGGGGTGGCCAATGACCAGCAACACTTAGGAAAGGAAATATTTCATATCTTGGCCCCAGTTTCCCGCGGCGCGATAGATTTAGCAACGTCATGTTTAGCTTAACTGTCTATCGGTTAGAACGACCGCGTTGCGTTATAAAGGGACCAACGATAAGCCTCTGAGAACATTTTTTCTGCCGAAGAAGGTTAGAAATACGAGATTGAAGTAGCTCAAGCGAGTGACATCACACAGCTTTATTGGAGCGGAGGTTTAGGCGTGAATTTGGCTTTCGTTTCAACCAGCCACAATCATATTGTCTATTTTTTTCTTATTCGCCATATGAATAATCACGCTAAAGAGCCAATATAGCTCGAACCCGTACAAAACGGCTATGAACACACAGACAACACAAACGCTAGTTTCGTCTGTGCCTTCATTAGCTGTCCCGTATATGTTTCGCGCTATTATAACATTTTAATACCAACCAGCCCAGGCTTCAACACTTGTGAAATAAAAGGAGATGCTTTAATGGAATACATTACCGATATAAAGTAATTTACCAATGTTCCCTTGAGACCCTTTAATTAGTGTTACGAATTGGCCGCGCTAAGTTCATTATTTATTTCGCCTTATCTCAAGTGGGCCCTTTCTAAAAAAAAAAAGCATTCTCTTGCGAAAAAAAAAAAAAAAAGGCGGCGGCTCCTAGCTTGCTTACGGAACCGGACACAGCTACCGATATGCTAAAGCTATCAGTCAGTTGGACTTTGCTTCAGTCGACATTGCTTCAGCTTTGTTAGCTGCTCTTGATCCATGTACAATACACATGTGTAGATTGCACGCACGCATTGCACGCGCACGCATATCGAGAATTCGCGATGTTCTCCCTGTCTTTTCTTCTTCTCCTTTCATTATCATTGTCTATCTTTTTAGTTAACGGCGCAGAAATTAATTAGGGAGGAAAAGGGTCGTCGTACGAAAAAAACTGCTTAAAAAAAAGAGACGAACGTAGAGCGATTTGTGTAATGCAACGGTGTAAGATATTCGCCCGCGTTCATCGAAGGGCCGTGTGTACAAGACGATCCCTGAAGCTTGAATGAGAGCGGAATAGGAGCTAAGCGCATTTCGAGACAAAAGCTCTGCGACAGGTATAGACGTGCATTTAGATGCATTCGAGGTCCGCAAGCCATACGCCAGGCTGTCAAACTAACAGAACACAATCCTGCGTGCACTATAAGTGCTGATTTCATTATTGGCCTCGCAATCTCTCACCGCTAATATAGACATTCCTGTAATTAAAAAAAATTAACACTGCCTTTGAAAGCACAACAAAAAGTGAGTAAAACAATTTCGTTACAATGCATCTCCATGCGCATGCAAAAGTAAAAGGATACCCAGATAAGGAGTGAGAATAGAGTGATGCAGGCGGCAGGCGGGAGGAGTAGGACTCTCAGGAAGGCAGGAACTGAGCGATCAGACGAAATAAAGTCATACGTTATATGCGCTTGTCATTTAAGAAAACGAACAGGGATGTCTCGCTTACGTCAGCATTGAATACTGTTCATGCATTGAATCGACCTCCCAAAAGGAGGGGGAGTGACGGTAGGGGGGGGGGGGGAGAGGGGGAAGGGGTAAAACACTCTCATCTTGGCAAATTCAGCAGCACACGATCTTTATAGCCTCGCGACTCTGCTTTTGTGCACGACATACATGCATGCTAATCGCTTCGAGAAGCTTCTGTGTAGTTGCTTTCGTGTCTGCGCCACAGTATATATATATATTGCTCGTGCATTTACATAGCATGAGGGCGTCATGCGGCATGCCTTTTCAAGCTCTGCAACTGCGAGAACGATCAGTGTATACGAGAAGCATGCATCGTAGAGGCGTAATACATTGCTCGGCATTGTTAGCCGATTATGCGTCCCGATACGTTCAACACTGCGCGCGTCGCAATAACACTGCACGTAGCAGCTACAGGGTGGTAAACGATGTGTTCATATCTGAGGACATACTGCGTGTGTTAATTGTATTTTGCATTCTCAAACACCGCCCCCTTCACACTGCGCTTTAGTCAGTCACTAAACGCCTGTTCGCGCGTAGCAGCCTGATCGTTTATGAATCAGCCGCAGTGGCACGTACATGATTTTTTATGCCATCGTTTGCGTACTCACTGGTTCCCATTGGCAAAGTACTACTCAAAAAGAAAAAAAAAGAGTGAGAGAAATGAAAGTATGCGATGGAAATCGAGCGCATTGTCCTCGGAAAAACAAAAACAAAAAAACATGCGTGCGACGCAGCGCAGCTTGACACGCAGTCGGCTAACAGTGTGCAGGTGAAGGCAAGGAGAAAGAAAAATTGTAGAGAGGGGAAAAAATAATGCAAGGAAAAGGAGTAGGACTTGCTGCGTGTATTCGCTAGCACTCTTGGTGGACTGTGCCGCATTTAGCGCTATTGCGAGAAGACCCTTGATATTCGACGAAAAAAATGAAAAGGCACGATATTCATCTACGATGCACAAGTACGCCGAAAAGAGACAAAAAAAGAAAGGTAATTTGATTAGGCTAAAGAAAGGGGGAGGGAGTCAAATCTCACCCTCTTGTGCCTGGTAACGTCGCGTTCATTCTTTATTCAAGCAGAAGATTAAAAAGAAAGAAAAAAAACGGTTACGAGATCGCTTAGAGGATGTCCGCCATAAATATATCCATTAGTTTCCCGCAGCGGTTAAGGCTGAACTAGCGAGTTCTCGTTGGCCACGGTAACCTTGCATCGCTTTCGGTCACCGTCTGGTACAGTTGCCCAGTCCGGTATACCGGACGCTCTCTCAGAATGTAGAAGAACGTTAAGTACTAAACTATACCTGACACGCAGTTTCAATACTCCGGTGACGCAAATTTGTTAAGCTGGCACACCGCGTCAAATCCGTTCGTCGACCAGGCAGTTATGTATACCGCACAGAGAAAGAACGATAAGCTATATAGCATGCAAGGTGCCAAGTCCAGCTTAAGCCAAGGCTATAGAACAGATCAAAATGCAGGCTGAGGACCGGCTTTCTGAAAATGGCGCGGGGAAGTTCAGTCCACAGCGGCGTCATATTCAACAGCGAGGATACCGCGTGAAAGCATCCGAGTAGCGAGGTTACGTACATGCAAGATGCACTCTCACAATGTAACGTTCAATCTGATCAATCACGGGGTAGCGAGTCTGGCCAATCAGACATGGCGGCGTCATATTTCAGTAGGCATATACAGTGCGAGTCAACCGCGTTTATTGCGCACCGGCTCCGCACTCTTCAGTTATTCGAGTCTCGAAATATTCGCGGCCGCTCTACTGTGGCGTTCGCGGGCACACTCCACCAAGGCGAGCACACTTTCGTAGTGCGCTTAGCAGAGAGAGAGAGAGAGAGGGTGCTATTAGTGTCGAGGTGTAAAGAGCGCATGTCCCGCGTGGCCTGTGCACGTGCGCCTGTTGCCGCCTCGAAGATGCTTGCCTGCACCGAGCAAGAGAGAGAGCAAGAGAGCCTGTCGGCGCAGCGCGAGTGCCCACTGACGTTGATTCAAAAACGCGCCCCTTTTGCTGTCGTTCGTGGCGTAATAGACTCTACACTATGGCCCTTGAAAGGACGGCCCTGCCCGCTGGCCTCCTACTGCCTCAACGGAGGGACCTGCATCTTCTACGAGGCCGTCAAGGAGCCCGTCTGCCAGTGAGTGTGTGTGCTTCTCTCCTGAAGGCCCGCCAGGGAGCGCTGCTCCGGCGGCGTTCTAAAAGATGTGTCTGTTTTGCCTGATGTGCGGGCATACTTTGCCACAGAGTTTTATACCCACTGTAGCAGTGCATTATTCATCCATTGTCATGCTACTGCGTTATTTATATATATAAAAAGTAGAAGAAGGAGACGTGCGTGTGAAGCGCTGTATTGACGTTTCGGTCGAAGACCGACCTTCGTCAGGTCGGTCCCCGACCGAAACGTCAATAAATCGCTTCATAGGCACGTCTCCTTCTACTTTTGTGTGTAGTGTATATATATATATATATATATATATATATATATATATATATATATATATATATATATATATATCTTGACAGAGAGAGAGAGAGAGAGAGATCAGTAGTAGAAATGGGGAAGCGCTTATTCAACGTTTCAGCCGGAGACCGGCCTTCATCAGGAATCTGGGGTTGAAACGTTGAATGAACGTTTCCCCATTTTGTTACTAATTCCTGGTGTCTACGACTAATCTCTGTCTTCAAGCCTTCGGCCCTCTTCAACGCTGCATTTTCGTGCTAGCTCTGATTACCGAGTTAGTGCAAATTACGCGAATGCCAGTGAGATGCGCAATTGTCTAAAGTCGTAATTAATTTGTATATGCCATGCTCGAAACCATCACTTCAAGTTGCTTCCACCAACGCGCTACGCCTTTCCTGCTTATCTTTTCCTTGTCTGATACACAAAGCGCGAATAACGGGCGACCCGCGCGAGCCAGCTCTCGCACATTTTTCGAGAAAGGGGAAACGGCGCCATCGGTTGTGGACGTTTCTTCGGCGAGACCTCTCTTGGATTTCGTACCTCTTATCTGCTCCCTGCCACGCGGACCTCGTATTCGGCGTGACGTGGGTGCTTGATCGTAGCAGCGATCACCACTTAAAGGGCAACTCCGACGATTTTTCACTGTCCACTGATCTTCATGAAATTTTCAGTATGCATTCTCTTTGGTACTATAATAATATGTGCCAAACCAGGCCGCTGAAAGTAATTTAGTTCGTTGCCCCGCCGCGATGGTACTCGGCTGCTGATCCGAGGGTCGCGGGATCGAATCCCGGCCGCGGCGGCTGCATTTCGATGGAAGCAAAATGTCGAGGCCCGTGTGCTGGTGCGATGTCAGTGCACGTTAAAGAACCTCAGATGGTCGAAATTTCCGGAGCCCTACGGCGTCTCTCATAATCAGAGCTGGTTTTGGGACGTTAAACCCCACAAAACAACAACAGAGTAATTTAGTTTATCTAGTAATGAATATTTAAAATTTTTAGAGGGTTTCCCCTGCGGGCCACCCTGTGTTTTTGACGTCATCACCTTCCCGAGCCTGCGGGCTTTCAAAAGCAAAATGGCGATACTTCAGCGCACATATCATCGCTGTCAAGTTCAGAAAATGGCTTCACCACTGTCATTTTTCTGGTATCAGCTCCACATTTCTGATAGCGAAGAGTCTGTGACGTCATCGCATACGCTGCACGAAGCGTATGCCCATTTCGGTTTGAACCCGCCTTTAAAGGAGTACTGACACGAATTTTTGACAATCTCATATTGTTGCTGTAAGTGAAAGCACTGCCGTGGAGAACCCCAAAAAGAGTATCATGGCGCCTGGCAACGCAATGAATATTTTTAACACTGCTCCTTTAAAAGCCCACTTTCGGTTTCGATTTCGAGGGGGCGGTTTCCTAGTGACGTGTCAACAGAGTCGGACGTACGTCTAAGTCACGTAGGGACAGCAATTCGTAATAGCGTCGCTGCAACTTTGTCGTCTGTCGTTAGTTACACGTGGGGCACGCAAACAACGACAATTTCACGGTCGTCCAGCGACTCTGACAGCGATTTCAGCGATTTTTGATACACCGTCCTCATACGTCATCGCAGTGTCCATTGCGCTGGGGCTGACCTGCGGTGCTGTTCGACGAAAACTTTAAAACCGAATTAAAATATTTTGTACGTGTTTCCTGGCTTCCGCGTGCGGAGGGCGTTAACAATAGATCACTAGAAAACGAAAAATGTATGCTTTGAGCCGCCGCAAAATCGTGTCAGTACTCCTTTAAGTCGGTTATTTAAAATTATTGGTGCGTTTCTGAGCAGACTGAACCACCCTGTCTGCTACATGGCTATCAGTACCACCCGAAAACATCGATATCAGAACATGCTGAAAAAACCGCCGGAGTTGCCCTTTTAACCACCGCTTTACCACTCTTCCGCTATGGCCCAGTAAAGTTTCTTGAAAGCTTTCAGAAGGCACTCCTCAGCTCACGTCTTTGTTCGCGTTTTAAAGGGCCCCTCACCATGTTTGCGAATTGCAAAGCAAACATGTTCGGCGCGAAAAACTGTCCAAATTTAGGACAGACTGCCACGCGCCGCCCTTCTTTTCGCGGTAGTTGCGGTTTTAGAGAAAGGTAACACGCAAGTATTCCGACGCAAAACGCCCTACCTGGAACGCCCACGACCTGTCTGAGGCGGTCGCGCCACTCATGGAAACGTCACTGACCATGGAACGTGACGTCAGTGCTTCATCCTCTACGGAGCGTGCAATATGCGGCCACTGTGATTATATAAACAGAAAAAGAACGAAGAAAAAAAAAAGAGATGGGGGCTTGTTACGTCATCATGACGTTCTCTCGGCAATTGAGAGGTGCAAGGGTGCCTTGATGCGCCGCCCCCCTTAAAAGGCCCCTCAGCCCCACCTCCCCTTACCACCAACCTAATGTCAAAAAGCCGTCATATGGTGTTGAGCACCAATATGCAAGGAACGCGAAGCCGCAAGAATTTTTCAGACGATGTTGTTGCATCGGCATCCCAAACTCATCGATATGAGTTTGGGATGCCGAATGGCCAAGCTTAATGCATTGATTGACAAGCACAATTTAATTGCAATCAAGTGAATTTTAGGAGCCCTACGAGCACTACGCAGTCCAAATGAATAAGGATTCCTCCACTGTGGTAGCGCTCCTATAATGTGTTTCTGGGGGAACGTATATATGTGAGCAGGTAAATAAATTGTAAGCAGCTGTTGATTGAAGGGAATGCATGCCTGAGCAAATGAAGCGCTGAGGGAAAACCTATTTATTGTAATATCACAATCGTTTTATACACTAGTTGTTTGACCTACCAAGGATTATCCCACTACCATAGCTCTTTACCAAAGGTCATTATTTTATATCTTCCTATGCCTCTGAATGAGGTTTTGGGACACTCCCGCTTCCGCAGTTTGGTATGAGCAATCCATGTTTTATATAAAAAGGCAAACATAAAACAAGATGCCACAAGGCTCAATTTTTGTGAGTATAACGCTTTCAATTAGTCTATTAAGCTACACTAAAGTCTAAGCAAACAAAGGAGTGTGGACAAGCTCTGAGGTGATGGTACAGTTAGAGGAGAGTTTAACAATGATTTATGGGTTTGATTACCTGTGGTACAACATTACTACTCCGTCTATGAAAAAAGAATAATCATAAAGAATTTGCTGTGTCACGTAGAGTCAGGTGCTATGCATTTTTCATCACTGCAAACCTTTATACTCTACACATATGTTGTAACCTTCACATATACTAAACACACATATCTGCCTAAATATCCACTCGGCCATATTTTTAGCTAAAAAAGGAAATTGCATATAGACTAACATTCACTCGCATCTGACGTCACAGTTCATGAATGGCCATAAAAGTGCCGGCCTTGAAAAACACAGAAAGAGGTTTTGTTAGATGAGTGCTGAAGAACACGTCTTCACTGAGCCAAATTTTTAAAAGTAAATACCCCCGTGAGCAGTGTATATACTACTGGAAAAATAAACTTCAAATGTTGGTCGTGACCAACAAAAACGCGCGAGGGCTTATCACTGACACACTATTGCGATAAGCACCTTTGACCATCTGCTCGGTGGTATGCATGATCTAGCGTCCTTGTATAACGTGTGTGCTAAGTGCTCTTAATTGGTGACAGCCGCAGTACGCCACATCTGTGTGCGGAACCGATTCTAAAGCGCATTGTCTGCTGAAACGAAAGCAGCATCGCTGTCACAGTAGCACAGTTAAGTACACCCTTGCACGATCAGACACGATGCATGCGGGCACAGGGAAGCCCCGATGTATGAAACACTCCCACGGTAAACCAGTGCATAGTATATACAGCATAGCAGCTACTCCACTCCCTTGGGATGCTGCGCTTCATTATACTTTCTAATGGGACATGGGACCATTTTAGAAAAAAGTCTAACCACTTATATCGACTTGACGAAATCTGCAATATAACGAAGTTTTTTGCTGCAACTATGGCTTCTTTTATCGAGGTTTGACTTAAATGATCCAGAGAATAAAACTACTCTCACAGGTTGCTTTTTCATAAAAGAAATCAAATTGTTACTGATGCCAAGTGGTGTTAGACTGTCACGAAGCTCCACAGGAAACAGGCATAATCATACATTACATACGTGGGCACATAATGTTGCCCAATGAATGATTCAGGGTGTATGCAGTGTTGGATTTTGTTTAAAATGTACACTTTATGGCTCCTGCGGTGAAGTTGTGCTTGTGTTGCTTCATCGTTTGATAGACATTGCCATAGAGCATGCAAAATAACTGTAGATCTCAGGAAGTGAAAGACAAGTAACTCTTGTATTAATGATGCAACTTATTTAACAGCGTTGGTTATCCTTCATTGAAGCCCTGCTTGTCTTTTTTTCGTTTTTTTTAAACTTTCAGATGTGCAGAAGGATTTATTGGGCAGCGTTGTGAAAATAAGGACACTGCGTCACTAAAAAGTGAGTTCACGCCTTTCTTTACCTTTGTTCATTGATCCTTATTGATGTTTGTGATGTTTCCCATAGCAAAGCACACCAACAGCGAATTTGGCTGCACTATCAGAAACACAAGAATTTGTTCCGTGCATAAAAGAAATCAATACATTCATTTTTAGGTTGCCTTTCTTTGTGTGTATGACCGTTTTTAAAGGCAAATATATATAGGCGCAATATCTCATTCAGTGGAAATTTTTTGACCAATATATAAAGGCAAAAATCATGGTGACATCTGTCAATCCTTTCTCTTTTTATACTATCAACATGCAATTTGCCTGTTAAGATACCGAAGGTGAGTGTGGCATGTGACAGAGAGGAAAGCAACAAAATGTAGCACTCATGCAGACAACCGAGAGCCTAGATCAATGCTTTGGCCTTTCCTGCTCTTTTAATGGCTGTGTTTCCTTATTAGCAGCGCTATGCTCTGACGTTTAGTATTATGCATGTCATAGTAATCTTTATATTTCATACCTCATGCATGCTCATCACAAAACTTGAAGTTGTCAACATCAAGGGTTTTCCCAGGCATTGAAATGAGAGGGAGTGTCTAAATGTCAAGGGAGGCTGAGGGGTTTAGGAGAAGCAGCAGGTATTTTGAAAAAAGCTCTCTAACACTGACACAAAGCAAGGACAACGAGGAAGAGACCCAAATTTTTTATTTTTGTCAAGGTGGTTGCACAGGACTAGCAATGTTTGCATCTTTGCATGAAAGATATTGTAAAGTATTAGTACTTCATATGATAATAAAGTCGTACTTATGAACATCTAAACTGAAAAAAAAAGAATGTGAGACTAATTATACTGAGTTTAAATTTAATGAATTTATGGCTGATACATGCAATGATTACTCAAAGGTGTGAGCACAGGTACCATGCACAACACCTTGTTCTTATGACTATATTACACAAACTTCCCACCACACCTGCTCTAAAAAAATTACTGATTAAGAGAATGCCTTCTGAAGAACAAGAAGGTCCATGCTAGAAGGCTGTGTATGGAAATCTGTGGTTCACATTCAACCAAGCTCTGACATATGAGCACTGTGCTATGTATCTATGACTTTAATAAAACAACAAAATTATTCGACAGTTACGAAGTCCTTGATAACATACGTGGCCAAATTGCACTTGAAGTATCGTTGTTCCAGAATACAACTAAAAAAAAAGTAGCACATGTTCACTTCCGTTGAGCCTCCTGTTCATCTAATGTGTCTGAACATTTACTGCGATTACCAGGACTTAAGAAGTTGCAGTCACACCAGTGTGCTGCAAATTTCAGTCACTGAACGCATTAATTAGACAAGAGAAGATAACCTATGTATTCATAGGTTCCTTTCTGTTATCTAATTATTGCAGTAACTATAGATAAACTATACAATACATTTTTTATGAAAACTTTGCATGTGTAAAGACATCAGGCAAAGACAGGTGCACGAACACCTACAAACATACTAATAGACTTATGAGCTTTACAGTGACTCAGGTGCTGAAAACGTATGTGATATGAACACCAGGGAATAAACACAGCTGAAGCTAGATATAATGAAAACGAATGTTACAAGGAATCAGATATAATGAAGGTGTTTTCATGTCACATTGCACATACCACACCAGAATGTTAGGCGACACACTGTTTATGAAAGGTTGTTTCATCCAAATATTTGGTTTATTTTGGTTAGTACTGAGCATTCCCTGTGGCAGTGTTGAACATTTGGTGAAGAACCCTTCCTTCCTCCTATCATTTTCGTCACTCTGCAATTACTTAATTACAGTATACATCAGAAGGTCCCATAGCTTGTCTCTAAAACTGCTTTCCCTTCTTTGCCTGCTCTGTGTCCGCATTAGTGTAGGCATATGTGGTCATTTTAGTCCTTTTCGTTTTTTTGTAGCATTATGTAGTGCTTGCTTTTGTTGACAAATGTGACCCACTTCATTTCTACGTGCCTCACTGTGCTTCCCTTTTCCCCAGCAGCGCCTCCTGTATATGATACGACGATCCAAATGATGCAGTCCTACTGGATCCGATAGGCGTCGCCTGCTCTAGGAAACTATTTATACATATATATATATAAATATATATATGAGACGGTGTATGTACATAGACTATTTAAAACAAGCAACAAAAGATTCGCTGGAGAAGAAGAGCCAACGAAAAATCAAAACGCTTCGAAATGTAGGTTGCTTTTGTTTTGTTTGCGCTTTTGTTGAGTGCCTTGCTTTGCAAACATCACTTGTTTTCTTGTTCTGTCATTTACACTGAGTTACATAATTGTGCATGCATACAGCATAGACTGGGCAAAGAAGTAATGTAGCATGTGCCATTTAGAATAATTAACGTTCTTGCACTTTTTTCTTTATTTGGTCCATTTTGAGACATCAGAGCTAAGGAAAATCATGCCAAAATCTAATCTAGCACTGAATACACGGAACATGCATAAGCAGTAAAATCTGGCAAGACAAGATGCTATACCCTCTGCTCACTGCTGCTGTAATAAGGCAGCACACATTGTGAAGGATGACCATATTATGATGACAATGCAAATGTCAGTGTGAAATTAAGTGGAATATCAGCACTAAAGAATTGTTTCAGATAATATGTTCACGCAGTGCCTCTATGTCACTTACTGTATCACAGTTTTCACACGGCATAAGTCATCCATGGTGCATGGCTCATCATGTGCACTATTGTCAGCAGTAATCCCTACATTAACTGTGTGGGTTGAAATCTTGTATACCATGTTCAGTACTTGGCTCCTACAATTCCGATGTTTTTTTGTGTGTCCATGCCAGAGTCTAAAACTGTGCTGACTTAAGAATCGGTGCTTTTGATCTAATGTGGAACTATAATTTAAAATTTAATCAGCCTCAGTGATCACTTGAATGCACTGGCATTAAGATTGAAACAGAATGGATTTAGCACTGCCACTGACACATGCCTCTCTAGGCCAGTCGTTACTTCTTTCTTCTAGAGTCCATTTTACAACATGCTGCTTAGTACTCTAAAACAACTCGAACTTCATTTAACAAAAAAATGTCCAGGAAGCTTTGTATCAATTCAGTGAATACAGACATTGTGCCATGAAGTTTCTACCTTCTATGAGTCACTTTCTGTCCCCCGAAAATCAACTGAGTCATGCTTCACATAACACTTCTGTTAAACAACAGACAATACACATTGCTTGACTGCAAATTCCCACATACCCTCACCGTTTCATCACCTCTCTACTGTAGCACATTTTTGCTGCAAATCCCTTTCTCAGAGGAAGTTACTCGCTAAGGCACTTTGCTGGATTAGTTGTTAAGGTTCATAACTCTGAGCAGTGCAACTGGAGGGGGACCAAGAAAAAGTAGACAGAGCACTAAGGCAATTACTATTTGTTATGTGTTCAAAACATCTCTGTCCCACTTTATTAATACTGGCCAATAAAAGGAAGGAACATAGCAGCAAGCCATACAGTACCGATTTCTTTGTCAGCAAATGTGTGTGCCACATGTCATGCGATGTGTAACTGCTTACGCTAATTGTGCTTCTTTGTATCTTGCCTCTGTATGCTTCGGAAAGGAACAGATGTGGAAGCAATGATTGAACCATGAGCATCGTGTAAGTCATATTTGTCATGCACATAAAGCATGCTTGTGCATATCGCATGCATACACTGGCATGAAGATTATGAGAATAGATGGCTTTAACTTGTTTAAGATCTGCGTTAAAGGTCCCATGACACCAAAATTTCAAACGCAAGATGCTTACGTTAATTGGTTTTCCTGCATACGAAGGCAACCTTGACCGAGTGTTAGCGGCGAACGTCGCCTCTAAGTAATTTTAATATGGTTTCAAAGTAAGCGGGAATGCTCATCCGAGCTTGCAGCACCTCGCGACATCACCACTAGTATGACGCGGTTAGTGGGCCATCTGTGACGTTTCACTTCTGTAAGTTGATATCGTGACGTCACAGAGAGACACGGGCACGCCGCGCTATGGCCTCCGAGCGTGGCCTCCGAGATTGGCTGCCGCAGCCGATCGCGGAGGCCACGCCAAAAGCCGTATTTTTTTGCTTCCTCTCCGTGTTGGTCACTCAAGCGTACATTGTACACACGTTATGATGCAAAGCGGGTGCGGCGGGCAGACGAATTCAGCAACTGGTCTGGCGCTCTCACTCTCCGCAACGTCACCGAACCTTCAGCTCACGCGATCAGTGCCTGCGCTCACTTCAGACAGCCGCCGCGCTAGCCCCGCGGTGCTAGTTTCTTGCAGTTTATGGCGCGCGTTTCGAAGCATCATTAAAACTGAACAAAATTAATGATGCTGTGACTAATGAGACTTCACGCTGGAGAATTTGCCACTCCATGCCGTGATTACAAGACACTGTTCTACTCATTAGAACATAAAAGTCCCCAACAAAAAAATGGCTGTCATGGGCCCTTTAAATTCTAGCATGTGTGAAGAAGTATGAAACCAGCAGGCCTGCATATCCCATGCAGAGTAATTCTAATATATCTGTATGTTCTACATCTGCAAATAAAGAATTGAACTGAATTAAGAAAAGCCAAGCTAGATGTTTCTTTTTTTTAAATGATGCTGCTGACTGCACTCGTACAGTGGATTGCTATCCTAAAAGATAGGCTGAATCCTTCTAAGCTGTGAACTATGAAACTTAAAAACACAAAAGTATTCTTTCCTGTATTGCCTTCTGAATTGCTTCACTGCTTTAGAATCAGACCAACAATACTAATTATACACTACATATAACGAAAGATCAAGGGTCAAGGATCAAGGGCTCGTTTCTTTTGATACCTTCCTCAGGTTGTGAGTTTATATATAAAACAAACCCCAGCATGTTAAAAAAGAGAGCAACTGTAAGTTGCAAGTTCAGCATGTGTTTTGAACTAAGTTTAATACCTGTGTCACACGGGCACATTGGAAGGCCTTCGAGTCGATGACCTTCGAAAAGCCCACAACTTTATCGACTCAAAGTACATTCTGGCGCTGCTACACGGCAGTTTTCAACGGCCGTTGAGTCGCCGAGTGATTTCACAACAACATGGCGGCAACCAAAGCACCCGCTTCAATTCTAATTCGCACTAGTTGCTTGCTGTTCGCACCGACGGTAAGAAACAAACTTTAAATTGAGCTTTCGCTGAATCCCATGTACCAAAGGGACAAAGTATGTGCGACGTTTTGCAGCCGTTATTCAGAAAACGTGCCGATTTTGACGCTGCTAAGCCTAAGTCCCTAGCGTGAGCATCAAAAGTAGTTTGATTCACTCAGTGTTTCCCACCAGCTGCATGGCGTTTGTTTTTTATACCAGTGACGGCGTATTCGTTCTAGAACTAATGCAATAAAGCGAGAGCGTTGGCCTGTCGGCACATTTTCAGTATTTTTCACATGCGTGGCATTCTACTATTGATACGACATAAATAGGGCCATGGCCTCAGAAACTAACGCGCGCGGAAGCTGCCGGTGCGCCAAGTCTCGGAGTTCACGCCGCTTCCGCTTCCGTCGTTCAATGGCCTTCGAAATCTCAAAGGAGTTGTGGGCTGCTCAGTTCACACGATAGACTATTGACTCAACGGCCATCGAAACCGCCCGTGTAGCAGCTCAAACTTGACCTTTGAGTCGATTGACTATCGGTTTGAAGGCCTTCGAAACGCCCGTGTGACACCAGTATAACACAGTTCTTCAGAACTTTTACGATTCTTTGCTAACTATCCCAAACATTTGCTCTCATTTGCCAATGAACATTTAGTAGTGCTTCCAAACATTGCATTAAATTACAGTGTATCATGCCCAAATAGTATAACGCAATGTTTTACATAGTGGGATTACTCAAAAAGGATTCTTTATTGCTAAAAACATGAAATATATTTTCATGTGTTAAGTGCTATAAAAGAAGGTACCTTTCCTTTGTCTCTTATTTCTGCTTGATAAATTAGTTGAATTTTTGCCTGGGATAAGCATTCGAGTCAAAATTTTTGTCAGGTATATTAAAAAGAGTACTTATGCTAGATTATATTCACAAGAAAACAAGAAAAAAACTAGATATAGGGTTCTTGTAAAGTTTCCCGAGTATCTGACGTAGAACATGATACATAATTGTGTACGATGACTAAGCATATTGTTAGGATGCTTGCCACAGTGCATATAGTTGCTGTTGTATCACTAAACTCATACCTTACTTTTAATTCACAGCCTTACAGGCAGGGAGTCATGCTTATATAGTATTTGTGGCCATTTTTATGGGGGTGGTGCTATTCCTGGGAAACTGCTTCCTCATAGCCTGGACTGCCAAAAGGTAAGCCTGATTTTTTTTTGCCTCATGATTTTTGTTTTGTATGCTAGTTTAATTGCACATAGACAAAAATGAGTGCTAAATATGTTGTCTGCCAAGCACTGCCACACCATTTCACATGGTCGCCATGTCAAAGTTAGTGTCGTTACTTTTAGCAGTATCCAAAACAGCTGTTTGCACCTCATACAGCTGACAAAGAAGATGGAACAGAGACAGCATGAATGTCATATCATAAAAAAAGAATGTCCAGGAAGAAGTTTCCTTCATAATCAAAGGCACGTCAGGCCTAGTGAGCATCACAATGCTGTTCTGCAAACAGCACTGCCACAGCCTTGATATTTTTGCATGGTTAGATATCCATGCTCAAGCTACAGAGAAACTTACAAGTGCTAAATGCATTCCTGCCAAGTTTGGAGAAACGGAAACCGGGAGATTGACTCAACAGCAGGGGTATTGCTATCACAATTATATGGACACAAGTTTTTACAGTCGCAGTTGTTCTGTGCAAAGTCCAAATCGATAACATCGCCAATGCATCATATGTTTTACACGCGAGTAAAAGCGTGGTAGCACTGGGGACGAATGCAGCTGAAGCAGAGATAAAACGACACGGACGTCTCCATCGCATGAAGAGCACATGCGATAACATCGCTCCACGTGCGAGGCCTGTCGTCGCTTGCTTCTCAAGTAGAAACTCTCAGCCCCTATTTCTTCAGGCGAAGCACCATAGGGGTGCCGGAAGAGGGGCGGTCGTGCGCGCTATATCGACAGGTATCAGGGCACAATTGAACTTCCGGGAGATTTTCCTGGAACCCGTACAATCGGGAAAAACGGTCGAAATCCGAAAGTCTTCGGCTAATTGGCAGGTATGTAAATGTGGTGAGCTGGCTGTAGCATAAAAAGAAAAATTTGTCCCGAGATCTGTTTGAGAGGCAAATTTTTCAATAATTTCTTACAGATGGTCGAGCCTGTCACCATCATTCCACAGTATGATCTCTGAAAACTGTCCTGCTTTATGCACTTACACACAAGACAAAAGCATTGCATTAAAGAGTAATCTTATTGCTTAGTTTTCACACCATCGAAGCTACACATGTTTACTGTGATTTTAACCCAGCTACATTCACCTATTGCAGGTTAGATATAGTAGGTCCAACATCCTAATATTTGTTAAAATGTACTTAGTAATTGAAACATGCATGTTGACTGCACTCAAAACTTCAGTTTGAATTGAGTTCACCTAAGCAGTAAAATTTAACTGGGAGATGTATTTTCAAAATGCAAATTAAATATTAAAAATACAAAGTTTTACACAGACTGAACAAAGTAAGAAACACGCTATAAGAAACACACTTGCCAGGACATAAGTACAGGCTTGTACTCATATTCTGGCAAGTCTTGTACACATAGGAGTTCTACCTCATTTCATGCATGCTTTCACTATTTTCAGGCACATGAACACTCAAAAGAAAAGAAGGCCATGGGCCAGATATGAGCAGAGACCTAAATGTACCCAGAAGGTCGTCAAGCTGCCAGCATTGGTACGTATATGCAAACTGTTCTTGTTTAAACCCCCCAACTTCCATGTGAAAACTCAAGTAAACATGCTATAAAAACAATATATCTATTTGTGTGCATGTCACTCCATTCAATCACACAGGATTACTGAATTCATGGAAGCCAAGGCACATATGCAATTTTTGCAAATAAGGTGTGCTTTCCAGAAACATGCCACATCCACCATGTGTATTTCATGCCACTTCAGAAGGTGTAAGCAACTGTAATCTGGCATTCTAAAGCCTAGTCAAAATAATTTGTACCAAATAATTCAGATTATATTACTTCAACGTTCCAGTTAATTAAGACATACGTGAAATGATAGGCTGATCCACCGGGTTTCCGACAGACTTTGGCACCATTTATTTTAAGCAGTGCTTTCAATTAATTCAAGCTTTAGCTTCTTACAGTGACCCTGTGCTAAAGTACTTGTGCCCTCTAAGGCCCAGAGCTCACAGAGGAAAAAAAAGTCCATAATGCAAAAAGCAATAGCTTACCAAAAAAACTAATCCCACTGCCTTGTATGTTAACATTGAAGTTTAGCGAGCTTTTAGCAAGGTGTTGTAGTGCTGGCTTTTGTTGTTAGTTTGTACATCACAATTTTATTCGGCACTGTGCAAAGCAGACCTTTGGGTACAGGTTAGACTTGTGGCCATACAATAAAGTGAATTATAAAATTCTTGCAACACTACTAATGTAATTTCTGCATTTCAAAAGCATTATACTTCTTACCATGCAAAACACCTTCATGATGAGGCCATACCTACTTCAACTATGTCTTGTCGGTCCTATATTACTATTCAGCTATATGTGCCCTTTTCCTGCAGAAATCATGTTTTTTCACCAAAATGTAGTTGCTATGGAATTTCTAGATCAAACAAACTGATCTGACTTTTCCATGCTTGAATCAAGTACATGAGGAAATGTTTATGCATGCATACTTGCTTCATAATTCATCACAGTTTCTTGGAAGTTATAACTGGGACAAGCTGCCGAGTAAAAACACAGCTGTATATGCATGATCATGATTAATTTATTAAATTCAAGCAGCTGTTCAACAGAGAGCTGGAACTTAGAAAGACCAAGTTGAGCTAGTTTGTCGAAATTTATTAGTTTATAACTTCAGAATTCAAGTACAAACACAAGAAAAATGGACAATGTCCATTTTTCTTGTGTCTGTTACGACATCTAGCTTTTTGTGTGACGAATAGTGTAGCATTCCATGGTGGTGTTGTATTGGTATATTGTTTTTTTCTGTCACATTTCCATTGTGTCAGCTTTGTGCGATTTTATTATTTTTAATATTCAGTACGTAAATATGACTCTCATATTGCCGTTGCCCTACCCCCTGCATATGCAGCATCTGCAAGGACCTTCGGTTATGCGAATACATGCTTTTTGTGATAAATGAACGAACACTGAACTTCAAGTGTACTGATAAGCATATTGAACACAAAGCTTTAAGAGGTATTCCTCTAAATCATTTTACTAACTTCTCACGTTTGCAGGCTGGCCATCCAGCAGTTCGAAGAGTGTGCGATGGTGTCACTTCCGACAAGCAAGCCTACCCGAAAACTGCGAGAAGGTGTTCCGCCATGTAGCTGTGACAGCAAGCAAGCGCAACTACTTGGAAGCCAGCAACCAATTTCTTACCAGTCAAGGGGCAGCAGGCTTCAAGGATTTCATCCACAGTGATGGGGAACCTGACCAGCCTATTGCTGGCAGCTCAATGACAGCCACAAGCGGAGCATTCCAGTGCCATTCGTGCAGTTCGGCAGTTCAGGAGCTTAGACTCATGTGCCGGGACAAGTCTTTTTGACGAAGAACTTGAGCATCATGTGCGAAACGTTGTCAGCGAAGTACAGCATGCGTTTGTCCATGCGAGTACCAAAGAAATAACTTGAGAACAGCACACTGCATTTTTTTTTTTGTTGTTGTCCTTGTCATCGAAAGCTGTGCCTCGCTGACGACGTCCGTGAATCCCCCATACCCAAACCCCTGCCCTACTCCCATCCAATGGTGGCAGTTCATTTCCGGGCAGATTTGAGGGATGGCCACACCAGCTCTCGACAAAAATGGATTGTGCTTCAGCAGTTGTTTTTTTTTTTTCTCTCTCTCTTCTCGAATCATGCCATTCCTGCATTTATTAATGTCGTGTGTTTTTGTTTTTGTGCAGAGTATCTTTTCAACTTGCTGAACAAGTGAACTACAGTTGCTATTTTTTTTTATTATTAGTTTAGACGCATGCATACCCCCGCTTCTGAGATGCAATGAATTCTGCACGCATTGTGTTGCCCGAAGCAGCAAGCAATGGTGTGTCGTGGACTATATTTATTTTTCAGAATTCAGCAACTCGCTGGGCTGGGGATGCAACTTGCATGTTGGGAAAGCATTAAGTTAGATTTTTACCTCAGTAATGTTTGGTCACGTCATCTTGATGTGGCAAAAAAAAAATGCTTGCAGTCGTTTGCTTTAGCACAGCTCTGTGCTGACTGCATGTTGCTAGCTCGTGCTGTGTTGTGATTTTTCTTTAACTTATGAGTGACGCGTGTCTGACGGGCTTTTGTACTTATGTGGGCCTAATGTCCTAATGTACTGACTGAGCATGTCTCTCATCTGAGAGACTGTCTGTTTGAGCTACATGCTATAGTTGTTGCACATATACACTACTGCCATAGTCTCTCGGTGGCATCTTCTCTGGTTACTGATGGCTTTAGAAGCTCTGAATGGACGCTTTGCCAAGCCAGAGTCTGTATGTCCGGCTTTGTTCCAAGCCTGCTGGACAGTATTCCATTCTCTGGTAAAAGAAATTCTATTGACGGCTCTCACACAGTGACCATACTCGTTAGAAATTTTGGCAGCCAACACCAATAGGGGCCCTGCATGTGGCGGTAATGTGTTAACACAGTTTTCTCCAAATATAATTACAAAAAAAATACTAATGAATAATCTACTCCCTAGATGTACCAGACAGGAACATACAACATTTTAGTCATTACATGAACAGTATGCACAGAGCTGTAATGCATCTACACGTGTAAACACTATATATGAAACAAGTTTTAAGAGACATATCTGGCTTGAGAACATGCAACATAATGTAAATAAAGAAGGGCACAACAAGTGACTAACAAAAGGCCTTAAAATTGTCTAACTACAACAGTTGCAGCAGGGGATTTATCATGGCACACAGCCTTTGCTTTGCAAGCAACTTGCACGTATTTCAACATAGCTGAATTTAGAGCGCAATCAAGAAATTGATGAGAAAGATAGAGTCACAGTGCTGTGCTGCCTCTGCTACCTAGTGTGCTGACAAGAAAGGGTCCCTGAAAAGGCTTTTATGGAAAATCGTTAGCATAAAGGCTACAACATTATCAAATCACTCGCACCATAGTAAGTGAAGCACCCTGTATCAAGGCAGCTATGAGGTTATGTGTATCACCCTCCCCCTTAGCACTGCTCTTTCTCCTCAACTTCCTCAGTGGCTGTATTCACGCTAGTGATAGCTTAGCCTCCCGTGGCCAAAAAAAAACCTCAAGATCAACACAGGTCACGCTGCCAACATCCTCACGCAGCACAATGTAACACAGGTAGACCATGTTCGCTGTTCACTGTAAATTCTCAAGTGTAGCACTAAACTGTGATAGTGTGTTCTACTTTCGTTGCTGTTGTTCTGAAAAAAGAATAAAATTGAAAGTGGTTCAACTATTAGGAATAACATCTGTTTACAATTAAGTTGGAAAAATAGTAGCCATGATGTCGGTTGGCTAGTCAAACAACTTGGTCATCTGTGTAGCCCTGCTTGCCCATGCAATGTCTCCATGGGCAGGGACTCTTGAAAACTCTTTGAGACGCTTCTATCTAAAGCAATGCGCTTGTTTAAAACCATGCAGTAAACCGCGCACTTGACACACAACACTCACATTGGTCTACTAATGATCGAAAGGACTTGCACCACAAAATCAGTGCGTTTGTACAAAATCGTGAAAACTGTTTCAGGGTCCCTTGAAGTACCGCAGAGGGGTCATCTCAAATCAATGTAAAATACAGGTAGTACTACAAAAAGATTAACCTCAAACGCTGACTAACTTTCCTGCTTTAAAAGCACGCACACAGACACACATAGGGAAGAAGCTTGGCAAAAAGTCATACTGTTGCATAGTTACAAAGCCTATCATCGGGCTGCAGTCATCCATCTTACATGATGTAGAGTGCATAGCAACTCTGGAGACTGAAGGGGCCAGTTATGTAATTCCTTAAATTTATATCCCATGACAGCTTTGCTACAGCCACCAAGGACTGTCCTGAACTGCCCACATTCATTGTGGACTGCCCACAGGAAGGCACGTAACCACTACTGATGTGCCTCATTTAAGAGAATTGAAAAATAGGCAAGTTGGGAATGTATCCATCCTTGGAAAGCAGATAAACATACGAGACACAAAGAAAGAAAACAGGACCAGTGAAGGCCTTTTTTTGTTCCCCCTATATTTCTAATGCTTATTTTAATCATGTACTAAGCTATAAAATGTAGGTGCCTGTTACAGTTCTATCTTCCAAGCAACTGTCTTTCATAGAGAGGTTTCACAGGTGCTTTTACCACACGTGGTCCTCAAAGCAACCAATGATGGCACTCTCCATTAGCTCTTGATAATAAATGTAAACAGTGGGTCTGTGGACAAAACATTTTCGTGGCAATAAAACATTACTGAGCAGCCAACTTATGGAACTTTGCAGGAAGGTCCAGAGCTGTCGCATAGTTTAACTGCACAGTAGGCATCTGCCAGCAACTGCTACCATGGTAGCTAAAGGAATCTCTAAACTGGATGCTATAACATAAGACAAGCTACTAGAATGCTTACTTTATGAAGTTCTCACTGAACCAAATCTTCAGTGTATATTTACAAAAGAAGTGCTCTCTTGTTAAGGCCCCAAAACTGCTTTAGGTGTTCGGTCAAGTAGTGCAGTGTGGAAACTACAAGGTATAAACAGACAACACAGCTATAAATATGCTTTTCAATGTAAAATGATTGCAGCATACTTTCCTGACAGTTCATTTTAGCATGCACGACCCCTATGAAAATTAGTTGAAATGCTGCCTACTTAAGAGTAGCATCTCCTACAAAAACTCATGCAGTATCATGTAGGGCAAGCCTTTTTCAGTAAGACTTATTTAATAAGGCTGCAGAATATGTAAACAAACACATGCACATATTGGGTCTCACAAAGAGAAGCTGTGTTAAAGTAACTTCATTCGGAAGCCACCGGGAGCCTTTGCTACTGCCAAAGTGGGTACAAGATAAGCTTCTAGAGCCACACACTGGCCATGCCACAAGCTTTTAGATTGTTGTTTGTGAGAAAGCATAGTATCGCGTTGAGGTACATGTAAGCATGTGTATGTGGTCTTGACCATCACAATGAAATGCTGATTTTTTTTTTTTAATTTTGCTATGAACGTGAAACGGTAACTGTTAAAGGCGCTTACATCACAAGCTACATTTCATAACAAGTGTGTCCATTGTAACTACAGTAAGCTCTCATAACCAAAGACTGTGTGGACCGGTTCTGCAAAGTGTTCTTTTTTTTTCTTTTCTTTTTGCTAACGCACCAAGACAAGTAAACCGACCCGAAGGTTAAAAAAAATGCTTAGCATATTCAGCATGCACAAGTGTCTGAGCAACAGCATATAAGCAATAGATCAGCCTTCTTCTTTCTTGTGGGACCTCGGGTTATGGTGCAATAGGCTTCGAGGTCCCTTTTCCCACAACTCGGCCAGTGCTCTTTCTTACACCTTGATCTCATTTAGTTCATTGTGTCTATGTAATGTAGCAGTGTGTCCTCCCAATTAGTCAGTCTATACATACACAGACAGCAGCAGCAGCTTGGCTTGCTTTCAAGTGTGAGGTATGCCCACTGGCTTTGTGGTCACACACATTGGTTCAGTCACAGGAATCATTGCAAGTCATTTCAAACAGCACAGCCTTTTCTCTTCATTACTACCAGTGTTCCTAAGCTTTGCGGATGACTTCATTTGTATCTACGCTATTCTCATTTCTTTCACCGAACAAACCACTGTTCGAGCTTTGATGCGAGTCACTGTTTGTAAATGCTTTTGATTGTGTGTGATGATTATGCAGCAGCTTTGTATGCTTCATCGACGGTGCTGAGTGAGTTTGGAAAGAAAAGGTTCAGAATTATAGGAGTGTTTTTTATGGAGATTCCACAGCTGCCAGTGTGCATTTGAAGTGGTTGTACATAGAGTGATGCAGTTTGGTTCTTGTACATACAGTTTTTTTTTTCCTGAGACAGTAACATTACAAATACAAGTTACAGTGTTAGACTGTTGAGCGTGCGAGGGGAACACAATAAAATGGCCTTAAAGCGCAAAGTGCTGCACAAAGTGAAAGGTGTGTCAGTGCATGTGAAATCTGAAATATTATTTTGCATTAGAGTGATGTGCAGCAAACGTGACCAAATTGTCGACCTTAAAAATGGTGCCTCGTGCAAACCATACCAACATTTTTGCATAAGAAATGTATTGACTGTGAGTAGATGGTAAGAAACGGAATACAGGGTGCCAACTCAACTTGTTACTCTGCCTTCCAAGCCAGTTTGGGCTTTCTTCCTTTTTTTTTTGTTAATGCAAGTCGATGTGTGCACGAGCCTTAAAACTGTGTTAACAAAAAGAAGGGAGCAGTATTCATCTTATGCACCATATTTCAACCCAGGCAAATGCTGCCCCTGGGGTTCCACAAGAACAGCTTATGCATACCTACAGCAACTCTACCTTCGAAGTCTTAACCAGCATGCTGCCGATGCCTGCATCTAAAATTGTAGCGTCAGCAGTTCAGGGTGCATTTCAAGGTCAAGTGTGCCTAAAAGGACTCAACAGTGACACAGCGTGACTTGAACAAACACTGACACAAATGTGACGTGCCACTGATATTCAAATGTAAATATGTGCTTGCCAATCGATCGCCCCCTTATAACATGCCATAAATTTCGGGACGCACTAAAATTCTGCCAAACAACACTTGGGGCTAAATAAAAAGAAAAACACTGCTAAAGGAGTCAAATACAACATGTGCTGTCGGAGAGGACACAGCTAAAACATGACCACACTGTTAAAATTTGCCACTTTAATATCAGAGTAGCCTACCAAGTGGCCCTACACCAAATTTCGTTCCCAAGGCTGAAGCAAAAAGAGGAATAACTTAAGTAAGGAAATGTACCCCCATGCTGATGGAAAGCAGTGCTGAGGTAGCATGTAATGTAACTGCAGACATACACTGGTAGGAAGAAGGGTTAGATGTTAAAAATAGCACAGAACAGCAAGATATATGTTGATGTTACTAGAATGAAACGCTCGCTAGGAAATAAAAGGTAAGAGTGGGTTGAGGGAGGTAGGAAGGTGCTACTCTTGTTTTCTGGATGCAGATATACATAGGAATGCACACAGGCAGGGGGGGGGGGGCATGAGAGAAGGAGGGGGCGCTGCAGTGAACGTCCACCACCCCCTAGTGAACAACCCTGTACACATCTACATATATATATAGATATATTGCATAAGCGGCCCATGAACTGCAGCATTAGAAAACTGTTTTACTTACAGTAAGAGAACAACTGAGTAACAGGCACAGAAGTAGTTTTGCCCACTTTCTTAGAACACTGCTTCTGGAAATCTGTGCACATGACACTAAAAAAAAAAAAAAAGCAGTGCCAACACAAAGCGTTGTATTTGTGAGCTCAGGGAGCATGGGAACACTGCCTTCATTGTTGGTATTGTGTAGGGAGACTTGCTATACTCTGCCAGAAAAATACTGTGCGACTACTTTTGGTAGACAGAGTACTGTTTTTAAAAGTCTGCAACTCTGGTGTTTCCAAGTTTTTAAACCTGTTTCTGAATGTACGTGAGTCCTGAAAGGCAGCTCTGAATCTGCGCTGCTTTTAAGAGTGTCTAAGGGAAAGACCGCATTCACACCACTGCATTTTCTTTTCATTTGTTTTACATTTTTGAAGCACACTATTTTGCATTTCTCACTCCCTTTACTAGCAGAGTGGCATACACTGAAACAGAAATGTTGTAAAGTGGTGCTGTCCCCCTACTTCGTTGTTTTTTTTTTTCTTTCAGATATCATCACCTACACTTGTTACAATATGAAAAAAAAAAAGTGTCATTCACTGGAAACGTGTGCCATATGTTTCATAGCACATTCGGATGCATTTTATTTATTAATAAAATAAAAGTCGGTTATATGAGGTTGTTTCTTGAGTGATGAAAACAGCTGTATCAGAATCTGCACAAACATACAAACTACAAACACACACACATGTGCATATGCACACACATGCATGCACTGCTCAGGCAGCTCACTTTTAGATCAGACCTTCATCAAGAAAAGAAAAACTGAAAAAATTTATTTACAGGCTACATACACGTACATGGTACGACATATGTATGAAGTCTCAGACAAAGGCTGAAAATTAGAAAGCCTAGAATAGCCAAGTGTCTGACAACCCACGCAAACTTCTAGAAGTGTACGCACATGTTTCACACAACGCACTGTCAAACCTCGTTCGGCACACACATTTATGGTGTACAATGGCGGCGCAGATATTCGAAAAGGTGGAATTCCTCTGGCCTTGCATATGGGGATCGGCGTGACCAATACTGCTCCAGAAGCCTATAAAGGTAACCTGAAAAATAGAAAATTATACATTAGCGAGCTATCACACATAAAAGAACAAACATTAACATTCATAACAAATATTAACATTCATAATTACTGCACAGGGACAACAAAGGAGCTGACAACGTGCATTTAAGTGGAGTTTACAACCATCATAGGCATCTTGAGGGATGCGAGGATATGTACACACTACACTGACACTAACTCACCTTATGATGGAGTACAGAACAGCAAACTTAGTGTAAAGAAAACTGAGAAGCAACACATGACACCTAGACTGGTGACTTACTCAGTAACACTGCTGTTGGCTACTGCACCTGCTCCTGAAACTTGTCTGCACGAACCTTCCCCAAACAAGTACACCTATAGTGTACATCACCTTCGGCAGCATACGTACCACCTCAATTTCCTTTCATATGTGTTCTCTGTACCCATGCTCTGCCCATGTTGCAATGCCTTTTACACTGTTTCATGTCAGCTGAATCTACTTTCTGTAATCCTCAATATAACCTTTGTACAATGAGCCCAACTTGTAAAAGCTTATGAAAAATTTCAGGGCTGGCATGTACAACAAGCTGATCATGGGTACCTGTAAGCATGCTTACACGCAAACACAAAGTGCCTTTAAGTGCAGCCTAAAACATCTTCTGCCCTTCACCACGAAATTATTGCATTGGGCATTGCTTCTCAGTTGTATATAAGGTATGAGCTGACCATGGGTACACGTAAGCGTGCTTACTATGAGCACCACAAATAAAGTAAATGAATCGGTGCTGCTGTTAAATTAGTTGAGTGATTACAGAGCTTGACATACAAAAACAAGAGACAGGCTGTGATAGAAACTACAAAATAATTTTGAACAATTTGGTTTCTGTAATGAGCCCCAAAAGTATGGAATAGAAGCACTTTCAGTGTTATGACTGCAATGGAATGTCACCAACATGGTCAGGGATCAATCCGGCTTCAAAGACACACAATGCCGAAAATGACACTGCCATTTGCCTCTGAGCAATAAATGGCCTTACAGGACATTTAAGATGGTAAATAAGCCCATTAGCTTAATTAAGAAAGCTACTGTGAACACATGAGCAATATATTAGCCCTGTACACTGCTACAGGAGGAACCCTGGAGGGTTCATTCAAATTCCACTCATATTTGCTACAACTACACATGCATATTCATGCGCACTCACACAGCCACGAATGGGCTGCATTTGTGTAGATGTCAAGACAAAAAAATGCCTTTTGCAAACATAAAGGCACGTAAATTTTGCCACTGGCAGACAACACCGCTGAGGCAATATGTGGTCTCTGAGACCAAACCGCCTGATACCATTCCGACAACGAAGCTCTGCTGATGGTGAATAAGGCACGAAGAATACTGGGCATGGCTTTGAGTATGCTAGAAACACCAAAAAGGAAGCAAAGGCTTCCACTTAACATCCTATTCATATAATGTGCACCGAAAAACACATTTACAGTGAATCAGTGAATCTGTAGCAGATATTGTTGCAGCCATCGATGGTGTGGCCAATACTAATTAGAAATGCGGCTTGCATCGGAAACCTTAATTTTGTTTTCCTTTGAAATGTAATAATCTATAATTATAAAATAAAGGTTTCATTGCATATACCTCATATCAATAAATAACAGCTGCATTGCATGTTTCCGGTAATTTCCTTTTCCTCATGTCACGCTTTACCACATCCCCACTGGAGCGTTACTAGGAATGTACAGTCAGCAGGATCTGAAACTTCATAAATATCTATATCACCGCTTAGCCTCGCAACATAGCCTTGAATTAAAAGTTTCACTGGGTAGATGTTATTGCGATGTACAGGCTTTAAGATTTAATTTGAAGCTCTGCTGCGAGGCTATGTGGTAATATAGGTTTTTACGAAGTTTCGCATTCTGCAAACTTTTGCTGTTGACTGTATACAGCTGTGAGAGTAAGTAGCACCCAGCCACACAGCCTTCGAAGAGGCCCTGGAGTAGCTGTAAGATGGGAATCGGTGAGAAGATGCAAACAGAAATGTCATGGGTCACCAGTAGAACAGCCTTTTTAATACTTTCGAATGGTGTGAGAATGCAGTCATGTATTATAGGTTCCCTGTCTTCCATAGGTCAGTTGCTCAAATTTACATGCATTGATAAAGAATATATTTTTTGCTGATAAATATTAACTAGAAAAAAGTACACCTTAATTATTCCAGCACATTACACACATTAATTAAAGAGTGCCAGAGGACTCCATTAAAATCTGGATGGTATTCCATGTCACCAGGCTTGGGAGAGTTCATATTTGCTTGAGATCTAGAGGCCCCATTTTTTGCCTTTTCTGTCGACATATCCTGCATTCAAATGCTGACACTTGTACTTGCAGAAAAAGAAAACATGGTTTTTGGAGCTCTTGGAATGCTTTACTGCAAGGGGTTTCAATGTAGGTGATGTCCTCAAGTTTGACAAAGTGGTTCCAGTGATGTTTACAAAATACTTCTGATACTACTGCCAAATCGAATATGCTCACGTAAAAAGGAAAGCATTAAGGGGGGACACTGGTCTTAGAAGGCCGAAAATTGCAAGAGAATCGACTTTCTGAAGCTGACATTTTCGGAACCTCTATCTATTTTTGCACAAATGTGCAATGTTTCTAGCTTCTATTCTCATTATTTTTGCCGTAAAATTAATTTGTAACACCAATATGAGGTGTGTCTGGGTGCCAATTGTTGCTAAATTGATTTTGGCCGCTTTGCTTGTTTGCTTCTTCTGTAAAAGTCGACCTAGGAAAGCTAGAGCTACAATTCATTTTGCACAACGTAGCTAAATATGCATAGAAAGCAACGCTGCAAGCAGATTTTCAATCTACAGTTCAAATTTTTTATTTTAATTTTAACATTATCATGTTTTTGGCTAGGTGTAGACCATGAACTCATTAGTGCTGTAAATTGAGAAGTAGTTGTTCAATTTCCAATAAGCTTGCAGCGTCGCTCTCCTTAGGCTTTCTAGTATCCATATATGAGTTTATAATAATGTTATGTTACATAGATAATCTTTCATTGTTTTGGCAAACAAAAGATTGTTTGTTTTTGTTTTGTGGGGTTTTACATCCCAAAACCAGTTCTGATTATGAGAGACGCCGTAGTGGAGGGCTCCGGGAATTTCGACCACCTGGGGTTCTTTAACATGCATTGACATCGCACATCACACGGGCCTCAACATTTCGCCTCCATCGAAATGCACCACCGCGGCCGGGATTCGATCCCGCGACCCTCGGATCAGCAGCCGAGTACCTTAGCCACTAGACCACTGTGGCAGGGCGCAAACAATAGAATCAGAGTACTAATTATCTCTCGAAATAATTGATCTGTGTAAAATGTAACTGGATAGTTAAATAAAGCTAAAAAAACTGAACAAAGCTGTGCAGATTCATCTAATTTGGCTGAGAAATAACCTATGTTATCTCTAAGAACCATGTCCCCCCTTAACTGTGTTAGATTTACCATCATGTCTGGAAAACACAAATTATAACGCAACACCTACTCCACGGGGCAAGTATTCAAATTGGAATGCGCACTTTGTATTATAGATGCACGACTTGTACAATTTGAGTCTGTCACGAGCCTGCAGTGCCATTCACAATTATGCAGCACAGTTTTCCTGCAAAAGCTTTTGGGGTTTGTTTGGGTGAATGCAGCATGTGCCACATTTTCATTTTTGCATCCACACTAGAACTGCTCCTCGGTGGTGCACAAAGAGCGGTTAATGAAATAAAGGTGCTGGGCTAATTCTAGCAACAACAAAACATGTTCACATGCACTAACTGCCTCACACGCCTTAGCGATTCACAGGCAGTACAAGCCTGATTTTGGTTAGTCGCAGTTGCAGTGACTGATCTGAAGCCAAGAGGAGCACAAGAGAATTTATTGGTCATCCTAATTGAAGTGACTTTCCTTTCTCTAGTTCACCAAGGGCTGGCTGTGATGAATTTTGCACCATCTTTAGAGCTATAGGACATGTGGCAATATTTCCAATGCTCAATGCATAAATTAATCATTATCACTAGACAGCCAGTGCATCAAAGCTTAGTCCCTAAGAAACTGCTCTGAATTTTTCAAGTGAGCTTAAATTTCATGGGTGCATTTCCAAGGAAATCCCCTATGGTGAGTGATGATGGACAAATCAGGAAGGCTTTGTTTAGATCACAGGCAAACAGGGCAGTAGTTTGAAGAATGCACAAAAGCGCAAAAACAAAAAGACAAATTCAACAACTTTGTTCTTTGCATACTTTGATGAGTGTTTTAAGTTCTCTCACAGCTATTTGCTTGTTGACTGGCGTATTTCTATGCATAATGGTCTGTAACACAAGGAAGCAAATAAACAAGACAGACAGCCAAATGGACATGGTATGTGTGAGTGTGTTTTCTGGAAACTATGCTGTATCAGCAAAATAACATATGTACAGTCAACAGCAAAAGTTTGCAGGATGCAGAACGCTCGAAAAGTCCGTTACCACTTAGCCTCAGAATATAGCCTCGAATTAAATGTTCCAGCCTGTGTATCGCAAAAAACCTCTCCCCAATGAAACGTTTAATTTGCGGCTATGTTACGAGGCTAAGCGATAATGTAGACTTTTCAAGAGTTTTGCATCCCATAAAGTTTTGCTGTCGACTGTACAGTTGATTAAACATTTGCATACCTTGTGCAATCATAAACTTTTCTGAAGGCTAGCACATCATGATCCTAGCAATTTATTACATGATTTTTACATGGTTGGAATGTGCAGGAAGAGCAAAAGAGAGATGGCTGCTGAGCTATTCTTCATTTACGATGAAGGTGTCATTAGCACAGAATAAACTATAACAGCAAGTGTGCCATCAGCAAGTGTGCTAACATGCGCATATAGCAAGTGATGAAATGAGTTATGGCTCCCTACAAATGAACACATTCAGGTTTAGAAGTACACAAAAATATCCATTCTTCAGTTTACACTGTGTTTGGGAGTGCTTGCTCACTACATGTGCCAGTAACCATATGCACTTGATGGCAGGTTACATGTATGCACTTTCTGTTGCCTGGAGCATGCAAGAAAAGTTCCAATACTACTTGTTTGGCAAAAGTTTAGTCAGAGCATGAGCGGTGCCCATCTAGTGTGTCACTGCCGTATGATGGAGCCAACTCGCAAACAGGTCGGGGCTATGTGCCCGCCAATGCAGTGTGCCCTGCTTGGACCATCACCTGCTAGGTTTTTTTTTTTTTTTACAGAAGGCACACCCATATCAACTTGATTCAGGTGAACAGGCAGCATGACTATGCAAATTGTTTTACTTGTATTTTGTGTTCAGAAAATGGGCAAAATGGGCATTGCATCGAGCAAAGGTGCAAGGCCGTTTTCGGAACACAAAATATGAGTATGATACAATTCGCCTAGTCATGCTGCCTGCTCACCTGAATCAAGCTGATATGGGGTGCCTTCTGTTAAAAAAAAAGAGAGACGGAGAGAGAACCCAGCTTAGCAGACGATGGTCCAAGCCGAGCATGCTGTGTTGGCGGTTACACAGCCTCGACCTGTTTGCAAGTTGGCTCCTTCACGCGGCGCTGATGCACAAAACGGTCACTGCTCGCGCTCTCCAGTTAAAGAATTGGGCAGCTGTACTGGCACTCCTTTATTTTGTGTGCTCTCCCCCATATACCCAAACGAGGCCATATTGGGCAACAAAGCACTCTGAACAAGGTAAAGGGTGCTTTTGGCAGCCAAAGATAAACAGGAGCATTTGATGGTATGTAAAGTTATGAATTGTGCCAAAACCTATGTGCAATACGCCAACAGCACAAACAGCTTGTCAGATTGTTCGTGCACCCTGAGACAATTTCTCAAATTGATCACACTGGACCTCTATGCCAACAACAGCAGAAGGTGCCTGCCAGTTTATGCTCAATGTGGTGTAAAATTTCTCGAAGGTTGCTGCTTGCTGTTGCTTTCCACCAGCTACGTCATCAAGTTCATAAAGGACCGCTCTGAATGGTGACATGGCCCCCAAAAAGAAGCCCATTTATGACAGTTCAAACACTTTCAGCAGCCACGAAAACCAGCTTGTCTCTGCCAGACTAGAATGACCCATATTCACCACCATAGCAACGAATATTGATGGCTCACACTACCAGGGTAGCAGATACAGAAATACCACAGAAAGTTGGACGGCAGGGGAATGACCACCCACCGCATATGTAAAGCAAAGATTGTGGCTTCAGTCATAGATAGCAAAACTGTTTTTCGTTCACTTGATCTCATGACTGCTATACTTGAATTACAACATACAAATAACATCCCCTATGCTTCCCCTGTCTTCACCATCTGTTAGCTTCGCAAGGTTGTATCTGACAAATATGGGCCCCTCTGACTATTCCAATTCTTTCTTTTATAGTGTAATTAGCATCACTTCCAGTCAGTCCATCAACCGCATGCGAATAGTCTGAATGAGACACTGAACCAGACTGTCCAAGCCCATCCTACACTGTAATTGAGTCACATTACACAGCAAGAACGACACACTGGGTTAACTGGGACAAGCATCTTCAAGTGGCTGCCTATAAAGTTACTACCATTTGACACAGCTCCACTAGATCATCCTTGCATGAGATTGTGTGTGGACAGCGGCCAAACTGGGCACAATGCTAGTCGCTGACACACCTATTGAAATCAACCTGTTTTACAGCACAATAGACAACTTGTCATAATGTCCGAGAAGAAGCACATAAGACCGTTGCTCAGATGCAACAGGCACGAAAGTAGTGCTGAGTGCTGCTGCCATCTATCACTGCAGTATAGCAGTCTAGATAAAGAAAGAAAGGCAGTATTAGCTTAAACGTTGCATGTGAAATATGAGGGAACATTTGTTGCCAAAGATCGCTCGGGCGGTGACACTTGATCAGTCAGCTTCCCAGCTTTTGAAGCATATGCAAATGGATGAAAGCAGAGCAATGTTGCCATACATGTCTCAACTGAAGAAAAGAGTTATTTAGCCAAACTGATGTGCCATTGTACACAGTACCTTCTTTCAAATGAGCAAATAGTACAGCGTCGACGAAGGTGATGAAAGAGGCACACAAGCGCGAGCAGCGACTAATGTGTAGAGGGCAAAGCGAGGGAGAAGTAAAGACCATCTAAAAAGTACCAGGAGCACAGTTCTGTGTGCACCCTATAAACAGACAAACAGTTCTGCCAAACGCGATTTCTCGAGGCTTGTGCACACATCATGAGCAAGGAACATATGCATGAGCCTTGACCAGTTGTGTGCAGCAAAAATACGGTTTACAGAATGTGATGTATGGCTAAATGTGCAGTTTAGAGAACAAGATCACAACCAAGTGCACTCTTCCTGCTTCGCCTCCTATATAAACAGGCAAACCTGAATATGGTGAACTTCGGTTTAACAAAATCCTCTATTTAACAAATTATTTTAATTTCCTGGTTTTACTTCTCTTGAAAACCATGTTTTTTCGCCATATAAAGAAGCAATTTCATTACATGTCTCAATTTAACAACGTTTCCAGCCATTTCGAGCAGGCACTCTGACTCTCTGTGGTAGTAACTTCTAAACAACCTTTCGCATGGAACGTTTGCGCAAGACACTAATATGCCCGAATTCCTGCTGGATTCCTGAAAAAATAAACTTCAAGTGTTGATCATGAAAGTCGAGGACACGAGGACAGCTTATCACCAACACTCCATCGCGATAAGCGCCCCCACCCATCTGCTTGACAATTTGTGTGAAGTAACGTCACTGTAATGCATGCTGCATGCTTTTAATTGAAGATGAAGTTCAAAAGTGCCAGCAGAAACAAAAGCCACATTACTATCACTGTGTTTGCCCAATGAAATATGCACCCCACTCGTGCGTGATCAGGTTTGATGCGGGCACGGGAAAACCCAAGTTCACATACACTCCCGTGGCAAACATGCACGTACATACAGTACAGCAAGTGCCTCTGCACTGTGTGAGCATAGTAGGTGATGGACAGATCACAATTATATACAGCTACTCTGCCATCCTCTTCTACTGTGCTCCGATACAGTAAAAGCTCGTTAATTTGAATTCCACAGGACAAGAAAAAAAAACGTCTGAATTAACCAAATGTCCGAGTTATCGAGAACACCAAGAGAACAATAAAAAAATGTAAGCTACATTGCTGTACATTTATTTTATAAATGGGCAAGCAAATACTGTTCATATTTTGCATAAGAACTGTGTAGATGCCATTCTCTACATCTTCTGGCTTTCGTCTTGTAGCGATCGCGGTGAAGGACCCCTGCCAATTAATTCAACCGAAAAGTGCCAATCGAAAAGTGCCCCCATCCCCCACCCCCACATATTGTTCATTTATCACAATTGTAGCTGGCAAGTTTGATGCCAGCTACAATCGTGACGAGCATGCAGACTGCAGTGCATAATCATGCCTTATCAACGCCTTTGACGTGTTTGAATATTCAACTATCCCCGACATCGCACCGAATCAAAATGAGACTACTCCTGCGAACGAATCCGTGGTCGCTAGCAATGCCATCATTAAAGTGGTGTCCTCGCTGCTCAAAAAAAAAAAATCCACAGCATATCCACGGAGTGAATGATGATGAGTGGGTGAAGCTCCGGAGGTTCCTCATAGATCGTGCCGAGTTCCGGATTAATTTAGTTAACGCACATGCTACGAATCCTTATGGTTCTACTACGCACAAGTGAAATCGCCCACCGGCACTTCATTGCAAGTCAAGATCCAGTGCCTATGTATATATACATGGGCGGCCGGTGAACGGTTCTCCAGCGCGAGCAGTCGGTATTTTTCAATCAAGAAACTCGCTAGAAGATGTTGCCTGTGCCAACAATGTCTCTCGCGGGTGAGGGCACGTTTTCCTTCTTCGCGAGCTGGTAGAGCGTTCATCGAAGAAAGAGCGCTTCCATAGTCAACACGCGCCTTTCGCTCTCTCTCTCTCTCTCACAAGACAGCAGATGGAAGAGTGAGAGCTTGCGCGCCGGGAGGCACGCGCCAAGGGCGAGCGTGAGCCTCCCGGCGGCGCTAGGTGGCTACATACATACTACTACTACAGAGGAGGGAACGACCCACACCCTATGGAGCTTCGCCCCTAAAATGCATGTGGCCTCCGCGCAGAGTCAAAACGAAATGACAAGTGACAAATCCATTGTGTACATAGCAGGGTGCGTGACGACGGTCGCTTGCTACTTGGTCATATGGAACATCTGCATTTCTGAGGGCACGCGTGCAGGCTGAGCAGACAGTTAAAATAAAGCTCCTGAATGCTGCATCTGCTGTGGAGGAACTCCGTCCATGACTGCTAGCGACACCATTATAGATAGCTACCACGCAGCTCTGAAGGCACCCGAGAGGGCTACATGCACTCAGTCAAATCTACTGCTTGACACAGCCACTGCGAAAGAAACGTAGCTCAATGTTGCATATGACGTGGATGGCAAGTACGCAGTTCTGAAGGCGTATGGTGAACATGAACGTTCTGTATGCCACACCTGCACCTATCAACACGATGACGGCCTCCTCGCAGTTCACATGCACCGAGTGAAAAGAAACAGTTTGCCATAGCAACCGCAGGTGAACGCTTCATCGCTGACAACGTGATCATGTATGGCGACAATGCTTTTCTGAAATCACATTCCAAACCTTGTGTCACAGGCGGTGGTAAGAGCAAAGTTCTTGAAGCGTGCTAACCTTACTAGCTTTCCTGTCATCCCCACACGTTCACACTGATCACGATGGTGATTCGGACTCGTTTTGGCTGGACGTTCACGCTCTTTCTGCTTTTTCGTGTCACACTTATGTGTCGATTTTGGCTTGGCGTGTGTCGACAATCGTCCGAATTAACCGACATGCGGCCGAACATGGCTCAATTACTGAGCATTTGGCACCATTTAATAATGCATATTTTTCATGGAACCAGAGAACACATTCAAATTACACGATTTTCTCAATTAACAAGAGTTGAAATAACAAGCTTTTACTGTATACTTTCTGACGAGATGCAGGACTATTCAAGACCACTCTAACCACTGGGACTGCAAAAAATATAGAAACCTCAACTTAATAAAATTCGTAATACATAATGAACTTTTTCACTGCATGCACGACTTCATTACACTGAGGTTCAACTGTGCATAGGTACATGCACGTGGGTTCAGGCCACAGTGATGGAGCATAAACCTTCACGCAATCCCCTACATATCCTTAGGTGGTGGCTTGGCTACGTTTGAGTGAAGTCAGCAAGCTAGCATGCTGATACTGCATGGTAAAACTGATCATAAACTGATCAGAGATGCAGCGTGTACGTATGCTTTTACTTTGCTTGTGGTTCACTTCAACACTGCAAGATACTGGCGAGACATCTAAAGCTGCAAGAGACCCTATGTAGGGCCACCAGAGGAACACCATTTGCATTTTTTCCCAATCAATATCTTGTACGTACTAATAATGAATATTGGATATAACGGAGGTGTTTTCGTTTCCAATAAGACTTCATTAAAACAAGGCTATATACAGTAGACCAACATTAATTCAAACTCTAGAAGACCCCAGAATTTTGCATGAATTATCAGAAGTCTGAATTATCTGATAGAGGCAGAGGTACGGCTAGGTGCAACATATACCAGGAAAAGCAGAGATGACCAGTTACCACATGCATTGTTGCCACCCCATTGTTTTTCTTTTCTGCTAGTGGTTTTAAATGTTTTGACAAGTGCTGGCAGGTGAGTGGTTTTATTACTGGCTATTACAAAATATGTGAGCACGAATGTTCAGTTAGAAGTAGCCAAAACAGACAATGTTTCTGGTAAGGATAAGTAAAAAATATGAATTATCAGAATGAAATTAACTGAACGGTTCAGTTTAAATTAAGCTACTTTTACACACATGAAAACATAGCCGGTAAACTAAAAATTTGAAATTTGTTTGAATTGAACAAAAGTTTGAGTTACCTGGGTTTGAATTATAGAGTCCACGTAGGTAGTAGATGTAATAGCTGCACACAGGTGCACACATGCAAAAGGCAATGTCACTTGAAGAGTTCTTTTTGTTCTCAAAAAGATTACATACAGAATTATAACCTAACGGTCACTTCAACTGTGGCCTCTTCAAACAGCCTAAGACACAAACACCTTTAAAAGAGCCCTGCACCACTTACTGAATAAAGTCAGAAAATGGTCCCGATCAGACGTGGAGGCTCCTGTGAGCAGTTGAACTCAATATTATTGCGGTGCATGTGCCAGGGAATTGGCAATTTGGTTGAAAACACAGCTGGAAAGTGCCCACTCTTCTTTCAACAAGCGACGTCGCTGAGATCACCGACTACAGTAACATCTTAAGTCGTAAAATTGGATAATCCAGAGTTGTTCTTTGGCCCCGGCAGGTGTATGCATTATCCAATGGCATCAAATTCTCATTTATTCGGCTATATTTGGCACGCCGAGCACGAAGCACTGCAAATGCGCCACGTGAAAAAGCGAAAACGTGTCCAACCGAAACGATGTGGTGCAGTACGAAAAGCCATCGCCATCAGCATGAACCGTGCTGAAATGACAGAAAAGCCAAAGCACTTCATGACTGTTTGCGTCTCCTGCAGCGTGTGACACCGTGCTGGTTGTGTGCCTTCGGAAACGTATAGTTGCAGTCTGCTGTCATGTTGTTACTGATGGAGTGTTCATTCATGGAGTTTGCATTCATTTTCATGGCGTATGCGAACTGCATGATAGCATGCATACCTGTTGCGTCGCGACTACAGAATTGCGTGGACGCAACCTACGATCACCATTCTTTCTTGCGGTTGCTGTCTACCATTGCATTTCTAGAGGCCACAGTTGCATCCACAGTAGATTCAGCGTACTGACAGTAGTTTCGTTTTGACTCTGTGTGTGTACCTTCAGAAATGCAGTTTCGTTTTCAGTCACCGTGCATGTGTTCGGAGCTGCATGGACGCTACCTGTTATCGCACCACTGGCAACAACTGTTGAATCGCATGCAGCGAATGCCACATTTGGTAGCTTCATTTTGACCTGGCATAATGCGTGTGCAAAAGTTCAACATGGCGAATGCGGTAGTAGACGAGCGATTTTGCCGTGGTGCGCATACTCACGAGCGCTTTTATGGCCAAACAATGTACTGGCGGGCAGTTTACCGGCAGCAAAAAAAATCAGTCACGCACGCATGGCGATGGCGGCGGTCCCAAAGGAGGATGAGGAGTGGGGGATGAATCCTTGCACCGTGGTTGTGTTATGAAGGAAGCCACAAGATGACACGAATGGAGGATTTTACGCTGCTTTTATACAAAAAAAGAACAGAATTTGTGCTCTTGTTCAAAAAATAAATGCCCACCGATGTAGTGGACATTTGCTCATGGTTTTGTTGATGCTCTCAATGATTCATTTAATTCAGACATTTATTTCGAATGAATCCGAATGAACAAGGTACTACTCTCTGTCGCTTGAGGTAGAAATAGCACTGGCTGATCTCATAATCACGGAAAGATCATCTGCCATGCTTCATTTGTTCGTACTGAATTCAACCAAATAAAGAAAATGTACGTACCTCTTTTAAAGCGCAACGAAAAAAAAAAGCTAAGCAACATAGTCACGCAGCCCAGTGGCGTCATTTCTTGAAAGAAGAGCACGAGCTTTTCTGCTCTGTCTGAAACCAAACTGCGAATACCCTGGTGCGTACAGTGCAATAATGCTATTTGGCTCACATGTTCCCAGGAGCCTCCACGACTGATTGGCACCATTTTCTGACTATGTTCCAAAAGTGCTGCAGGGCTCCTTTAAGACATTCTTCTGTTTCTAAAAAGTTGTCTTTTCCAAGAAAGCATGGTTGCTCAATACTTGTGCTAGCCATAACCCAAATGAATCCCGAATTGGCCTAAAGGGTTAAGCATTAATGATGCAGCTGAACCCGGATACATCGAACTTGCCAAATATATCGTGCCATTTGTTAGTTCGATAATCACATACAGGCATTTACCACTAAGAAAAGCCCTTTAATATAGTGACTTATTATTTTGGCACAATATAACCCTAGGGGGCCCATGCACAGCCAGTCTAAACCACTTTTTCTAGGGTGGTACCGGCAGTTTTATCCCGCTCCTGCAAGAAAAAGCCGACTTGTGGGGGCAATTCCGAGGCACATGAAGTTTGATATATCGGTTGCATTGCTATTTTCATTCGAAGTAACAGTAACTTTTCCTATATATTCTCAATGTAAACTTACCATGTAGGAATTGTTTGATATATGGGGTAACTTGATATGAACGGGTTTGATATAGTCAGGCTCGACTGTGCATGCATGTCCACTAAATTGCAATGGAACAGCGCAGATGCTTTCAAAGCCAATTTCTTTGCACAATGTTTCCCCCTAAACATAATACAACGTTGGTTAGATGAAACTAGTGTCATTAAACATGATGTCCTTACCTACAGTCACGCCACGCTTGGTAAGTAGGTCATGCGCAGCACGCAGTTTTTGGCAAAGATGCTTGTTGCCGAAAGTAAAGTACACAAGGTCACGTCCTGCAACAGATGCTGCCATAAGCTGGATAACTGCCTTCAGCTGTGGGTCCCCACGAAAGGCACCGCAGCCCCAGTTGCCCGTGGCAATGGCTGATCGCTGTGCAAGAGGCACCTCTGGCGGACAGTGGAAACCGCAATATGCCTGCAAAAAGAAGAGGATTGCTTCCTTTAAGAGTGCTTTCACTAGTTATCTTTTCACTAGTGTGTCTTTAGTACCCTCTTTCCAAGAAATCCGTACTGCAGAAGCTCAAGGGAAGATGGACGCTTGAATAGATGAAGAGATAATTGAAAATGATGAACACGGAATGTCATTAGGGCTAACATTTTGACAGGTGGACTTGTCTTCGTCAGAAAGATGCATATGCACAAGATAACCTTGATCATAACCGATATCTATATCTATACAAGCAAGCACAGCCCCAGAATTGCCTAAACAGGCTACAACTTCTCTAAAAACCTGACACGCAAAGTGAATTTTGGCCCCAAAAGCAGCTGAAAGTTAAAATGTCACTTAATTTAAAAACAAAACAAAAAGAAAAAGCCACTGCTTAAAAATTTTATGCCCCCCCCCCCCCCCTATCTTGTTCTTACATAACATTGCGAAATGTTGAGTTATTTTAGCATGAGATGAGCTCTAGGTTAAGTGGATGCTTGTAGAACAGCCATTCGACCTCCTGATACAAGTGAAAGTGCAGACAAAACTAGCAGCAAGCACTCGTGGCAAAGTGGCTAACATGCGCAATGCTTTAAACTTAAATAGGCAATAACTATGGTGGAGTCAGTTCTCGCACAACAATGAGGCATTAGAGGTAAAAATTATTAAATTAGCTTTGATAATCATTTAATGCTTTGTAGTGCATAAATGCACCTTTACAACAAAGACTGCCAACAGGATTTGTGCCTTTCGAGTCACTCGCATGAGCGAGAACAGAAACAAGGTATGCCAACAAAACCCTGCTGCAGGATATGTGTGATTATAAACCAAAGTTACAAAGAAGACAACCAACAATTACTGCTAAGTTTGAGGAAGCAGTGGTCATGTTGTCTGCGCTATGTTCTTATGTAATTTCCTTTTTTTTTTCTAGTGCTTCAGTACCACTGTGGAACCATCGAAATGTTCCCAATTTTCGCATCTTGTATGGTTTCTTTTAAAATGCAGTTTCTCCTGCACTGTACTGTGCCACACAAAGACAATCAAACTACAAACATAAGATCTGCTTTTCTGATGGCACAGCATTGCAAGGATCCACACTCGTAAGCAAAGTATATGTCTGCAGTTTAGAATGCATACTGTGAGAAATATTTAAAGTGAGATCACCAGGAATAATAAAAAAAATGCAATTAGACATTATCAATGGCACCTTTGTGGTCAACATTCTCCTTGAGCAAACTCTGTTCCAAGCTGGCATGAGCAATACTGAACTGCTATACAAATGACACACACAACTAAATACTACACGGCATTAGCACACATGTGCATCTACAAGAGAAAAAGTGTAAAAAACAATGAATGGAGAACCAATGGTGCCACCTCTGTTCCACTTTAAAAATGGTCATGACAACAGGGACGGTACACTTTGCATTTTGGCTTCAGATTTACTAACAAGGCAGTATGAGCTAGAGAGTGCTTTAATGCTTTGTCTGGTGCAGGCTCAATGCAATTTTCACAAAAACATTTGTGTTGAAGCTCAATAGGGCGAAGGTCTGCCCTTATTGCAGTTTGGTGCATTTGGTGCAGCTGTTACAACAGTGCAATTCCAATAGCACAATTGATAAGTGATAGCAAGCAAGCTTGTGGGTACAGTCACTGCTGGAAGTTAAAGCGACTAGCATACTACCACTGATACTGGCATGAAATCTGGACCTTCTTGACACACAATCCTCTTAAAACACACACACACACATGATGCACTGCATGTCCATTTGCACAGAATGCAGTTAGGCATCCCTTCATTTCCGTCATACTCCATTTGAAATGTACCGTCTTTGACAAGAAGCAACCAGAGGCACAAGAGCAAGGCAACTAGCACACGTGAAACAGTTTGGAAGCGGCAACACAGTGAAATCTCATTCATGTGATCCCGCTTAATACATTTGTCGGGATAATTTGTTTTTTATTCCCCATCAACACCCCGCATGTGCAAAAGCATTTTCATACAGTTGATACAATTTTCAAATTGCATGCTTTATTTTTTGGCTTCTGTGAAGATCGTATCAAAGAGATTTCACTGTGTTGTTTGGGTCACGAGTGCCCACAGCCCTGGTTGAAAGGACAGAAAGCTGAGCGAGTTAGTAATGGTTCATTATGCAACAAGAAGTCGTGAAAAATACAGACACAATGGAAGAGGAATGGACAACACAGAAATGGTGTTGTTGTCTGCTCTCTTCCCTTGTGTCCGTGTTTGTACAGCTTTTCCTTGCATAATGCACTTGTTCAGTGGATCTGGCTCACTTTGATTCAAGCAGATGCAGTACTTGACTCATTTATGATTCAAAACTGCTCTTAGAGTTGATGTTACAGCCTTGAATTGAACTAACTGCTTTGATTATAGTTATTACTGAAATAAAAGAAGCCCAGGTGTACTTTAAGTTCCTGTCAAATTTAGCCCAGTTTCGGTTTCTGCACATGGCTCTTTTAAAAAAAAAACTCGTTTTGTCGATGCATGGGATCACAACATTCCAAAAGTGGGCCACTGGTGCCAACCAAGGCCAGCAACTTCACATTTCTGCTAAACACTGTGGACTTTTACCCAGGCAATGGCTGGCTACACCAGCTCAAAGTTGGGCATGGAATTGTTTTCAAACCAAACGTGGGCACGCAAGCATCAGCAAGTGATGAAGATGCTGCCACATGGCTTGCGATGAACTGAGCCATTGCTGCAAGCTAAGTGCGGCGAGATTTTTATGACGCTGTGTTACAGTAGACTCTCAATGATTCAGACTATGATAATTCAAACCTTCAGTTAATTCAAACAAATTTCAAACTTTTGGCTGGCTTGCTATGTTCTACATATTTAAAACTTGCTTAATACAAAACTGCACCATTCTGTTTTTCATCTCTTTCATTTATTGTTACTTCAAATATAATCTGATTTTGTTCCTCCTAGAAGAACATTTCCACTCATACATCAACAAAACTGCAAGAAAAAAGCCAACTGTCTGCCTGAAAATGACAAAGTATTGAGAACCATAAGCAGAAAAAAAAGACACTGGCATGGCAACATGCATTTGATAATTGGTCATTTCTGTTTTTCTTCATATGTAGCACTGAGTCACACCTCTGCTTCTGATAAGTGAAATAAATGTGATAGCGATTCAAATGAAATTCTTGGATATCTTCGAGTTTTAAAGGGTCTACAACTATTTGACTAAATGCTGCCATACTAAATGCAAGTCATGAAAACAGGTTCGTGCATTGGTGGCAAACATAACAAAGGGCATGCTACCACACTTCTGTACACAAATATATCGATGGCAGCAACAGGCATTTTTCCCTTTGTTCCTCGAAAATCAATGCAGCTATGTTACCAACGGAGCTAAGTGATTGTGCATTGCAGACACAGTGCCATGGCGTGAATGATGCACAATTTCTTTGCCAAGTGGAAGGGGGAATGTGACCATGACATGCAGAGGCAAGGCACACACACGCTGCTCATGCTTGACAATTGGATGGCAGACCAACATGCAAACATTTACAATATCAGTGACTGCAGCACAGTACCACTGTAGCCCAGTATTAAAATATGTATATGCAGCCTCTTGACTAGACACAGTATAAGCTTTTAAGGTGTCGCATAGGTGCCAGGTCTTACAATTATGTAAATATGGTAAGTGCTAGAGAAAAAGAAAAATCTGCATAAGTTCCTCCAAGGCTGCCACTAACAGCAAAAGACATGTTCATCAGTAGGTAAACCATGGAAGGTGTTATATGGGAACATGAAGCAGAAGACCTGCACAACACCTGCACCATGGCATTCATTTCACTGCAGTGCTATATTGTCACAACGTTGCAGCCCCGAACTGGTGCCACAAAAGTGTGGATTTCACTGTACAGCCCTGTGAACTTGTTCAAGTGGTGTAGCTAAATTGAACAGACCACACAGATCTCAGATGCCTGTCTGTTTCCCAAGAAAAACATTCAGAGCACAGAAAGCATTCCTCAATGAGTTACCTTGTTTAGTTCCCTTACGATGCTCTCAGGCAAGTACTGTTCATGGGAGTTTGAAAAACAAAGTGCATCCATGGCGACCACTTCTGTGCATCTCCTTTCCCAAGGGTCCCTGAACAGATGAAGTGATGTTCAGAAAACAACAAGTATGAGCACAGAAACATATTAAAGTGCTAGCATGCTCTGGTTGAAATCAACAGTCAGTGCCAACAGACAAGCACCTTCAAGAAGATTTCACTCCGAAAAACTTCTGGCTCCTATAAGTTACAACAAATGAAAAGTTACGAAAGTCTACAGTTCATGAAGGGGCTATGTACTTCTAATAAACATTTGAATGGTTAAGTTTCGCAGGAAGGAACAGAATGAACCACAACAGTATTATGACAAGCAGGGAAATGGGTTACTGGCTGGGGAATGCCCCAGTGCCTTTGACATGCCCTGCCTCACCTTCACAGCTTTCTCAAGCATTTGCTTTACACTATGGGCTTTACCTACACTTACACCAACACCTTGACATGCCTGGAAAGCACTACTGCTGAGTGACAATCATACAGAGCTCTATTCCAGCACCAACAAAGCGGGTATGTACGTTCCCCTATGTTACACAGAAGGCACAGTGGTTACATTACCCACTCGATCCTAGCTACCTAAATACACATGCAGCTTTTGCATCCCTCGCCCACTGAAATGAGGCCATGGTGGCCAGGAACCTAAACTGTGCTCAGCAGAACAATGCCATGCCAGACCCAGAGAGTCACGGTAGTGAGTGCACACAAATTTGCCCTATATAAGCAATGTTATGTAATCGACATGCACTACATGAAGCTGCAGAACTAGCTCAACATGATGACAGGTTTCATTTATGTGCATACAAGTCTTGCACATGGCATCACAAATGGGGACTGAATATAACAGCTTATTTTGCACATGCAGCGATGGAACCTGCCTTACTCATGCCACTACATAAATGAAAATTTGCAATGCCACTACATAAATGAAAATTTTCTGCAGTGCTGCTATTTCCCATATATGCCATGCATTCATTGCCCTTTATTACAAAGTACTTTTGGACCAAATTTCAGGGTAGTATCTCAAAATCTTGACTGAGACTGAACCAAGCATTTAATTATTGGACTGCTTCATAAGCTTCGCTTGCTGCCATTGTGCCTACCACCACACGGATGCTTCCCACAAATGTGTCAATACTTAGTGGCACAGTTGAACCCCTTTATATAATACTCCTTACACACGGGCGTGCTAAAGTACTTTAGGTAAGGGGACATCTGCCGGAAAGCGTTCATGCCCAGTGACACACGACAAAGGAGTATCTCCTTCCCGGCAAAGTTCCTTTGCAGAAAGGTAGATCGGCGATCTACTTTTCGAGTGTAAAGGCGTACTCTCGCCGACAGCGTACACGATAAGTAAACGGGAGAGAACTTTTCACAAAATTACAACACCTTGCAAGTATTTTCTTGCCTTGCGTATAAGCTTTAGCTTTTAGCCGTGTAATGAGATTTGTCGGGCCACATAGATTTATTTTTACCGCACTCTCGAACGCTCACATCGCCGCCATGCGGGATTCCGGCAGTCATTATCTTTTTCGTCGTGGTGTGAAACGAACAATCAGCATTATTAGCCATCAGCAATAAAAACGATATTTTTACGATCCACAATCGCTAAAGGTAATTAAATGCGGAACTTTTTAAAAATATTCACTATCTTGCTGCCTTAACAAGGAGCGCCATTTTTTGCGGCGTTCGTCTTAGGAACCACCTCAAGAAGTTCACGTGCTGCCGTGTGTCATCGGCGCAACTCCTTTCTGCAGAGGGTCCTTTAGAGTAGAAAAAGGGGTTCACTACAAAGGACTTTACTTTCGCCCGTCTGTCAGGGGTATAAGACATGCCTCAGAGAGCACCTTCTGTCCCTTACATGAGTGGCCTGTTATAAGCAGGGTGCCATGCTTTCATTTTCTGATCAACCCTCTTTTCGATGTGGGCACACTACAACTAAACTGACCATGAAGGAAGGCCACAGGATGTTGCAAAATAATTTATTATATAACATTTGCCTTCCTGTCAAGATATTTGTTTGGTGGACAGTGCGACTCGAAACAGAATTCATGTTTTTTTTGCCACCACAACCTTGTCACATTACTTGGTTATCATTTCCCTTGCATTCTCAATGAATTAACTGCAATTAACAGCCAGACGTGCTGCATTTAGAGTCAAGATATCTGCTACTACAAGAAAGACTATAGACCAAAATTTAGGGAGATTTTTTTCCTTTATAAGCGAGCAAATGTCCTCAGGAGAATGTCTGCTACAAAAGAGGTCCCACTAATGGAGGAGATAGGGCAGCCAACCATGTGACCAAACGTCGTCTCTTATACCCAACTGTCTCTTATACCAGTGCCTATTAAAAAGGAGTTCAAATACAGTCAAACCTCGTTAATACGTACCCGCTTAATGTGTAACTCCGGTTTAAACGTAGTCGCGAAGATTCCCCCACCCAGCCCCCATTGAACCCCATGTATTGGCTGACCGCTTAAGCCGTAGTCACTTGTTGCATTACATACGGTTAGTACGTACTATTTTCTTGTTTTTATATGTTCACAGGCAGCGATAGTGACGTCAAAACATGGCCACGTTGACGTATTTTCTGTTCGTACGGCTGTTGCCGATCGAAGCGCGCAAAAGTATGGCCTTCGAGATTGGCAAACTGCAGCGATAGTGACGTCAAAACATGGCGACACTGACGTATTTTCTGTTCGTACGGCTGTTGCTTATCAAAGCGCGCAAAAGCATGGCCTTCGAGATCGCCACGTTGACGTATTTTTTGTTTGTATGGCCTACGAGATTGGTTTTTGTTAGCCCACAGCGGCTGACGGTAGGGGAATTCGCTCTCACTTTGCACTTTGGAATCCGCCACGTTTCCTTTTTTTTCTTTTTTTTTCTTTTCTTTCATTCTCCCGTGTCCGCCGGTGGTGGTGTGCTTTTGTGCAGTGGTGTGTTCTTTAACAATGGTCTTTTGCACGGCGTATTTTTTTTATTGTGTAGTGCGCCTGTTGTGCGATTTAATTCGCACGTGAGGACTGCTATGCCGAAGTATCGCGTTTTGAGTGTTAAGGAAAAACTGGAAATCATTCGCACCATTGAAAATGAAGCGAAGAAATCTGCGGTAGCCCGTCAAAAGGACTTGCCTCTGACGACAGTGTGCGGGATATGGAACGCTCGCGAAAAGTTGAGGGGCGGCACAGGCAGCAATCTGAAGAGGTGCCGCATCACAGACTCTGCGTCTCCCAAAGTGGAAAAGGCCCTGCTTCATTGGTTAAAGAAGGCGCGGAGCATGAACCTGCCTGTCACTGGACCTCTTCTTACTGAGAAAGCGCTAACTTTCGCAGCTCAACTGAATTGCACAGGTTTTGATGCCGTCGTCGCGGCGACGGCATCAAAACCTGTTGAGATGCCGTCGTCGCGGCGAAGCCACCATGGCAGCAAGTGAAAATAACAGATTTTTTTGCTGCCTGCCCTTGAATAAAGCTTGCGTGCCTGTGTGTGCGTGAGTGTGCTTGTGGGGTTCGTGACGTTCATTTTTGGCTGGTTAGTAGCCGCTAAACCAGCACTGACGGTTAATTCGTACATCGCTTAGTGCGTACCCAAACGTCATTCCCAGCCAGCTACGTATTAACGAGGTTTGACTGTATATATATATATATATATATATATATATAACAACTTTGTCAAGCAGCCCTGTTGCATGTCCTGTGACGGGGATAGATGTGCATAGAAGCAGGCCCTGCAAATAGCACGTTTCGCAAAGTTCATTTTGTTTGTTTAATGCAATACCTACAGTTCGCAGTTCACCTTCAGTGGTTCCTTTTATTCTATGCAATTCACATAGAATGAAAGGAACACCATCCTGAAGCTTGGTAGGTTGCATCATGTCTGTGTGCTTGTTATGTCTACATTTCAATCGCAACCTGCGAAAAGGGTGTTCCTTTCTTGTCTAAAGAGTGGAGCTCTTTGAGCCGGCCGTCATGTATCAACCGCGAACACAGAAGTGTGGGCCGATCCTGGAGGCAGTGCACCGGGGTGAGGCGCAGAAAAAAAACTTGAGGCACTTCTCAAAGTTGCTGGTTCACTCGCCGCAGTCCCAGCGTTTCATATGTCTATTTTAGTTCGCCACTGACTGACATATGTTCTGTAAGATTCAAACACGTGGTGCATACCCACATACCATAGGTCAAGCACTACTGGTATGAGCCACAAGTGATTGCAGTGTCATTAATAATGATGTAGATGACGAGTATATCATTTTAACGATGTAAAGATCAGTGATTCACATTAATAATACATTTGTACCCTACTACGTAAATATTTGGGTATGTCAGGTGAACGAGATGACCAGAAGAGCACTGATACATACATACATACATACATATACATATAGATAGATACGGTCAAAGTGACTCAAGTTCGCTAAGAAATGCTTCACATTTAAAAATTATGGGCAGCTTGCACTAGGAGTGCCAGGTTAGGCCACAGCGGAGCTGGTCGCCTTCCTCTTCTCCTTTCGCGATCCTCATCCTTACTTCCGTTTCCCACCCCTTTGCTATACTGTACTATACATAGGTATGCTATGTTTTACTTTCTCCCCTCCTCATTTCCCTCTCCCTCACCATCCCATCCCTCCTTCCTACCCTCAATTTCCTTTTCCACCCCCCTCGGTAGACTATACTATACAAGGCTATACTATGCTTTACTCTCTGCCTTCTTTCTTCCCCTCCTCCTCCTCCTCACTTCCCTTTCCCACCTCCTTGCTATACCACAGTATACATGAATGTGCCATTGCTATTCACCACATACAGGGGGCCCCGTCACGGTGGTCTAGTGGCTACGGTACTCGGCTGCTGATCCGAGGGTCGCGGGATCGAATCCCGGCTGTGGTGGCTGCATTTCAATGGAGGCGAAACATTGAGGCCCGTGTGCTGTGCGATGTCAGTGCACGTTAAAGAACCCTGGGTGGTCAGAATTCCTGGAGCCCTCCACTACGGCGTCTCTCATAATCAGAGGTGGTTTTGGGACGTTAAACCCCACATAATAACAACAACATACAGGGGCTTTTTTCGGAAGCAGCGTCAGCCGATGGCGTGGCTCTTTGGTAGAACACCTGCCTCCCAAGCAGACGGCCCGAGTTCGATTCTCACTTGAACCCAGCTAGCATTCTTATGATGTTAGCTTAAAGGACTCGAAGGAACCATGGAGTATGTTGCAGCTAAAGCGTTCTGATCTGGGTGCGCGAAATGTTAACTAGGTGCAAAGAAGCACTGTTTCTGTTTAACCAGAGAGGACACTGAGCCTTTGTTTCCATAACCCTCTGGCAAGTACCCAATATGCTGAGTTTTCTCTGGATGACAGACATTTTACCTCGAGCTAAAGCAGCTTTGCTGTCAAAAAACAAAGAAGTAAAAGCACATACTCTCAGCAAGAAATATGTGTCTGCAATTTAGGCATAGCCCACATTCGTGCAAATGAGTTTGATATAGGGAAACTGTAGCAAAATCGTTTTGGTACTTCCCTCTTCATTAGCATCCATTTGTCTCACAAATGCAAGTTTCCAATTTAGAATAATTCACTTCATATTATTTTTCACGTTCCACCTCTTTCAGAGTTCTCTGCATCTTTGTCGCAGTCAATGGATAAATAAAAAATATATAACAAAAGAAAGCTCATGCACAGTAGGTTTCCTAGGCTTATGCGATATGCCCCACATTTTCTAGACTAGGTCATTCACTAGTGCCTAAAACATCAATGAACAAGATAGATGGTTGTATGCAACCTGCTGAGTGAGTGTGGGGAGCTGACAGGCCAGGAGCGATATCCCTTCTACAGCTTGTACAAGCATTTGCACAAAACCTTGAGTGCTTGTCACAAACAGCAGAATGTGCGCATTCACCTTGGAACTTCATCTTTGAAATCTTCCTTCCACGCAAACTGACCAGCATATCCAGAAGTAGCATTGAACTGCTCTGCACCTAAAGGATGAAAAGTAGAAAGAACATGTTTACACAGGCATATGGATGTTAAAGAAAAATAAAACAATCTTGCATTTAAGTACTGGCAAAGAGGAACACCAAATGAGGCTACAAAAGTGCATAAAAAATGATTTCGCACCTTTTCAGCAGAAAAGCATCGTTAATCAGCTCAGTGCCAAGCTTTTGTTCAAGAATTTTTAACTTCATCACACACAATGTCCTAATGAAACCATGCATTTCACAGTATTTTAAATTTCTTTTTTCAGAAATGCATGCCACCCAAGACAACATGACTAATATTGCTGGTACTTACAGCAACACACTGACCGCTGTGCAGGAACCTATTATGGGAGTATCTCAAGAACACTAACTTGCAACATGCAAGCTGCTTTGCTCACATGATACACTAGTACCCAATAATTGCGTTGTCCTTTTTTTTTGTGCAGTAGAATCTTCCTTGCTAATAAAAAAGCTCAGATGCTCAAATGCTTGTAAAATATATGTCCATGCTTCAGATTCAATAATAATAATAGTTTCTGGGGTTTCACCATCTAAAAACCACAAAATAATTCTGAGAGACGCTATAGTGGAGGGCTCTCAATATTTTTCACCGACTGGGGTTCTTTATTGTACACCGAGATCACTCAACATTTAGCCTCCATTGAAACGCAGCCCCAGTGGCCGGGATTCAATCCTGTGACCTTTGGATCAGCAGTCGAGTGCCATAGCCACTAGACTACCACGGCAGGGCAGCTTTAAATATAAGCTTAATCAAACCATGGGTCAACCTAAGAAACACTCTGTTGACGATAACAGTACACTCCCTTTAAGATGAACTCGAAGGGACCATGAGAACTTTTTCATCTTATCAGAAGTGCCCTCCAACAAAGGATTAGCCAAATGCCCATGTAGATCCAAACATCTTACTTCAAAAGGTCCAATCACGCAGACTTACAATTCAGAAAAAATTACAAACGAAACCATTTATTTGACCCAACTTGAAAACTGTCTTCAAGCTCTGGTTCTTTAAGTTATCTGTCATGGACATTTGTCATTGTTATGCAAATTGGCAAGCAGCCATAAATAACACCGCACCTTATTTTAAAAATCCTCCAATGCCTCCACGCTGCTGGAAACGGTTCATTAGACAACTTAAGCAGGCACATGCTACCTCCCAGGTTCTCCAAAGTACCTGAAGCACTTCTTCAATGAGCATGTCAATTGTGATATCAGTCAATGTATTGGGTATTGTGGCACATCTATGAGGACACTCACATAAGCATTCACGTCCACAAGGGCACCTTTACTGCCCAGCCTAGAAAGTAGGACTGTCTTTCTTCAAAGCAGTTTTCATAGACTTGCCTCAGTGGGCGCACAGCGATTAAAAGGTCCTCTGTATAACTTTTGTTGTTGTGGACACAAAGAAAAGAAGCACATTCATTTTTTTATATTCCCTCCCCCTTTTTTATTGTCCCTTTATGGGGTCCCTTCCCTTTTTCCTTTTGCTTTGCTTTAGCACAGATTTGCTGGTTTGGGGTGGTGGCTTTATACCTCCTTAGGTAACCAGAGTGCAGCGTACTAGAGCTTTTATAGTAGTGGCTTGAGAGGAGGCACCACGTATTGTGTGCCATGTACCACCTACTGCAGAACGCAGCAGCCGTGCTGTCATCATCCGCAATATGGGCGAGTGCATGCCGCTTGTGCTTCCGTACATTGTGTCTCACTGTCAGCGCAGAACGCAGCTTCTTTCATGTCCTTCTGCATTGTCAGCGTTAGCGATGCCCCACAGGTGGTGGCTGAACTACTGTTAGGCACCAGGCTGTGCAAGCGGCTATGCAAGAACTGTCCAGAAGCCTCAGTTATCACGCTTTTTAAGGCTCCGAAAGACGAACAGTGAAGGCCTCTTTGATAACGAAAGCACCACAAGGTTTGACAACCTCTGGTTTCTGATTGCGGTGTTTGTGAACTGCACTCTGAGCCGCATTTTGTCTTGAGACATTATATGTCCACATTACAAATGGAAATGAGGTTAAAATTTCAAGAGGGATGCAGTTCTAACCCTTCTGCCCAGTTTTCCCACCTATTTTTGAAAGCTCACTTCTCTGAGTTCCAATAAAATCCTAGGTGCAGCATGATTTCTCAGATTTGGTGGCCTATGCTGCATGTGTTATGAATTGGATGCGCCTCATTGGACCTCTTTAAATATGTTAGTTCTGAAGTGTGGCGTCCTTAATACAGTCTACGCTCGTTAGAGCGGACCCGCATACAACAGACTTTCGGATATAATGGACCATATCTTGACCCAGGTTTGGTCCATGTATTTTATCAATGCAGCCAACTTCGCTTTGAACGGACTCCGCTACAACGGACTATCGGCTACAGCGGACAAAATTAATGGCAGTTTTTTGCCAAAGTTGCACATACAACGGACTTTTGCCGTTTCGACGCGGACTGATAACATACTTTGCCACGCCGGTGTTTTAAGCAAAAATTTTAAACTGCGGCTGGCAACATTGGTGCTCATCTGGCCAAGCCAAGCCTCTAGCCAAGCCAGCCTGAGAGCATAACAAACGCCATTTTGTCGTTATGTTCCGCAGGGAATGGTTGTGCCGCACCTCCAGAAAACGGGAACAAATTTCGCTCAGCAATAAAATGAAAATTGTGAGTGCAATTGCACGCGGAGAAAAGCAGGTGGATGTTGCCAAGGCTTTGGGACTATCGAAGCAGACCATGAATCCCATCGTGCACAACAAAGGTATCGCCGGCAAACAATCGTCGGTGGAACTTTACCCTCAAGCGCTTCAGGCTCCGTGAAGGGACCTAAGTGGGCCGCCAGTCACTGATAACGAAGTTCTTTTCGAGTTAGGTGTGAATAAAAAGCTTTTCTTTGTTCGTTTTTTTTCTACCTTAGATGTTCGTCGTTCTCTCCGCAATCGCATCGTTAGGCATTGCGACCAACGTTATGGTAGTGAGGCGTTCCTGAGCTCCCAACCCAAATACCGGTGAGTTCCACTGAGAAGTTGTAATGAATAAGCTTCTACGCGCGAGGTGCGTGGTAATGAACGCACGTGCTAATTCAGCTTAGCAACGGTCTTGGATTAGCTGAGGCAGAAATGCGTCCGTGCAAAAAATGAATTTGTGATGCCGACCGTTAGAACGAGCCCCAGCTGAAACCAGTTCTTTTTGTAACAGGAGCGGCTCTGTGACGGCAAGCTGTTAGATTAGTAGCTTTTGGACTGAGCCTCACTAATGTTTACATGGATTCGGCAGCCACCCATCAGGCCTTCCTGCACTTAGTACTGTTGCATTTTCTGATGAAAGTTGAACATTTGCTAGAGTTATAAATTACCACTGTCGGTCGTAGCCGTGCCATGGTGTTTATATTCGGCGGCAGGTATTTAAAAAGGACTAAATCACTCAGCTGAGCGATGTCGGCGATGATAAACACACGGGCTTTACACCCCCCCCCCCCCCCCCCGCCCGTTACGTTCGATGTCTGGATATTACGGACTTCGGATAAAACAGACATTTTTTCCCGGATTATGAGGGTCCGTTGTAACGAGAGTCGACTGTATCATGAACTGTCATTCATGAAGAGTCACTTGATTCCTGCCTCAGGAGGGAAGAAGTCCAATGCAGCTGTGTTCACAAGAGACGACGACTTTGGTGGCTTACTCTTTCCCTCAGTCAAGCTCGTTAGTAGTCTAAAGAACACACTGACAGGCTGCTTCAGCTCTTAAAAAGCTGCATTAGGACAGCATGAGAGTTTCCAGTTGTCATACATGGGGAAAAAAAAGAGAGAAAGAAAGAAAATGAAAATCACAACTATCTGACGAGGAACACCGAAGTACTCTAACACCTAGCTAATGTTGAGTTTTACACAGTAGCCAGGGTTACCATATTTACTTGTGCAATGATTGCACTTTTTTTCCCCAAAAAACAGAAGCAAAGTTGGAGGGTGCGTTTATTACTTGGGGTAAATTTTACTAAAATTTCTTTGGGGGTGAGCAAAACATTTTAACGTGCAAAAAAAAGGTGCCGTTGCGTCCCACGGTAATGCCCAGAGCCACGCGTGCGATATTTTATTTAAAAAACAGTAAAAAAGACCTATGGCATTGGTACCACGTGACTTGGCACCCACCGTGACAGCCTTTATGGTGGCTGCGTTGTGTTCCAAGTGATGGCCTTTCGCTTGGATTTAATGCGTGCTTAGCCCACAGCGCTGTGAAACCATAAAAATGGCAATGCCATCGAACGGTCAACAGCAAGAAAATGAACAACTGGCATGCAGTGGTCTTTGCCGCGCATGTAGTTTCAATGTCGCTGCGGGTACCGCCCATAACGATGCCGTGACACACGATGCGTAGGCACTGATCCTCGCTGCTCCGAATTGCGGCCAACCAAGAAAGGTCACTATGTCGCCGATGCAATCTTGGAGATGACCAGCTGCATCAGCGTTCGGTATCATTCGTGGGTGGCCACAATGAAAGTTCCTCGATAATTTGGCAACTTTAGCCTAACGGTAGAATAGATGTTTCCCAACACCGCACGTAAAACGACTCACCATCGTGTTTCCCCCTAATATATGTGCTGAGCCTCTAAATCGTACGTGTCTAGCCTGACGTCCAAGACTGCACCACGGTAATCTTGGAGACCATGCCCCGACCATGCTTAGGCTTTGCTGCACTGGCCTGTGCTGCATGCATGGCAACACGCCGCAGCGAGTGGTGTGAGGGAACTGCGATAGCATGAAGGAATGGCGCAGTGCGAGTAAATGATGTCACCGCTGCTCACACGCGGCTACGTGCGGCAGTTTTATCGGGATGCGAGAGTCTTGACTCGCCGCGCCCAACGGCTCCTGAACACCGCAGCCATTCGTGGGACTGCAGGGGTTCAAAGTTAGGGGTGCGTTTATTACGTGGGAGAAAAAAAAAGGTCTGGAATTTAACTACTAAAGTTGGGGGTGCGTTTATTATGCAGGTGCATTCATTACGCAAGTAAATGCAGTAACTTTTATGTTAAAGGATTACACAGAAAGTCGCAATAACACTTCAGGCATAGTCGCATATGAGGCGCGGGCACTCATATCAATTCGCTCGGCAGTGGTTCACTGAAAAGCGAGCATTTTGTGTGAATAAAAGTTCTTTGGTTTGCTAAGTAACAGATGTGTTTATATTTTTTTAACTCTGAAACCATCTGTACATAACAGGATAACCATGGTAAATTCAGTGTAAATTTCTCCCCTTACAAAAATCTAAAGACAAAGACATTGAAGGATAATAAAAAATATTAAAATATCACCAACCAAGAGCACTCCTTGCATGGCATATTCAAGCAGGTCACGTTTCACATAGGAAGGGGGGGAAAAACACCAACAACAAAAAAGACACTATCCAGACTTGGCGTAAATGATTTCCAAGCTGGGTTCATAGGGTATGCAACCAACTTAATGTTATTCATTGTCATCATGACCACCCCTGGCAAATTTTTAAAATGACCACTGGTAATTAATTATTAATTAGCCAGTTTTAAATGGCTGCTTTAAATGCAATATGTTCTATTGTGAAGTTGTAAAACATGGTAGTTAGTACACAGATAATACATTTCCATGGCAATAAGTAAAATGGTTATAATTTTTTGGGGCTTCTAAGAAAGTGCGAGATTTGAAAAGGTACAAAGTGACTAGCATTTGCGCACAGCGCCATTACCATCCCTGATTGTGCCAAGAACAAACTAGCCATGATGTATCTAAAGTGCAGGCGTGGACTGGCCGAAAGGGCAAAAGATGTCTCTACCTGTTATCATTTTCTCTTGTGGCCTGTTCGCTACAGCCTGTATGCGTCCATCATCAGTGGTTTGCTCTTAGCATATGTGGGGTACTAATGGTACAGCACACAAGCACTAGTCATGTGGTACTCTTTCAAAATCTCATGCACTTCTTTAGATGCACAAATAATTGAAACCAATGCACTTATTAACATGGAAATACACTGTCTGGACAATAAATAACATGCTTTGCAACTTCACCACTGAACATATTGTGTTTGAAGCAACTGCTTAAATGTTGGTTAATTAATCCATATAATTAATCGCAGGAAGTCATTTTTCAAAACAGCTGTATGCGTCCATCATCAGTGGTTTGCTCTTAGCATATGTGGGGTACTAATGGTACAGCACACAAGCACTAGTCATGTGGTACTCTTTCAAAATCTCATGCACTTCTTTAGATGCACAAATAATTGAAACCAATGCACTTATTAACATGGAAATACACTGTCTGGACAATAAATAACATGCTTTGCAACTTCACCACTGAACATATTGTGTTTGAAGCCACTGCTTAAATGTTAGTTAATTAATCCATATAATTAATCGCAGGAAGTCATTTTTCAAAATAGCCTGAGGTGATCAAGACAACAGTGAACAATACTAAGTTGGTAGCACCCCCACAACATGCGTGCAGATTCTTTAAAAGGGTAGTGCGAGTTAGCTGAAACACCTCACACTGAACATTGAAATTGCATTAGAAAAACTAAAAATAAACTTAAAAGATAAATTTTTTCTACTCAAAACTAAAAAAAAAAAACAACTGTCTCTTCATATTGAACCATTTACAATACCACTAATAACATGACTAGGAAAACATCACCATGCTGTATACTTAGCTGCTTTTAGCATCAAAACACCATCACCACCACCTCCACCACCCACTAAAGCATGAATGCTTCTCCCAATGATCTCAAATTCACGTTACCTTGTGCTAGCCAATTCCAAAATAAATTCTTTTAAATAACCTTTCTTTCCTCGCACCATGTCTCAATGGAACAGTTTACCTCTCATCTCTACATGGTATCAACATTGTTGCTCAGATAGTATCATGATTTTGTAAAGATCTGTATCATACCTGCCTTAGGACGGTGTCTGCATTCCATGATAGATGTGCCAGGTGTTCGATTACTGAATAGGTCACCCATACAGTGAGGTTGTTTGATTATATTCATTTTTTTCGCATGCTCTCCGCATGCTCTTTTACTGGCGTCACCTTCGTGGCGCACGACACAAAACACGCTCATATTAAACAAACGAGGGATTCGGAAATGTTGAACCGACTGGCCGGTGCAAGAAGGTGCGCATCTGAAACGTTGTTATGGGGGGTTTAACGTCCCAAAACCAGCTTTGATTATGAGAGACGCCGTAGTGGAGGGCTCCGGAAATTTCGACCACCTGGGGTTCTTTAGCGTGCACTGACATCGCACAGCACACGGGCCTCAGCATTTCGTCTCCATCGAAATGCAGCCGCCGCGGCTGGGATTCAATCCCGCGACCCTCGGATCAGCAGCCGAGTATCGTAGCCGCTAGAACACCGTGGCGGGGCTTGCACACATTTATTGTTTTTAATGTCTGTTTCCTTATTAGAGCTGTGCGAATACAAAAATTTTGAGTGCAAAGTGAATTCGAATATTTATGTTCATGTGCAAATCAAATGGAATATTTTTCTCATAATTTTGGAATATTTCTTTACTAATACTATGTCCAATTATGGAGAAATGTTCTGCTAAACATGGACAAAAATATTTATTGCATGACTAGTGTACTGCCACAGTGTCACTCCAAAGTCCTGAGGAACAGTCCATTAGAGAATTGTGCAACAGAAAGCTAACTTCGTTGCAGTATGAGAGTGTTAACGTTGCCGTAGTACAGGATGTTAGCTTCGCTGCAGTACACAAGCGTTAGCTTCGCCGCAGTACACAAGTGTTATGCGGCGAAGCGGACTACATGCAAGAATGGGCCACTTGACACGTGACATAGCGTATTTTCAACCCTAAATTACCAACTTCGAATAGTAAAATTTAAGCGCGAATCGAATCGAATAGCGAAAATTATTCAAAATTTCGAATATTCGCACACCCCTACTTATTATTTGTGTCCTCCTTAGTCAATTTCAGTTCTTCAAGGGTCCTTCACAGCTCTACAATAATTCTGCAAATAAATGAATGAATCAATAAAGGTAATAATAAGGTCCACCCTGAGGCAAAACTTCCGGCATCTCTATATAAGAGACGTGCATTGATCTGAAGCAACCATCGACTTCCATGGGTGGGAGAGCAAAATATGAAAGGGGGTGTTTTTTCAAGCTGTCTACTTGTGTTTTGATCTTTGAGGACTAATAACCTCAGTTGTTGTGCACCAATTGTTATCATTCTTTTTCACTCATTTCAGTGTTCAACGCTACACGCACTCCAGTGCTCCCGGTGGAAGCCGAAGTGTTGCAGGGCCCCTTTAAGGCTAAATTTGAAATGTTAAATGACAAAGGTGAAGTTCTTAATAAAAGACAGTAATTTCCGTGGTAACGGGCATAAGTATATTCCTCATGCTGCCCAATCCTTGCAACACATTCTGATGCTCGATGCCGCAGCCACCATGTGGTCATGTTCTTAAGGCTGTGAAACCAATTTTTTACAACTTGATAAACTTGAACTTATCGAGAAATGCCGTAACGGAAAGACTCAGAATGAAAATTAGTAAGAATGTGTTAGTTGGACTTGAGACATTGAAAATAGCTACAAAGTTGCTGTACTGACGTTTGATGATGCACAAACAATCTTTCCACCGCTCTCTTTGATGAAGTTGTCATCATAGCTACATGGTGTTACGGCGATCCATCTGTGTCAGTCCGTTGATGTAGCTCTTTTTATTATACGATAATTAAAAAAAAAAAGACTTCCTTTTGTGCCTCAGGAATGCTTCTGTTGTGTCCCTGACAAGGCTCCAGCCTTTTCAACTGCACCAGCGCATCACTACATAGCACAATGCTACATAATAGCACTGCTGCTGCTCTTGACCGGTTTTTGAAACTGCATTCCTGCCAGGTGCAATGAAAAAGACAACAATTGTCTCGCCATGCCAGTTCAGCTACCACCTCCATTTAAGGCAAACAATAAACAAGTTTCACTGAGGCTACACTTTTTAAACCGTCGCAACTAACATGTGCATTTATGGGCTGAGGAAACCCCTGGACATAAGTTTTTATATATTTTATTTTTATTTATTTATTTTATTATTTATTTATTAAAATACTTTCAAAGCCGGAGGGCATTACAGAAAGGAGTGGTTAGTACACATATACAAATGTGCAGAAATACATTTCTAAAAATACAAGTTAACAAAATATCATGTCTTGAATGGCACTTTTGAATTTCATATAAGTAATTGCTGCGATGGAGGCGGGAAGGTGGTTCCATTCTCTGCTGGTTTGGGGGATAAAAGAATTGTTATATAGGTTCGTTCGGCAAAGTGGGACACCAACCTTAAAGCTGTGGTCCACGCGTGATGAAATGCACTCAGGTTGAAGAAAAAGGTGGCGTTTTAACTCTTCATTTTGATGATAAATTTTGTGAAAGAGACAAAGATGAAGACATTTACGACGTAAGGACAGATCAGGCAGTTGTAGTGCGTTCTTCATTGTAGATACAGAAGTGTAGGAGGAGTAACTGGACAAAATAAACCGGGTGGGACGATTCTGAACAGATTCGAGCTCAACAGCATAGCCTAGCAGGGATCAATGAATGTGTAATGCGAATTGGTATGTGAAGCCAATCACAGTGCACAGCCACTATCATCACTGCCACATATTCAAATGTCCCTTCCTGTAACAAAGTTCGTCATTGTGTGTCATCACGGTTCAAGCAGAACTTTTCAAAAGGTGGTTTCGTTATTGAAACAAAATTATAACCCCTTTAATTCTGGCACTTCCAATCTCACTGTGACATCCCCACATGCGACAGTTCTAGAATAAGTGATAAAAATGGCATGCTCAGTTGGTGTCGCAGGGCGTGTTTAATGTAAAAAATAAATTGCTTTGGTTGGAAAAGCATGCCGAAGCAGGAGGGCATGTGCCACAAATGATACTGGCACTGTCCGAGGATTTATTTCACTAGAAACAAAAAGCTACACAACTTTTTGCCAATGGAAGATGGCAATAAATTTACTGCTAAATCCACTAAAACCAGAGAAAACCTGCATGTTCCTCAGCTTTTTTTTTTCTATACAGATCATGTATGGGTATAAAAGGGGCATGGCTGGTCACCACCAAGGTTAACAAAAAAAAAAATTAACTTTTGGGTAAATAAATTGTGCATGCATAATTGCCAGTCAGCACTGTTCAGGAGAAACTGGGAAATCCAATTTTCTAAAACACAGAAAATGTGATATACTTGCTATATTTTTAAATTTTGCCCTAGCCTGTTCTTAAATTAGGCTATCGGCGGAGTACTGTGTACTAAAGAATAAAGCAAGAATTCTATCAACACACTTGGTCTCACAGAAACCTGCAGGCAACTACATATATGTTTTAGCTATTCCATATTAACTTCTTAGGTTCTGCAGCCGACCAGCAATGTTGTGCTTGAGAAGTTTGGCTCGTGTCACCATATTTTCAAGGATATGACTCGTTGCAATGAAACAAGCCAAGAGTTATATCCTTGAGCATTGCCTTTATTCTTTCTTGACAGTGTCACGAAATGACATCTTGACACCGCAAAATGCTCGGAGCGAGGTAGCCCAGATGTAAGGGTTGGAGGACGTTCGTCATGTTGGTTTGCGCATAGTCAGACAAGAAGGAATAGCAAGGACACATGAGTGTAGGCATAACAACACATTTTATGTGACAGGACAATGCATATGGGGGATGACATGGGTGAGTACGCAGTAAGCCCTTTTACAGAGAGTGAGACAACAAACAGAAGGAGGTAGATTCGTGAAGTCCTAAAGGTGGGACGTTCACGAAAGCGTGTTGAAGAAAGCTTCACAAGTTCCGTCACGACAAGAGCTTCGATGGGCCACAGGTGTCGGTTGTGGCGTCGAATCGACCTGTCGTTGGTGGAGGCCAACCAAGGCAGGGTGCGTGGCTTCGGAAGCGACAGGTGCTGGCCCATGGCTGTGTTACTGTGGCCAGCAGCACTTGTGGCCCACCTTGTGCTAGAGGTGACCCTGCAACAAGGCCTTGAGTCAAATCTTGCCCTGGACGTGGCCTGAACCGCTCCAGGAGCCGAAGATGAGCAGGTGACACCTACGCCTGCTTCATATGTGGTCACTGCAGGCGCCCTTCTATGTTCACAACGAGGCAGGCATGTCGACTCCAGGGCTGCCTAGGAACTGCCACAGGACTTGAGGGACACTGCACTAGTCATGCGTGTCCTGCGTCGTCAGCCCCTCGAGCTCCTCTGCGTGCACTACGTGCATCTCCTTTTCTTCGGGCTTTTATTTGATTTCCCGCTGCTGCTCAGCCTACCGCCAGCCCCTTGGACACCTATTTTTTTTTCGTCGCTTTTTCAACCACTTAAGAGACCTTCAAAGTCCTTATCAAGTCCACATACGAATCACCAAGGCATATATCACTACATCAAGAAACCGTGGTCTCATTCGAAAAGCACAGGACTATGGTGCGGGAAGTTGGGGACCGCCCGGTTTTCACTGGCAGCGAAAGCGACTGGCCCACACTGGCCATTGCATGGTTGCCGCTTTGTCTATACATTGCCCAGAAGGAATGAGAGTGCCATTAGGAGTGTTTCTTCAAGCTTCGTTGTATGCAATTAGTGCAGTGGGCCATTGTGTCTGCTGTCGTGGCGGTCAGTAACAAGATGAGAGAAACCACCCCAAACTGAGCCGGCATCGGTAAGTGCATGGTTTCTTTTCTTTTTCTTTCTCTCTCACACTAACTAAGAAGCATGGTAAATATATTTTGGGGTGGAGCGAAATATGAAAACATTGCAAGTGAGGAGATCTGTACCCACACGTTGTACCCACGAACATATAGCAAACGGTGGTACATAAACGCGGGGAATTGCCGTGCATAGCAGTCGGTCATCACTTGGTCAACATGGCGTAGAAGCAGATCAACAAGTATCCCTTCTAGAAGTTTTTAGTATGGCGTTGTATCGGTTGGCCAAATAAACTTAGCCATTCATATACTTGAGACACGCCTTACCGTCTGCAACGTAGTCATCAGGACTTCAATCTCAAGTCAGTTCAACTTGTGTGGCATTGCCTTCAAGAACTGACTCCCGGAAACACCGGCATTGAGACTCAGCTTACATCACAGTCGTGCCAGACGCCTTCATGACTTCTCACTCCTGATTGTTGGGGACTCAACGCTTCCGGACATCTCACGTATGCCTTCATCTGTTTCTACCTTCCAACATTCACAAATGAGATTCTTTAAACTGTTAGCGTTGATTTACTGTCGGCATTGGTTTCTTTACTTCCGTGTGAAGTGTGATATACTTGCCTCTTGTAAGCTGATTGATTCGTATTATCTGCATGTTTGTTAGTTGTTTGTAAGTGTTGTATTGCTTGAGTGCATTTTGTCACACTAGCATTGCGCTCTGTTTCATACATCAGGTGTAACGCTGTGAAGGCTACACAGTCCGTACAGAAAAGGAAATGGGTATCGCTCTGACAAACAAACGACAGACAAGAAATACAAGATCGCCTATTTCAATTGTTTCCCCAGAAATAACAGCATGTTTTGTCAAGTTGATGAGTAATGTTTTTATTTTCCAAGGTCGCCTCTGACCCCTTCACTGTGTCTGCTTGCATACGGAACATCTCACATGCTGTCATTCTGTTTGCCAACTTTATGCTGGTAATGCTAGAGCGGCAGCTTGTAGCGGATGGCATTGGTTGCTACTTCTGGTTCAGATGTGCATGACGGCACTCCCTGAGCAGCAGCAGCACTTGTAGACCATTCTATCGGCACTCTCACACCGGCAAGCCGGAACCTGTTTTTGTCATCTGCTAGCATGCTGGAGAGAGCTCTCCGTGCCACGCCCCCCTTCATTGGGCTGTTTGTTGCGCCGAGCCGCCCATACGTTTTGCCGTGCTTGCACGGTGCGCACGGTTTTTCGGCCACTAGAACGACTTAAAATGTCCTTTACGAACAGCCTATCGTCAGGGCATCACTGCATTGTTTACGGTTGCGCCTACAACCAGAAGAAAAGAAATACTGCACGTAAACATCTGTGCAGAAAGCACAACGTTGTGCAGGAGTGCGGCTGTGCACTCATTGACGTACTCGTGACAAAACGCCGCACCGCTCACGTTCCCACGCAGGCTAACACTGATGTCGCCAACACCCCTTGAACCCTAGTCAGTGCCGTTCTTAGCATATGGTACAAATGTCCCAGATTTCTTCTTTCATTCCCTCTCCCTACTCAATTAGCTTCAACCATGAGAGCTAAACGCCTTTCACGGTACTACCAAAGCAAGGGGTTTTAGTACGGACATTCCTTTTTCTTTTCTTTTTTTTGTTGCTCTTTTCCTTGCTGTTGCATGTATGCCTCCAGCCTGTGCTATGAGCTTTTCACTTCCTCACTGACCTTCAGTCTGTAGCAGCAGCCATGAAACGGTCTGTTTTCTTCTTATGTGAGCTGCTGTACGCACATTCCCGGAACCTTTGTCGTTTGTTGGAGGGAGGCTCTACGCTTCTTTCTCGGCAGTCCCTATTTTGTCTTTCTATTGTGTGCTGGTACTTTCTATATATATATATATCTTCGGGATGAAGGCGTTTACGCTCGCGTGTTTGAAAGGCCATCCACCTAGTTAACAGAAAAATCATGCAGAGCGAACAAGCGTGCGGGTCCGTCCTGCACAGTGCAAACCAGGTGGGAGTGTTTTGTTGAACGGCAAACGAGCTTCAGCACCTTCTGTGATGAGGATGCTTCCATAAAAAAAATGTGGAGAGCTCGACGGAAGTTGATAATGAACTAGGCTGAGAAAACGAAACCGAATGATTGCTTCTTAACCATGACTGCGATAAATGGGAAACCCGATTACAACAACAAAAATCCAGGTCTCACGCACCGTGGGAGCCGATTTTATGCCAAGATGCCAGCGAAGTTTGTATGTATTAGCCAACTTTATTCATTACAGAGAAAGCACACAATAGCCAACAGTTGAAGGAACTCTAGCCAAGAACAAACCCCCTTAAAGCTTTCATGTTGAGTCATAATCATGTCGTGCCATGACCATATCGTGTCATGAAAATGACTACAACTCATATCACATCTCCATCTGTGCCTTTCATTTTACAATCGGTATCGACCCCCTTTAATAGCTTTTTGCATAATGATGCTCATGTCATATCATGTAAGTGATGTCATGAACATGATTATATCTTATATCACATCCCTCGAGCTTTACTTTTCCTTTGACACCCACCTTCACCACCTTCCATTAATTGTCGCTCTGTCATGCTCATGTCGTACCATGTATTTCACGCCATGAACATGACTAACTCATATCGCCTCTCAGTCTACATCTTTCGTTTGGCAGCGATCTTGACCCCTTTCCGTTAAATTTTATTTCATCGTGCTGATGTCATATCATGTATTTCATGTCGTGAATGTGACTAACTTGTCTCTCGACCTATATCTTTCATTTGACACCCATCTTGACCTCCTTCCTTTACATCTATTTTTGCAGAGTCATGTTCATGACATGAGCATATAATACCACGAACATAACTACGACTAGTATAACATTCTTCGACATGCACCTTTTGTTTGACACCCATATCGATCCCCTTCCAATAGTATTATGTTTCCAGAGTCAAGCTCATGTCATAGCATGACGTGAGAACATCACGTCATGTCATGAACGTGACTATGACCAATATCACATCCTTCGAGATGCACCTTTCGTTTGACACCCATCTCGACCGCCTTCTTAGTTTCAAGCTTTTCTTTGTATTATGAGCCATTATTTACATGCTTTGCAAAATCAGCCCATTCTTTAATCGCGGTTTGGTAATTATCACGGTGTACTCTCATTATTGTAACCACTCTAACCTAACTTGTGTGACTTACAAACATTAGTTAGTGATTTTCAATCATTGATTTCTGGACATACTCCCTTTCATAGTTATAGTCATGAGCATGACTTAAAGCCTGGACATCATGCTGATTATACCTGAGTCATGTCCGCGTTAAATTAAAGGTTCGTTTGATATCGTGTTACGTGATTAGTCCTTTATTTCTCAAGGTATCGTTCTTGTCGTAATTTTCCATAATTTTGGAACCACCCTCTCTTAAGGACACTGAAACATTAAGGTTACTCTAATTGAGACATTAAGGCTCTTGCCTTAATGAGTGGCACCATTGTTAGCAAAAGCAACAGTATTTCTATTATTAGGCGAGTCATCTTACAACAGTAACTAAAACAAAGAAGAGGCAACACGGTTCCAGGTTTTCCAGTTTTACTGCTACCAACCAGCCCCGCTGATCCGGCCTCTGCTCGTGCGATGACACGCAAAATAATGCCGATGGCAACTGTCCTGCTAATCAGTCAGATCCCACATACTCACAAATGAACCTACCTAACGATTCTGCAATGTTTACAAAGAGCGAAAGCAAGGTCTTGTTGAAACACGCACAACGAATGCATGTGCCCGCATGGAGAGCCCGGCGAGCAAACAGCCCAAGATGGCGCCGCCGCTAGACGTCACTAGCGGCACTTTCATGGCGGCATCCAGGAGGGCTCTATTGGAAAGGTCTATACAATGTGGAAAATGGCCTTCAAGATTGATTACCGGCATGCCACTCATCTTCGCATTATAATGAGAATTTTCCCTTATTGAAATACACAAGGTAGTGCCGGGACCAGGAAATCTGTACTAATTGAATGTAACTGAATAGAGCAAGCTTTTACTGTAGTTGAAACGCTTACACTGCTTCTGGAGAGAAAGCAATGCTTCAACAAAAAGATAGTGTATTCTCACCGTTAATGACTAGGACTTCCCTAGAGCCAAGAGCTTCAGTAAATAGCCGAGACACGATCAATTCAGGGCACATCATGAAGCGGATCTCTTCTTGCACGCAACCGCCACCCAACACTCCTCCACCAACGAACTTGTTAGCGAAGTCAACCTTAAGTAAAAGAGAACAAACAAATCTGCATTACTAACTTAAAAACTGATCACAGATTATGCATAAAAGTCAACCTAACACTGCAGTATATAGCACACTTAGAGAACAAGAGTAATTTTAAACTTAAAGAGGCCATGCAACATGTTTTTGACTGCCTTATGGGGCACTGGAGTGTGTGTAGTTTGTAGTATTGAACACTGAGATGAAGGCAAAAGATCATATGAATCTGTGCACAAAAAGTGAAGTTCTCACTTCTCCAAGTTCAAAACATGAGTAATTGTTCCCTTTCACATTTTGCTCTCCCACTGATGTCAGTGGTTGCTTCCAATCGGCATGCACCTCTTACATAGGTATACTGAAAGTTTCGCCGGCGGCCTGTACAAAGCATCTTGACCCCGCTCTTTTTGATGAAGTTGTCATCATAGCTACAACAGGTTGTCATGGTTGTCATCATGGTTACAACGAACCATGTGTGTCAGACAGGAGAGGCAGTTGTTTTTAAAATATGATACTGAAAACAGATTTTCTTTCGTGTGTCAGAAATGTTTCTGTCGTGTCCCTAACAAGCCTCCAACTCTGTCAATGGCACCGATGTGCTGCTACATACCCCTATGTAAGAGTACTGCTGCTGCTACTCTCAACCAGTTCGTGGCACCACTTTCCTGCTGGGCGGGAAAAAAAAAGCCTTCTTCCCACACCAGTTCGGCTTCCACCGCCGCCAAAGGCAGACAACAAACAAGTTTTACCTGTCCAAGGCTCTGCTTTTTAAACCACCACAAGTAATGCTTGCATTTATGAGCCAAGGACACACCTGGACATATGTTTTTATATTTTTTCATGCTCAACAACTTGGCCTAGCAGGGATCAGTGAATGTAACACGCAAATTGGAGTGTCCAGCCAATCACAATGCACAGCCACTGTCACCATTACCACCTAATCAAATGCCACTTCCTGTAACAAATTTCCCTGCTGTGTGTCGCCCTGGTTCAAGCAGAACACTGCAGATGATGGTTTCACTGCTGAAATTATAACCACTTACTTTTGGCACTTCCACTCTCACTGCGACATCCCCGCACGCCGCAGTTCTAGAATAAATGATTAAAACGGCATGCTCAGTTGGTGTTGCAGGGCCCCTTGGGACACCAACATCGCCAAATTTACCAGGTATAGACCTATTCCATGTTGGTAAACAGTGGTAGGCACCGGTGATATAACCAGGGCTTGTATGGATGTCGCGGTGTGGAGGCCCCGCCCATTGCTTGCCGCAACCCTGCATGGTCATGCCACTGCCACCAGTGCAGCGTGTTTGAAAGCTGTCCTCCGAGCACGGGGCGTCGGAGCGCCGACGGCTTCTTTACAAGAGTTTGCAAAGGGGCAGCCGCGTGAGATGAAGTTGCGGTAGCTCTGTAGGAAGTATTCAATGAATGTATAAAAGAATACATCGACGCCCAGCTATGACAAGATGTGAGAAACTTATCAAAACGACAAGCATCTTGTCACCACTGATGTCGAATGATCGCGAGCTACCATGTCAGCGTCGCTTCATGCGTATGAATTTAATTCAGTAACCAGCGCAAGCATGAACCACCTGGAGATGGGTTTAGGTAAATACGACTTGAAAATGTCTGAGCTAAAATACTGTTTCGAACTAAAGCCTCTAATCCCCACGCAAAATCCTTGTGCACAAACAAATGTATCGGATTAGCTACTCAAGGATAAGAAAAGAGTGATATTGGTGATGTTATCATCTATGTAAATATGGCTGTGACAACACATACACATTCACACACACAAAAAAATTACGTGCCAAGGACAAGGCTCTTGAATAAACGCCAGCAAGGCGCGCGTAACCGCGGCTCGCGCCTCTGCCCACACGCTCATTTGCGATCGTGAAGGTGTAAAGTCCTGAAACGACGTGGCGAATTTCAAGTGTGTAGTTCGTTCGAGCTCTCTGACAATTGAAAAAATGTAAAGCGCATCACAACCACTACAGCATTGCCCAGTACACTTCACTTATGCATATGCTATCGCAGCCGCAAGCGATTTGCAAAAGCATCGCTGTAATTGGCCTTTCGCTCACGGCTGCGTGAATTAACCTCTTATATATTTATTTCACTCAAGTGAATGAACTGACTAATCTATAACTTCCTCACTTCAATAACACACTGCGACCGCGATTAACCCTTTGAACGTTTTAGCCGTATATGTATGGTGGCAGTTTTCTGTCCCACAAGGTCTTTGCTGCACGGGTACGGTTTCGACTCTGTTTGAAATTCCGCACCATAATGACGATACATGCTACCACCTCTTAGGACTTGCAAGAAGCGATTGAAATTTGTTGCTACCATCTTGCGGAGATAAATGAAACTGATTTCTAGCTTCAGCGTGTTGCGCCAGTCTGCGGCAACGCCCCTTTTGCAGTTTCAGCTTCACTGCATGATCGCAACCGAGGCGCGCGAAACTTGATTTTGATCTTTTGCGGCACTCCCTTGTAAGGGTGGCGTACGTTGATTTCTACCTTTATCAGCGCTGCTCTTAGCCTGTTTACCAGCGTCGCTCACGAGGTATGCTCACTCTCTGCGGCAAAACGCTTTAGCAGTTTCGGTTTCGCCACGTGATAACAACGGAGGTGCGTGAAACTTGATTTTTATCTTGGTTGGCACTCCCTTGCAGGGGCGGTGGAAGTTGATTTCTATCTCTATTGACACTGCTGTTAGCTTGTTTATCAATGCTGCTAATGAGGTATTCTCGCTTTCTTTGTTTACTGAGTTTCCGTCGAGTTCTTCAGATGCACAGCAAAGCAGCGATATGGCCAAACGCGCTGCTTGTTCTCTCGACACTGACAGCGATAACTCTTCCCGACTCTGATTTTGCTCCATTCACCGAGTCTGAATCGGAAGACAGTTTTTTTTTTCCAGTAGAGGTCAGCTCATCTTCGTACGACGAACTGCATTCAGCCAGTTCAAACTCTGCCGAAAGCAGCCACACGCAGCGAAGATGTCATGCGTGCGCCAATACAACTGGTCATTCTAAGAGGAGAACAGACACACCTTTTATGCGTGCAGAGTGCGATAAGGCACTGTGCATAAACCCGTATTACAAGGGATGCCACACTCTGAAATACTATTGAATATTTTACAACTGTGAGTGATACTGACACCAAAATACTCTTCCTAATTTTTTTTACTATTTATTCCCGAATTTATACATTTTGTACATTCAAGATCTGCAATAAAGTAGTTTGACCATCTGGGAAAGTCTTTTTCAAAAAAATTTGACCCTCCAAGGATTAATTCTGCACATCGTGCTACGCTAATGTAGTGCGCGCTTTGCGGTACGTAGGCGTCATCTCTCTGTATCCACAATTTGTTTATGCCAAAAAACTTGGTGTCAAGTATTACACTTGACAAACTCATGACAATGATATTTCTCTCACACAAACAAGTCACACTGATGCTAAATAATTACACATCTGCTTAGCCGTGAAGAAAATGTAATGTTTGGCGCACTGTAGCCGATGAGCCGGCATTACATGTTCGGGCCATTCGTTAAGGCAGACATAAGCAGGAAACCAATAAAAACATATCGCACATTTCTTGTTCATTGTTGTGCAACCAACCCAAGGTGCAGGTCATCGGTGCACACTTTTTTCTTCATTGCACGGCGATGAGCAGCGTCTACGCCAGCGAAAACACAACGGCTGCTACGGTAGGCGCGTCGGCGGATTCCTACCATGCGAAACCAGAACGCCTGACGACAGCGCCACTGCATCTACGTGACATAGGCCATTGGAGTAGGTCTATAAAAACAGCTTAAACTATAAAGCACAAGCCAACGCTCCATTCCTCCTTATGTAGTAATCCTTGCTCCAGAAAGGGTCAAGGTTGCAAGGCGTTGAGCTGAACCCGAGGGTGGGGGTTCAGTTCCTGGCAACAGTGGCCACATTTAGACAGAGGTGAAGTGAAAGGACACCTTTGTACTTAAGATTCGGATGCAAGTTAAAGATCCTCAGGTAGTCAAAATTAATACCGAGTCGTCCCCCCACTACAATCCCTGATAATAATATCGTGGTTTTGGCATGTAAAGTTTCAGCAATTACTGTATGGTAGTCTCCCATTAGGACAAACTAGAAGGGACCATGAAAATTTGTTTCTCTTATCAGAAGTGCCCCCCCCCCCCCCCAAAAAGGGATTGGCACATGCCCAGATATATACAAACACTCACTTCAAAGGTCAATAAAGCAGACTTATGAGAAAAAAATTACATCATCATCATCATCATCAGCCTATTTAGGTCCACTGCAGGACGAAGGCCTCTCCCAATGATTTCCAATCCACCCTATGCCTGAGCGAGTTGGTTTCACTTTATGCCCGCAAACTTTTTAATTTCATCACTCCATCTAACTTTTTGCCTGCCTCTGTTGCGTTTTCCCTATTTTGGTATCCATTCCGTCACTCTTACTGTCCATCTGATGTCTTTCCTCCTCATGACATGTCCTGCCCAGGTCCACTTCTTTCATTTAATTGACACAATAATATCAGCTACTCTTGTCTGTTCCCTGATCCATTCCACTTGTTTTTTATCTCTTAGCGTTACCCCCATCATTTTTCTTTCCATTGCATGTTGCGAGCTCCTTAGTTTCATCTCTAGTTTTTTCGTTATCCTCCATGTTTCTGCACTGTACGTGAGTACTGGGAGAATGCAGTGATTGAATACTTTTCGCTTTAGTGAGAGCAGCAAGTTTCTAGTCATGATTTCGTAATGCCTTCCGAATGTGCTCCAGCCCATCCTTATCCTACAGAGAATTTCTTTTTCATGGGTAGAAGTTCCTGTTAGTAACTGTCCCAGGTATACGTATTCGTTTGCACATTCTAAGGGTTCACTGTTAATTTTAAATTCCTGTTCTTTAGCTAGGCTATTGAGCATAACTTTGGTCTTCTGCCTATTCATCTTTAGTCCAATTTTAATACTTTCCCAGTTTAGGTCGTCAATCAAGTTTTGTAGTTGGTCTCCATCATTGCTAAAGAGCACAATGTCGTCTGCAAATCTTAAATTGCTTAGATATTCTCCGTCTATTTGAATTCCCTTTTCTTCCCAGTCTAGATGTTTAAAGACTTCCTCTAAACATGCAGTGAATAGCATCGGGAAGATCGTATCTCCTTGTCTGACACCTCTCCCGATCGGGATTTCTCTGCTGCTCTCATGTAGGAGTAGTGTGGCTATGCAATCTCTGTATATGTTGTTTATGGTTTTCATGTATATGTCAGGTACCGCTTGTCGTCGTAGAGCTTCTAGAACTGCTTGTATTTCTATGGAGTCAAATGATTTCTCATAGTCTATAAATGCCATATAAAGAGGTTTGTTATATTAAGCATGCTTCTCAATTACTAGTTTTATAACCTGGCTGTGGTCCATTGTTCAGTAACCTTTCCTAAAACCAGCTTGTTCTCTTGGTTGGTTAAAGTTGAGTGTTTCTCTTATCCTCGTAGAAATTACTTTCGTAAACAGCTTGTATATTACTGGGAGTAGGCTAATTGGTTCGTGATTCTTTATCTCCTTTATGTCACCTTTCTTGTGGATTAGGATTATATTAGGAAGAAATTACAAATGAAACCATTTATTTAATAACTTGGAAACTGCCTTCGAGCGCAGGTGCTTGTTTTAAGATATCTGTGATAGATCTTTGTCAATGCTGTGCAGATCAGTGGGCATCCATAAATAACGTCATCTCACCTAATAATTTTAAAGATTCTCCACTGTCTTCACACTTCCAGAAAAATTTAATTAGGTAACTTAAGCAGGCACCTTCAAGGCACCTGTTCAATCAGCATGTCAGTGGTGTTGTATAGACACAGTAGCACATCTCTGAGGACACTCACAAGAGAATTCATGTCCACAAGGACATCTTCATTGCCCAGCCTAGAAACTAGGCCTGTATTTCATCACTGCAATTTCCCTGCACTTAGTTGGTGCACAGCAACCAGAAGGTCAACAGTATACACTTTGTTGTTGTGGATACAAAGTGGCATTCACTTTTTCATATCCTCCCCTCCTTTTCCCCCTCCGTGTGACCCCATGTACTATTTTGTTTTGTTTTTCTTTATGACTGCTCTGCTGGTAGAGGGTGGTGGCTTTTTCCCTCCTCAGGTATCCAGAGGCTTTGCATAGGCCTTGTGTTATTATTATTTTTTTTGCCTTGCACTCTTTTGTTCTCCCTGCAGCATAAACAAGGGAAGAACCCAAGAATGGGGACATGCATCCCTATTGCAATGAACTGTTAAGGGGAGGCTTAAGGGTCCCACACCTTTGTTGTCTCCCCACCAGGGAAACTACAAAAGAACTCAAGACATCCATAGGCAAACCCATTTAGGTGCCCAGCAATAGAGTTGCATTGTTGGAGGCCCCAGGTGCTTGGGGAGGGGGGGCTGCCTTCTGGCCCTCTTGTTCTCCCTGCAGCATGGACAACAAAAGAACCCAAGGCAGGCAGCCCCCCCCCCCCCCCTGGGGCCCCCAACAATACTAACTCTAGAGTTTTATTGCTGGATACCTAAATGAGTTTGCCTATGGATGTCTTGGGTTTTTTTGTACACTCCCTGGTGGGGAGACAACAAAGGTGTGGGACCTTTAAGCTTCACCTTAGGAGTTGGATGGGATAGTGATGGGTGACCCCATTCTCATAGGGCTCTTTCACTTGCGATGCTCTTGAGGCGCCTAGACATGTAACTGTCAAGACACCACACTTGTTATTGTATGTCTTTATCCATGGAGTTGAGATTGTGAATTACTGCAATGTAATGGGCAGAGTACAAAGTGACGACGAGCCATAAAAACTCGCCAATGAAGAAGGCACCACAGTTTGCCTGGTGCTTGTACACAGCAGAGAATCTATCACAAACATATCGACATGATGTGAATGAACCTCTACACGCTCGCAAGCACAGGCGACCAAGCCCTCAGGCCAAAGTGCGAGCGTCCTACTGCATGCTCTATGCATGCGGGGCAGCAAAACATGGTGCCGTTAGTGAAAAGAACGGGTGTGCAAAACACGGACACACGGACACAAGGGGAAGAAGTGGACAACACAAACGTGGTGTCCGTGTTGTCCACTTCTTCCCCTTGTGTCCACATTTAATTTGATCACCTGGTACATATGCTGTAAAACTGTGTTGTCCCATTTGGCAAAAAGACAAAATTTACTCACCTGGAGCATGCCCTGCCCTTCGCGTTCAATGAATCCAGATTCAGATACAAAAAGGTTTCTCAGTTTGTTTCTCGCACTGCTCCACTCACAGGGCTCACTCAGACATCTCCTGTGAAATGTCAGCATTCCAGTAGGCTCTACAAAGTCCGAAAATAAAAAAAACAGTGTCACTCCACAGTAATAAATGAGCTACTCCTTCAGTCCTTTCACTATCACTGATGCACTGGTACATTTTTGCATCCCCCCCCCCCCCCACAGTGTCACTGAAGCAATGGTATGTTCTCCATTGTGTGATCTAAAATTTGTGCTGAACCGTAAAGTTGGCGTGCTTGGACTGGTTGTGTCATCAACTGAATCTTTCTCGAAGCTTGTATTTGCTGAGCTAGTGCATATATTAAAGAGTACACAGTGACCATGCCCACCCTTCTTTTCTGGGGTGTGCTGTCACTTCGCACATGCTACTCTCTCAGGCTGAGTGACCACGCTGCACACATGCGATCGCCGGTACAAGGGTTGCTCTGCCATCTGCTGCAGGTTTCCGGGCCTTTTCTTTTTAATTCTGCTGGCATGTCTGCTATGGCACGTCAAGTTCAAGGGCTCATGCAGCTGCCTCTTCAATAGACCGAAACATGATTCAATAGCTGCTTTCGCGCACTCACCGTCGACAGTCTGGAACGCGATGCCTCGCAGCATCACATTCCGAACCTTGTTGTAATCATAATAAAATGAACAGCTATGCTCGTTCCCTGATATCCCTGAAACCAAGCTGACACTGGGGATGCGTCACAGCCACACACACGCGACAGTGAAAGGGTTAAGCGTGATGGATTAAAGGACATTAAAGGAATATGAAGCTAAGCCATGCTGTTAAATGCCACAAACATTCATTGTAAGACAGTAATCTACTATAATATGAAAAAAATGCATACCAGCCTTTAACTTCCTGCTCTAGCTTTGCATGGCATCGTAGCATTACCACAGGGAATGATAAGGTCCAATTAAACCATTTACTGACAAACAAGAATAATAACAAAGGGACCCATCGCGTCACGGAGGTTTTGGGAAGATTTTTTTTATTGTGTAACAAAGCATTTTATATACGACAATAATCCAAAATTAAGGAAATCATGGGGACTTTTTCATTCTCCCTGTTAATAACTAACCTTCCTCTTGTAAAGCAAAATAAAATGTAATCAAGAAACTTCATCAAACTAAATGAACATAGAAAAAAAAATGTGGCAACAATGGCTCTTCATAGTCCACGAAAATGGTCAGTCTAAGCAACATATGGACGGATCAACTTCTACAAGATTTTGTTCTAGAACAACATTTTTTCTAATGCTCATAGTGCACTATTCCTTCTCTCTTCTTACCACCTCTGAAACCATAAGGATTGAGAGGGGGCTAAATGACGATCATTCTGCTTGGTGCCTTCCTTGCCCTTATCTGCCCCGGCACTGCCATTCATGCAGAAAACATTACCTTCAGAACACTAGCATGGTTAAGCAAATTGTGCAAGGCTTTTGGTATTTAGGTGCCTCTCTCAGAGCACGCTACTTTCACTTTTTCAAATTTCATAGTGTCCCTGTTATTTCAGTTCTGTTACGCTCCATCCTGGACATTCCAAGGGCCTGGCAACACTTCATGAACAGTGCCATAAAACGCTGTCGGTCAGTAGTTGAGGCTCCTGTGAATGGGGAATTTGCAATTTCGCATCTGCCACCCAGATATCACTCGCTCTCACCCAAGTAAATTAAACAGCAAGCGGGCATGACAGGTATTGGCTGATTTCATAATTGGCAAGCCAGTGGACCACCAGTTTTGAGTATGCACCATATACCTCCAAAAGGTGCCATCACATGCCTGTGCCACACATGTCTGAACGAGAAGTGGCACCCAATATGGTCAAAGAAAAGCAAGAGAAAATTCTCGAGGCCATGGCATAAGGCCCTGTAAGCTCTGCATCATGCATCACTCTGTTGCCATCCCTTCTAGTGTGGCTTCCAGTATGCTAGTGGTGACGAAAAGAAAGACAAACCTCGAATTTGATGCACTAACTCTGCTTATACTCAACAATTTGAAAAATTTTTCTCACACGAGTTTCGTGAGGCAACACAGTCCAATAGAACAAGGCTGATTGATTTCTGGGGTTTTATGTCCCAAAACCACAATCTGATTATGAGAGACACCGTAGTGGACGGCTCCGGAAATTCCGACCACCTGGGGTTCTTTAACGTACATTGACGTCACACCAGTACACGGGCATCAATATTTCACCTCCATCGAAATGCAGCCACCGCGGCCAGGATTCGATTCCGCAACCCTTGGATCAGCAGCCAGGTACCACAGCCCCTAAACCACTGTATTCTATGATAACACAGAAATGTATTGTGGGGTTTCTTCAAACCACTGGCTTGCTGTCGCTAACCAAGCATAGCCCATCATTCTTCCCCATCTTACTTGCTATCCTGAGGTGAGTGGGAATTTTTCACACTACAAATTAACTGTTCATACATATGCATCACAATAACTAGCAAATGGCTTAATATTTTTTCCTAATGGTAGACTATAAAGATCGTAGTATAAGAACATTTATAGAAGTGAATTGATGAATAAGTCCCTTGATGCTGTAGGGTATTACCGTATGTCCCTTCTCTACTTCTTTTTAATAAAAAAAAGAAATCAATAAAACAATAAAACAATAAGTATGTCCCCCAAAATGTACATTCTATTATTCCAGTCTTTAGATTCATACATAGCAGGGAACAGTGTAGAATTTGTGCAAGCCATGTGACAATGGAAGTTTCACTCAACAAAGTGAAGTTGTTTTTTTTTTATCTGAAATGTTTTCTACAAACTGCTACCTATATTAACAATTACATATTTTGGACACAGGCCATCATGCATCTACCACTTATACCTATCTGTTATTTCTAGCAGGCAGCATACCATATTCTGGTTGCGAGTGTGAGTGATGCACCATGGCCACTGGTCAAATAAATATGAAAAGCCATAGGTTTGGTGGTATGTATGTATGTGCAGATCTATGATGCTTCTTGTGCAATAAATATGATACCTTTTTCATCATAAAAGTGTGACAATATTATGTTGGATCACATGGTATGCACGAAGTGTAAAGGAAGACAACAACATAAAAATTTCAGAACAAAGATTAATTACTTTGCTTCAAATACTGAATAAAGATATACAGAAGCATTTACTAGCAAAGTTCTTTAACACAATGGAATGTCAAGAGTGTATTCTCTGAACACTAAAAGTAGACCAGCAAGGCACTGCAGTAAGAGCTTGTTCGTTTGACCAACATGGCTAAATCAGAAAAGTAAGTCCCACTGTCTTGTCGATCTGTCCATGATACTGTTACATAGATAGCATCTAACATCTGTCCACTCAGAGGCATTTGATCATGTGCCATTTGTCACCCACTGCATTTCGTGTAAGGAGATAGATCAGGAGTGCAAGGACCAGTGCATATTTAGACAACAGCAAAATATCAAGGCTAAAGCTCGGTTAGCATGCAAATAAAATGCATTTCATTGAGGGGTACAGGTGCCCCAGGAAGCAAACAGAACACACGAAATGTGGCCAAACCATATCACTGTGCACTAGCGGCAGCAATGTGGCGTATGTGACATGTGCAAAGCCAATTTGCTACGACCATGCAATATTTTCAAGACTGCCTCATTTGCAGCTTCGGTGACAAAGTGCTTCTTCTAACCATCCACGCTATGGGAGGTTTCTGAGCTTGCCATCAGTGGCAAGCAGCAGCACGCACATACACTCCCTTAATAATTTCCTTCTGTTCTTAGTTTATAATATCCACAACGCAAACTAGCTGTATCTCTCATTAAGTAGGAGGCATTGCTACAGATTCCAAGCAGTCTTCCAAACATCTATCCTATGGGAGGTGTCTAAGCTTGCCATCAGCAGCAAGCAACTCTAGTAAGAAGCACTTACTTGATACACGTGCTGGTCCCTGTCACATTGATCTTTCAAGCTTATGTCTTTGTGCCAAAATTTTCAGAAGTGGAATTGCACCAACCACCCCCCCTCCTGCTACCACTCCTACCTCTTTTTTTCTTCTTCACCTCACACCTGCCTCTCTTTTCCTTCTCTTCTTATGCGGGGAGACGGTGCAAAGCGTGTAAAAACGGGCACTTGAGAAGGCAGTTGCCATCCTGACAAAGCCAAGTCCAATTGTGGAAATGCTGGCTTAACGACGTTCCCTCTTCTTCATCGTTTTTAACTATCTCTTCTTCAATTCAAGCCCCCATCTTCCCCTGAGCATCTGTTCTAGTCTGGTTTGCATCATGACGAGACAAATATACACAAAAATTATAGGAACACAAATGCTTGCTGCAAGGGCGTAGGTGTTCCCGTAGTGCAGACCACTGGAACATGTGCTCTTCTGCCCGAGTGGTTAATCAAGCCGAGTTTAAAATTATATTGGAGGCACCACGTAACTTATATTGGAGGCATGCTACGCAGCTCGTGATACCATTGCTAGCACCACAAGCATGCAGACTATCTAGCACTCGCACATTCCGTTTACTTCTGGGGTGCCTGTACAGTTTGTTTTAACGCCGATATAACTTAAAACTTGCACCCCTACTACCTAGGAGTTGGCCTTTCCGCAAAGCTTAATCGCTCCTGGGCTCAGTTCACCTTAAGTGCTAAATTCCACAATGAGTGAAACATAATAATGTGAACAAAATCATACATTCAGAAATTCGTAGAAGCAAATGCAAAGAATCACATATGCTCCTACACTACCTGCAATGCATTCTATTTACATTTCAAATACTGCCTCACAGGACATATGCGAAAATTTCACATAGTATATACACGCCCTTAGTTATTTCCTTCCATTTTTAGTTTATAAGATACATAATGTAAACCAGCTGCATCTGCTATTAAGTACGAGACATTGCTACAAGTCTTTCCCGTCAGAAACACTGCTCTTCAGTGTTCGGTACAGAGAAAAATCAAACCAACTGAATGACTTACCTTCCTTTGTAATTCTTCGGAAGTAATTTATAATGCACTTCAGCTTCTCTATCTTTCGAGCTTCATCAGAAGGTCCAGAAAATAACCTGAAAGTAAAGCAACAATTCCAAGCCTCACTCAAAACTCAGGGCATCCGACAACTGTTAAGGTGGGAATTGCTATCTCTTGTCTGCGTTCTGCCATAAATAAATCATGTTCTGAGAAAATGACAAGAAGTTTCATAAATCAGCTGGAAAAGTTAAGTGGAGCTGAATTCACACAGCCTGTCCTTTGCAAAGTTGTGCAGAAGCTACTAAAATCTGTTAAATGTAACAACTAAGAAAATGATTAAAACAAAAACAAACATGCTAAAAACCTGCTATCATTCCCAGCATATACAAATTGTTCTAAGGCTTAAAGAATGCTGCTAATAGATGTGATGTCAACAAATTTTCTTTTCAGCCACAAAACAAACTAAAGTTATGCTGCAAAACTTATAGGAAGCTATATCTAAATGTGAAACGTGCAAAGAGACAAGGATGCGATGTGCATCCTAGGCTGCCTTTTTTTCAATGTGCAACAAGTGTAGTGTAGACTTGTGAGCATAGGACAAACTAGATGATGTGTGAATGTCCAGTTGCAGGAACATTAAAGATTGTACGAATCAAAAGATTGTTCACGTATGTCATAACATTGTACAGTGGAACCCCGTTCCATATGTTTTTCAGCTGATCGGAAAAAAACAAAAAACGTTACAGCCAGGAAAACACAAGAGTGAGGAAACCTCTGAAAATGAAAGAGAACATGGCTGGCTTTGACTTCAAACAATATATTTCAGCAAGGTGAGCCATCTACAGTCGCCGGATGGCCATCTACAGTTGCCGACCGATAATTCGGACAGTCGCGCGGTACCGCCAGTGCCCCCATAGACGACCAATATTTTGGACGGTTTCTAGCTCGAAATTCGATAATTCGGACTCTGTTCGCAACTGTTGAGCGCACTGAATGGGCCGCCATTACAGCCTCCGGCACCCCGATAAGAGAAAGTATAGCCTCAAAGATCGCATTCAAAGCTGTGGCGCGATGCGCCAATTTTGGAGGCAAGTCACCCCGTCACTGTGATCACCGCATCCTGTTCCGGCACCCCGCGCATGGTTTGCGAATACGGCTGGTCGGTTGGTCAGTGTCGGGTCTGTGATCGCTTGATAGCGCTTTTATGTTCCATCTTCAGTGGATCCCGCTCTGGCGCTTGATAGCGCTTTCATGTTACGTCTTCAGTGCTTGTTTATTTATTTTGCATTTCAGGATGTCTTTCTCGTGACGTTAAGCGACAGGTCACGTCTAGTGGTACAAACGACTGGCCTCGCAGTCCGCGCCGACGAGCATGCCAACGAAAACGAGGCAAGTACACGGCGCTGACAATGTAGCATACCTGCCGACACCTTGAAAATGATGCGAGCAGACATAATCAGCACTGCTTCGATAACACTAGATTCACTTTTGCTGGCTACAAATGAGCCCGACTTTGCAACAGAAGAGCCTGAACTGCCACCGACCACGAGCTGAAATGAGGACATCATTGACGACCTCGAGGCTGCGATGTGGCGATTCCTGCCAAGCGTGACCAAGACTCAAAAGTCAAATTAAAATGGCGGTACCTGGGCGGGTTCGGCGTGCCATGTTGCAACGCATCATGCAGGAACAGGCCCACAGTTGCGGGATCCTATGGGAGCTATGCCGGGACTGATGAAAAACAACGTAACAGCCGGGAAAACACAGCAATGAGGAACGTAACAGCGGGGTTCCACTGTAGCTTGTGCAGCTGCACAACCATTTTCTGTGATGCTATACTATATTTCATCTAAACACCACAATAGAACAACCAGAAAACTGATAGAGGCCCTTCATATCAGGAGGTGCAGGGAAAAATGCATAAGTTCCCCTTCCAACATGTTCACGGAGAAAGAATAGTGTTATCTCAACAGCACTCTGAGTGTGACTTGCAGTACTAGTAGCTCGAGTTTTCATGTTATACATTGAATTTTTGCTTTTTACGTTGTACTGTGGCAGAAAACATGGGATCACGCGAGGGGTGTGAAATGCAAGTGTATGTTTCTTCTTCCAATAAACTGTAGTTGCAAGTTCACCGCCAGTGTCATCTTTTCTTTTTCCTGCGTCACCATTCCATAATCCACCAGAATGAACAAGTACCAACCAGCCTGACTGTTTGTGTTACTGCAGGCATTGGGTATTTTGCTCGTTCCAACTGATGGAGCAGGGAGGTGCACAACCAACACTGAGCAGTACGTGACATGGCAAAGCAAGCGTGCATGCTGTGTGGAACCAACATGCTAGTGACACTGTCTTGCAGTTTGGAGTACAGTTTTACCCATTTATATAACAATACCACTTAAACCAACATTAATACATCCAACTCAGCTTCACAACTCCACATACTGGCTAGCACAAGCATGTGGCTCATGCAGTGGTCACAAGAACAAACGGCATAGCGGTCATGTATGGATACCGGTTCACCGTGTTGTCTGCTGCTGCATAGGCATGGCTGGACTGCCAGGTTCATAAAATCCATGCTTGCTCGCTTGTCTGCATCAATTTATTGCCCCTCTGAAAACCGACATGGCCTCTGTTTTTAAAAAAAGTTCGTTGTTTTCTCTTAACTACAGCTACGAAAATGCAGTGAAAATCGCAATGGAGCTGTTCATGCTTCCGTTTGAACGCCTAAGCGATTCAGTAGAGCTGTGCGAATAGCAAAATTTAAAGTGCAAAGTGAATCCGAATATTTAAGTTCAAGTGTGAATATTTTTCAAATAATTTTGGAATATTTCTTTAATAATACGATGTCAAATTATGGAGAAATGTGCTGCTAGGCATGGGCAAAAAAGATTTATTGCATGACTAGTGTACTCCCACACTGTCATTCCAAAGTCCTGAAGAACAGTCCAACAGAGAACAGTGCAACAGAAAGATGAGCTGACTTTGTGTAAAATAATACACGTTTTTTCCAGTTATTTCTTCAGCAAAAATTTCAAACACCTATTTGTAATGCTACATTGACAGCAATTTGGGACTGTGAGTTTCGTCTTGCCTTTGAACATGGCCTTCTGCCTGGGGATATTTTTTTTCCCCAGCCATGGTGCCACATTTTCACCAAGAGTGAACTGTTAGAACACCTCTATATATTGCTGTACTTTCGTTTATGGCTATAGGTGTACTTAGGTGAACGTAGAAGTGGCCTAGGTAGCAAAAACTAATCCAGAGTCCCCCATCACAGGTGTACCAGCTAGCTTTAGCAAGTAAAACGCAAGGAATTAGCCTTACAATTTGGAAGTTCCAACAGTTTCGAAGGGCCTCTTCGCTACTCTGTACATAGTACGTTAGTTTTAATAAAGCTGAGTATGGCCACATAGGAGTGTGTTCTGGTGTGCCTCAGGGATCCGTACTAGGACCAGCACTCTTCCTCATCTACGTTAATGACATTTACACTGCTGTGGAACCAGGCATTACGACGAGGCTCTTTGCAGACAACTGTGTCATATACATGCCAGCTAGTAAAACAGAAGATCAGATAAAACTTAACAAATCCTTAGAGGATACTAGAAAATGGCGTGATAAACATGGCACTGCAAATTAACACCCAAAAAACCATGCGCATTACAATTACCCATAGAAAGACACCACTTAATTTTGAATACACTCTCTCTGTTAAAACATCACAAGCGCAAAATACTTGGGGGTCACGATAACACAATCTTTCAAGTGGGATGTTTACACTAAACAGACTTCTGCACGAGCTTTCAAGCAACTGGGTTTTTTAAGGTGAAAACTGGCTAACACTTGTCAAGTAAAACTGAGCGTATAAATATTAGTTTGACCCATCTTAGAATACGCAGCAATAGTCCAGAACTGCACCAAAAAAAACGTTACTTGACATATTGGAGAAAATTCAAAACAGGGCTCTTAGACTAGTTTACTCAAAATATGCCAGGCGGGACAGTGTTAACACGCTACATATGCAAGCATGCATCGCAACTCTCGACTAGCCAGCGCAAGCTAGCCTGTTTGAAGTTTCTTTGTCTTCTTTCGCACAACTCAGTAAATATAAATAAGGATGAACACTTGAAAGGTCTAAACCGTCACTCCAGTAGAAGTAATATTGAGACTATGTATATGCCCCTTTTGACTATGTTGCAACATATTTAAGTATTATTTTTCTCCTTCAGTTACAGAGATGTGGAACGACCTACTGAACGACCTACTGAACGAAGTCATCAGCGCTGAATCAGTAGATTCATTTTTGCCGCTGCTAGAATTGCATTTCGAGGCACTGCGATCAATTCACTGATGTTGGTATGAAAATAAAGGGGAAGAAAAATGTGACGCATCGAGCATGTACCTGCACACAGTCGCAAGTGTTCAACTGTTTTCTTCCACTCGTGTTTCCTGTTATCATGTTCACAAAGCGCTTAACTTTCTTTTTACAGTTGCATTATCATTTTTGTGTCTTGAATATGTATGTTAGCTTTGCATATGCCCAATGATATATTCAACTGTTCAGTTTATTTATTGCTTTATTGTACCTGTTGCTGCTATGGTTGCTTTCTACTCCGGCCTTTTTTTCCCTAATCTGCAGTCTTTTTCATATGCATGCCCACTCTTGTATAGGGGCCTGAAGAGAACTACAGTATTGAAAAAATAATAAATAAGTAATTTCTCATTGTAAAGAGAAATTTCTGAGCACGAAAAGCATGACACAAAAGAAAACAGGACAACAAGACAAGCTCTCACTATCAACTCTTGTCGTCTTGTTGTCCTGTCTTTTCTGTCGTGCTTCTTGCACTAAAAAATTCCTTTCAGACTATGAACCAAGGTGCCCAGCAAAGTATCTTGTTAATTTGCCTTTGTACAAGGCATCGCGTGTTCTTGGCCACGGTTGTTTCTCAGCAGGGGCCTTTGGTTTCGAAACATGCTCTTTTTGCTGTCGCGAAAAAGCAACACACAGGGCTACTTCTTGACCCCCATTTGCCATGTGTTATCGGCACCTCTGTGCAGTTCCCTACGGAACAGTAGGGCTTAGCAACAACATTGCACAATTTACATTTCCTAGCTGCCTTCTATTTGCCCTTCTTCAAAACATTTTCCCATTCTTCAAAATCAGTGGTATCTTTTGGTAGTGGGAAAAAAAGTGACAGAAAAAGTCGGTGCTGGGCTAGCTAGTTCCTTATGGAATACGAAAAATGAAAAGTGTAGCCTAAACATGGGAAATTGAAGAACACAGAACACAGGGCAGGTGATAACTCGCAAACAATGTTTACCGTGAGAAACTTACTTCCATAACAGGGTGTTTTGGAAACGCGATGTCTATGCCCCCCCCAGCTACATCACCAAAACGCAGACTAAAACATCAAATCTAAAAACTTCTCTCAGTCGTTCACTGTTCTGTACTTTGCATTTTCCCCAAAGAGCCTTAGCTGATGACTGTAGCCACTTTGGAGCGCAAAGCAAAATGCACTGACATATTGCACATGCAACCGAAGCCAGGCTTCACACCACCCCAGACCAATTCAAGCTCCGATCAGGCAACAACTCAAATCTGTGACTAACCTCTGCCTGAAGCAGCAAAAAAGCACAGCAACATAAAAACCAGATGATGTGCAGCCGTGGTGAAAGTAGCGCTCAACCAAAAGCACTGCTGGTAGCGCGATCTGACTGCAGCGCTGTTAAGTTCCCGTGACCGCCACCTGGCCCACATTTTCAGCGGAGCTCCGAAACAGGGTTAGTTCAAGTAGCATTGCATTATAACAATGATGATCTGTTGCACCATCAACCTTCCTATGTTTTTCTATGGTGAACTAGCCCACTTAAAGTGATGCTACCAGCCTAGGTTCTTTTGGAGCAGCTTTTGGAAGTATAAAAACTTGGAGCAGCGAAACTGGCTTTTGTAGCAGGTTTTGACACAAGTATGTAATTGCAAAACATACAAGCTGCCTTCACTGCAAGCAAACTACAAGAGAGCACAATGTATAGTGCACTGTAAAAAATGACCAAACTCTGGAGGCTCGGCTCTCTTTTTTGTTGCCCTGCGACTGTGCATGAGCCCACCAATGACAAAACACGAGTGCCATGTCTCATATACCAGCGCTGCAGGCATAAAATTTTGAATTCATATTAGATGTCACACTAAAAATAACGAATATTGCAAGAAGTGACAGCAAGAGCATCAGACGAGTGTGTTTTTTGTTTCTTTAACATACAGCCATCTTTCGAATGGCTGCCTCAAGTCGAGATCTGCCTTCAGTGAGAAGGGAATTGTCACTTTCAAATTCACCAAAGACCTTCGACATTAAGCCATTAGTTCAGAATTTGTGAGCATCTTCTACACAGTCTCCACTTCCTTTCCAAAATCTCTATCCTCGCAGCTCGTTAATTTGCCTTTCACAGGTCCAGAAAAGTATGTCCAAATTACTGAGAGCACCATGAAAAGAAGTGCCACATCGATGCACTTTTATTTCATGAATGAATAAGTGAATCCTGCCTTTATTTTGCATAAGACCAGTGTACAAGGCACCTCTCTTGAAATCCTGTCCCTTCCTTCTAGTAGCGACTGTTATGCAGGAACTCCGCGTCTTAGTTCAACCGAAATGTGATGTCCAGCACCACCCCCTCACCCCTTCACATTTTCGTACACGTTGATGCCTTCACTAATACAATCAATGTGCATTGACGATGCCATTGGTGTATGCAGGTCCGAAAGCACGCACGGAGAGACAAAATGAAACTATACTGAGCACCAAGTCTGCGATACACATGGTGGTACTCCACAAACGTGACCACGCCATTTTCACTTTTTCACGTCGCACATTTGCAGTAATTCAGACTGAAATAACCCGAGTGCAGGCGAATTAAATGAATTACCGAGCCTGTCATGCCATTAAATAATGCATTTACTTCCCAGGCCTAGACAGTAACTGAAATTATCCAATCATCCGAATTAGCAAAAGTCCACACGGTGTCAATGAAGGGTTTGTCGCGTATCTGTAGTTTTGTTTCTGAAAGCAGGTGTGTACGGTACCCTTTGGCATAGGGTTGGTGCAGATTCCCAAAATTTTGGGGAAATATAGCAGGATGTAGCAGCCACAGTGCTTTGGCGCAGTTCAGTGCAACTGGCACAGCGGTACCACCACTGCTACTAGGGGCAAACAAATAATAAATGTCACATAGTTCTAAATCCACATTGCTTACCTATTGAAATTGATGTCAGGGTAATTGGCATACTCCGAGTCTTTCTTAAGCGTATTCCTCCTAGGAAATGTGCAGAAGAATGCATTCGCCAAAAGGCAACCAGCTTGCAGCTGACTCATTGACAGCATCTGATCGTGACCACACTTCAGAAGGGGGATTGGCTGGGAAGACGTATGCACAAAATTAGAATGGTCATCAGCACTTATACTAGCAAACGGTGGGAAGGTAACCTTACGTGAGTAATTAGAGTGGGAAGGCGAAGTGCTAAGGCAACTATTTTGGGCAGCAGCACTTGAAAGAAGCCTTCGGACTCCACGGAATCTAGCTCCTGAGCAAAAACAATAAATCGCACAACAATTTATCACAACCGCTTAGCACCCATGATGATAGCATATGGCATAACAGATGCTTACAGAGAAACAAACGACATAGCAAGCACACAGTGTCTTTCAAAAAAGTAATGTGACAAATATATAGAAGGAAGAACAAAACAAGAACCACAGGAACCAAAACCAAAGAGACACCCGGTTTGCAAGTAACACATTTTGTGCAATTCTTTTGTGAAATTTCAAAAACCCTTTTTGGGTGTCTTTGTGTATAAGTCTATGTATAAAAAAAATTCAATCTTACAACATTCAGAGGCAACGCTGATCAACACTGCAAGTAAATGCTTAACAGCATCTGAGGTCCCCTTACCACTCTGTTTAAAAAAAAGTTGATGCCCAGAACATGACTCTGACCACTGTCGTTTGAAGACTGGGCACAGCGGTTTCATTCTGGCTAAATTGGTCACAAATGAGCATACAATAACATGCTATTGAAAGTAGTCTTAGTAGAGCTGCAAGGCTAGTAAATGTTCATAGTTCCCTTATTAACAACCCATAAAAAAGCATTTAAGCAGTCAAAACACCCCACTAGTAGCTAGCGGATATGATTAGTATTACAGCCGTATTCAAGATTCCCAATGTGCTATGGGCACCACCTACCAATGCACGTATAATATCCACTCCCCAAGAGCCAAGCCAATTCTCAGCAATCTGTATTTTGCCGCTTACCACAAAGAGTGTCAGTGTCAACCGTAAAAATTATACCTACACTGTACCTACACTGTATAGAAATAGGGTTTTGATGTAATTAAAATATTTCACTGTAGTAGGCCCATGAAGTCTGAAGGCACCTATGCAAGTGACTGTACAGAGAACAGCAGTGGGTGTCTTAACAGCCCACCACGCGAAGCATGTTCTTTGTACATGTAATATACAAGAGTAGGGGTATGTAAATATTTGAAAATTTTAAATAACAAATCAAATAGTGTTCTACTCAATTTGGTACTCAAGTTGAATACTGCATATTCGAAATACCGTTCATTTTTCGAATAGCTAACAAATACTCAGCATCGACGAGAAAGCTACAAAGGAAGGAAACGTTGGAATTGGGAGGGGTGATATTTGTTCATAACTGAAGTACTGCACTGTATGTAGCTGAACCTTTCACGAGACTGTGGAGGCTTTATTGACCTCCTGATCTGGATGCTTTTGCTTAAAATTACAGTGTCATAGAAGCGAAAGTTTCATCAATGTACTATCATCATGACATCACTAGTCTTGCTCTCCGAGCTCTTTGCACAGAGGATGAAATAAAGCTAGGAAAGGGCATCACGTGTCAATCTTGAAGCAAAGTTGTGAAAAATTTAAAGGAAAGAATCATGGCAAATAGGCCTCGGTCACGTGATAGGCAAGCAGTAGATTAATGTACGGTCAAACACCGCCTTAGGTTACTCAACATCTTAAAGCCTCTAGTTACTGCTGTACGCAAGCCTACATCACTTTTTACAAATGTATTTTTTGTCAGTTAAACCTAATCAATCTTCCTTTGTCAATGTGTGTGAATATTTCAAATAAAATGTGGACATTTTGGGCAGTTTTGAAAATTTTTTACCTTACTATTCAAAATTTTTTAATAACGAATCAAATAACATTCCGTTCATTTGGCACTTGATTCAAATAGTGCACATCTATTTGTATTCGATTTGGTTTCATCACTGTTCAATTCATATTCGATTCGGCTCCAAGATTCACTATTTGCACACACCTACACATGTGGCAATAGCCACACAATGGCTACACAAGCTACAACATATACGTACATTTCTTTCCTCATTTTTACTATCGAGTTGCCCCTCCTGCTATAACGCCCCCAGTGGCAGTGCAGGTAACTGTACAAATAAATACATAATAAAAAATAATGTAATGAAGCAATATGTTACACATATTCCATATGAAAACACAAGAGAAACCAATCAGGATCGCTCAAAGGACACGTTCTGAATGCTAGCACCAGCATATCCCAGGGCAAGTAATATTTTGCAGCAATGCCCTTTCAATACTAATGCTGTTTCTTTGGCTTGTTGTGCTTTGACAATGGCCTGAGTGACGGTCTGCTCGCATTAGCAACGGTATAAGCACGAGCACGTTTAGTGACACTCGCTGCAAAGCGCACTTGCAGGCGAGTGCGTTTCGCCGAACTCACTTCGCTGGCGACGGAGTGAGTAGCCTCGGTAGCAGTGGCTTGTAAACAAATGCGCTAATGCACAACGTGGCGCCCGTAGTATTTTTAAAACATTGTTTTCGTTATTATAAATACTGCCATGTATTAAAACAAATCACATTTCAACAAAAAACCTCGCTATTCTCGCCCTTGGGCAGTTTGCGGCCACGTCCGCTAGGGGAATGCACATTTACAAAGCCCACTTCTGTTTCTCGTGTAGCAGCGCGTGAACGTAAGTGCACTCTGTGACTGTAAGTGCATTCGCTCAAAGTGCACTTTAGTTGCCTCGTGTGACAGTGGTATAACAAGGTATTTCTTCCAAACTCTCACCTTTGTTAATTTTGCAGCAACAGGTCAACCCCAGCAGCACAATGTCAATGTAACATGAATTTTAGTTTCCTTTGTGTGTGTATGCGTGTGTATGTGTGTTAGGATTGCTGTTGCAGAGTCGACTTCTTGAAACCTGATAAGGTCAAAGTTTGACCACTCTAGGACACGATGCATGCAGTCCATTTACTGCATATATACAAAATGAGCAAAGGTATGAAGGGTTGCCATCAAGATGAACCATGTTGCGAAAAGCTGAAACAGCAGCTTGAAGGCAGCATTCCTGCCAGTCTATTTTTCTGTCTTGTGAAGCCTCTACTCCAACGGTAGGAATGGCCTTTCTTTCCCTGGATATAGACCCTTTTCATAAACTGCAAGCTAGCTTTCCTGCAATGCAGCTTGCCCTACTAATGGCGGCATTGGCGATCCGGCAAACAACATGTGCAAGCGCAATTTGCTTGCGATAGGGCATGTAAAATGTCGGCACAGCCCTTCTGATACAAACATCCCCAAAAAACGGGTCGCAGCATGTGCAACTTGAATTTTGACAGCATTTAAATAAAGGCAGCTGTCGCCATTAGTAGGGCAAGGTGCATTGCAGAGAAGCTAGCTTTACAGTTTATGAAAAGGGTCTATTGTGCAAGTGTGATTTACAGTGGTGAGCAATTACACTGTAATCTTGTTGACCTTCACGGGAACAGGAAAATAATTCGTATCATACAAAAATGGTACCAACCAAGTGAAAATACATTGCACCTCTGGGGTGCTGGATGGGGAGAAAAAACATACTTCGCTGAAAAACATACTAAGCCGGATTGTATCAACAAGGTTGCACTGCATATCAATACTTCAAATACTCACCTTGATATGAAACACTAACTATTCTAAATGATCAAACCCACAATATTTCACACTGTATTCAGAACCCGTTAAAACGGCAAAACCCCAGAGGAATGACGCTGCTTCTTGAATGATGCTACAGGCAGTACTCATGTGACATCATGTTAATGGAAGCAAGAGCAGAAAAGGCACTTGCTGCACTGGCAACATGTGCGGCCACCCTGCCACTGATTGATGGTGCTGGCTTGTACAATCTCTGCTGGTGTTACCGCACGAGTTGTATGTATGTATCCCACACATCTGCTGTCCTTTATTTTATCAGCACAAAATGGAGTGCAGTTAAGTGGGGTGGGTCTATTGCAATGAAGCCACATGACTTCTCAGCATGCTGGAGCAGTTCGGCAGATAACTTAGATGGCATTGCTGAGAGCATTATATCGCCAAAATTCAGCGCCATCGACTAGAATGCACTCACCAGAAATGAAGCTATTTGAGGATTTTGTTTCTGCAGGCTCCTGGATATATAACATTAATATGTGCGGGCTGCAAGCTTCATTACTGATGCTGAACTGAAAGCAATCAAGTCCCGGAAAGTGTGCGACTGACAAGCAGCTTTTCTCATAAGCATGTAGCATGGATGTCACTGTGGATGCAAAGGTAGGTAATGCTACAGGAGTCACAAGGGCTCTTTTGATCATTACTCAGTGTTGGTAAGGTTCAAGACGATTACACACAATCTTGATTGGGTTTGACCATGGCTGAAAGTGTACTGTGTTAAACCCACATGAGACAATGATGATATTCGGTTTTTGGAGGTGAAAGGGCCAAGTGTGGCCAAAGAGTGACATAGCGAGTAACGAAGTGGTTGCGATTGTTGTTTTTGTGGGGTTTAACGTCCCGAAACCAGCTCTGATTATGAGAGACGCCGTAGTGGAGGGCTCCGGGAATTCTGACCACCCGGGGTTCTTTAACGTGCACTGACATCGCACAGCACATGGGCCTCAACATTTTGCCTCCATCGAAATGCAGCTGCCGCAGCCGGGATTCAATCCCGCAACCCTCGGATCAGCAGCCGAGTACCATAGCCACTAGACCACCTTGGCGGGGCGTGGTTGCGATGATAAATGAGTTATAACTGAATGGTATATGTCTATAGATGGGCCTAAAATGAATGAGCTGTATAGAAGCATAAAACATACATACATGTATTAAAATTATGGCAGTGGCATGGGGGATGGTCTATGGCAGGGGTTCTCAAGCATGTTGGCACCAGGAAACCCTGCTAAGCTACATTACCGTATTTACTCGATTCTAACGCGCCCTCGATTCTAACGCGCACCCGTTTCCCACGACCAGAAAAAAAAAGTGAAACATCGATTGTAACGCGCTCCCATTTTTCGTGACACGGAAAAAAGATACTTTAATCAAACTTCTCACGTTTATAAAAACAAATGCCATACTCGTGTAATGAACGCACTCGCATAATAAACGCACCGCCAACTTTGAACCCCCGCAGTCCCTTGAACGGCCACGCTATGGCTTTCCCGCTTCACTCAATCTGCGGTGTCTCGAACACGTTCGGCACTCCGATTCATAACTCCCGCGTCTCGATAAAACGCCAAACTTTGACAGGCGCAGCCGCAGCGCTGCATTCCTCCGTGCTATCGCAGTTCCCTCACGCGTGCTGCCATGCGTGCTGCGCAGGCTGGCGCTGATAAGCGGGGCGTGGCCTCCGAGATTGCCGCGATGCAATCTTGGACATCACGCTGCGCGCACGACTGAGAGGCCCAGGTGGCTCAGGCTCAGCACAGATATGAGGGAGAAATGCGATGACGAGCCGTTTTGCGTGCAGTGATGGGAAACATCTCCCATTACGGTTACCCGCGAACGTTACCGGAAACTGTGCGGCGGAGATTGCACCGGCGACGTAGCGACTTTGTTTGGCCGCAAGACAGCCAAGCCGGCGCAGCGAATGCCATCGGCCTACGCATCATGTGCGTCGTTCAGCGAGGGACCGGCGGCGACATAGAAACTACAGAAACTATGCGCGCCAAAGACTACCGCGCCGACAGTTCTTTCTTTTAGCCGGTGAGCGTTCGACAGCGCCTGAACCTCGTAGGAGGCGGCCATTTTGATGCCGACGGCGATATAGTAACGGTGTCATTCATTCGCACACGATTCTAACGCGCATGCGATTTTTGGGCCCGTTTTATCGGCAAAAAGGTGCGCGTTAGATTCGAGTAAATACGGTAAGTGCCAAGGAACCCCCCTCTACCCCACCATGACGAGAATTTTTCATTTTTATTTTCAATAAATTGAAATTCAAGGGTATATAAAAAGTTTATTCACCAACATGCAGCTCAACCACTTTCCTTGCACCAACAAATCGATCCGAAGCTCAGTCACACTCAGTGCCCACCGCATGTCGGCTGCTGGATTCAGTTGATTCCTGTGCTTATTTTTCAAATAGGCTACTGGCGAGAATGCCTGCTCAAATGCATATGCTGTTGCAAATGGCAGCAGCAAGTCCACTGCCTTATTAATTAAACAGATGTGGGAATAAAGGAGGAGCCTGCATCCAGAAGGCAACAACACTTTGGCAGCCAAATTTCTCTTAAGGGCAGTGTTAGCCCACAGTTCTAGAAACTCATTTTCCACTTCAACGTCTTCACTGCTAAGTGAGCCATGAATAATGGAGGTTCCCTAGATCGATCACACCTCGGGATTGCCATCTAGGTGAGTTGAGTTGGCGAGTGCGGAACTAGGGAAAATGTATCAGTGGCTCGCGGAACCCCGAGGAGGGGCCTGCGGAACCCTTAGGTTCCGCGGAACCCACTTTGAGAACCCCTGGTCTATGGACTTGGAATGTATGTTAAGTGATTATGACAGCAAAACACGAGTGTATGGAAGGAGCGCAACTGCCTTCTAAAGGCGTTCGTGCTCAAAGGCCAGGAGGCACGTGCATTCTTTTAAAGCTACAACTGCAGCAACAGCCACTGTTCAGAGGCAGTGCACGGATTACCTTAGAATATGACATGGAAACTATGTACATCTCTTAAAAATGCGAACTAGTATTCACCGTTTAAAGGTGGGTTCTCTGCCTATAAACATTCAAGGATGTAGTGGAAGATGATGCCAGAACGGGAGTGGAAAAAGCTTTTTTTTCTCTCGGGTTCTAGTACAGTGCATTCCAGAAGTACATGAAGAATGGTAAGTTGATCACTGCATTTATCGCACACTGATGAGTTTTCTTCAGAGAGCAGGTATGTTTGTGCACTGTGTGTGTGTCCCATTTTAACCTGCACTTCTGTGCGACACATCTTTGACACTGGCGGCCAGTATTTAAGGTGCAATATGATGACGTGCAGTTTGTTGTGTATTTTACTGTTCCACAAAGCCTGCCAGTATGCCCTGACCTTTTTCTTCGTGAACGGCTTCAATTAAGTCCATCAAAGGGACAGCAGCGGATGAGTTAGCCCTTTCACGGATAGCACATAAGACAACAGTAGTGCACAGAAGCACAAAGGCTGGGCAGAACAATGCGCATGGCATCCAAGTGAATATTACCCTGATGAAGAAAATGAAGGCAACTTGGTGCAATGCTTTGTCAACACTACAGAAGCTATCCGCACACACCCTTCTGGGATTACACCATGAAGTAAATATGAAAGATTACAGTTAAACCTGGATATAACGAAATTGGAAAAAGTTCGCGAATTTTCGTTACATCCAGGTTTTCGTTACATGCAGTTTTCAAATAAAGACTAGAGAAACTATCGCAAAAACCAAACGAAGACGCGGCGGATGCCAGTTCCAGTGCCACTCACCTCAAATATTTATTTAGCACAAAAGAACTGCGTTATTTTGGATTGTGTCTTTCGCGTCAAAGATGACGTCACGCGGCGGTCCAAAGAAACCAACTCATCCAATGCTGCTTCGTCATCCTGTGAGCCAACGTGACGGCGCAGAATGTCCAGCGCGTCCAAGACCTCCTTCGCGGTAGGCAACGGCAATGCATCTGCCTCTGCACCTTCACCATCACCGCGATCTTGGGCAGTTTCTACGAGTGCCACATCCGACATTTCTTCGGTAGATACCGCATCACTGTCGGCGTACAAAAAGTCGTCAAGTGCAACGTCGTCGGGCACTCCACCATTCACACGAAGTGCATCCCACGCTTCACTGACGTCGGATGGATTTGAAGGTTCCTGGGGTTCTTCTTCGTCGACTCCAGCCTCTGTAGCCACTGACACCCGGGCTTTCTTGAAGCAATTTGCGACTGTTTCAGCTCTTACTTCCTGCCAGGAAGCAGCAAGCATCTCGATGGCTTGATAAATATCTATCTTTGTCGGCCGTTCAAAGCGTATATCCAAGAGGATCTTCTGAATGACGCGACGACGATAGCAGCACTTAAAGCTGTTGATATTCGGTTTTGGAGGTGAAAGGGCCAAGTGTGGCCAAAGAGTGACATAGCGAGTAACGAAGTGGTTGCGATTGTTGTTTTTGTGGGGTTTAACGTCCCAAAACCAGCTCTGATTATGAGAGACGCCGTAGTGGAGGTCTCCGGAAATTTCGACCACCTGGGGTTCTTTAACGTGCACTGACATCGCACAGCACATGGGCCTCAACATTTTGCCTCCATCGAAATGTAGCTGCCGCAGCCGGGATTCAATCCCACAACCCTCGGATCAGCAGCCGAGTGCCATAGCCACTAGACCACCTTGGCGGGGCGTGGTTGCGATGATAAATGAGTTATGATAACTGAATGGTATATGGCTATAGATGGGCCTAAAATGAATGAGCTGTATAGAAGCATAAAACATACATACATGTATTAAAATTATGGCAGTGGCATGGGGGATGGTCTATGGCAGGGGTTCTCAAGCATGTTGGCACCAGGGAACCCTGCTAAGCTACATTAAGTGCCAAGGAACCCCCCTCTACCCCACCATGACGAGAATGTTTCATTTTTATTTTCAATAAATTCGAATTCAAGGGTATATAAAAAGTTTATTCACCAATCACCAGCATGCAGCTTAACCACTTTCCTTGTACCAACAAATCGATCCGAAGCTCAGTCACACTCAGTGCCAACCGCATGTCGACTGCTGGATTCAGTTGATTCCTGTGCTTATTTTTCAAATAGGCTACTGGCGAGAATGCCTGCTCAAATGCATATGCTGTTGCAAATGGCAGCAGCAAGTCCACTGCCTTATTAAACAGATGTGGGAATAAAGGAGGAGCCTGCATCCAGAAGGCGACAACACTTTGGCAGCCAAATTTCTCTTAAGGGCAGTGTTAGCCCACAGTTCTAGAAACTCATTTTCCACTTCAACGTCTTCACTGCTAAGTGAGCCATGAATAATGGAGGTTCCCTAGATCGATCACACCTCGGGATCGCCATCTAGGTGAGTTGACTTGGCGAGTGTGGAACTAGGGAAAATGTATCAGTGGCTCGCGGAACCCCGAGGAGGGGCCTGCGGAACCCTTAGGTTCCGCGGAGCCCACTTTGAGAACCCCTGGTCTATGGACTTGGAACGTATGTTAAGTGATTATGACAGCAAAACACGAGTGTATGGAAGGAGCGCAACTGCCTTCTAAAGGCGTCTGTGCTCAAAGGCCAGGAGGCACGTGCATTCTTTTAAAGCTACAACTGCAGCAACAGCCACTGTTCAGAGGCAGTGCACGGATTACCTTAGAATATGACATGGAAACTATGTACATCTCTTAAAAATGCGAACTAGTATTCACCGTTTAAAGGTGGGTTCTCTACCTATAAACATTCAAGGATGTAGTGGAAGATGATGCTAGAACGGGAGTGGAAAAAGCTTTTTTTTCTCTCGGGTTCTAGCACAGTGCATTCCAGAAGTACATGAAGAATGGTAAGTTGATCACCGCATTTATCACACACTGATGAGTTTTCTTCAGAGAGCAGGTATGTTTGTGCACTGTGTGTGTGTCCCATTTTAACCTGCACTTCTGTGCGACACATCTTTGACACTGGCGGCCAGTATTTAAGGTGCAGTATGATGACGTGCAGTTTGTTGTGTATTTTACTGTTCCACAAAGCCTACCAGTATGCCCTGACCTTTTTCTTCGTGAACGACTTTAAGTCCATCAAAGGGACAGCAGCGGATGAGTTAGCCATTTCACGGATAGCACATAAGACAACAGTAGTGCACAGAAGCACAAAGGCTGGGCAGAACAATGCGCATGGCATCCAAGTGAATATTACCCTGATGAAGAAAATGAAGGCAACTTGGTGCAATGCTTTGTCAACACTACAGAAGCTATCCGCACACACCCTTCTGGGATTACACCATGAAGTAAATATGAAAGATTACTGTAAAATCCCGATCAGCACCCCCTTCACTTTTCTGAGAGATTTGAAATTGGCACCGATCACAAAGCAAGAGCCCGCTTTCCTTTTCTTTAACCATGCTTACTGCAGCACGCACGGTTAACGCCAGATAGCCCGGCAAGTCTTCTTTTTCTTTTTTCAATTTTTCAATAAACTGCAAAATAAATGATAAGAAATGATGCAATTAAGTAGGGAAAAGAAATTTGTAGTTTAGATGCACTTTTGCTGAGGCATTATAATGGCTGCACCACAACCGCATACTTCTCATCTCCATAGCCAGCTGTCATGGCTGGGGGGCGATAGGCTTCGTTAGTTGCCATTTTCATAGGGCTAGAGTGAGCTAGAATTGTTCTAGGTTGCTCTAAGTAGACGGCCTGACGTGAGCTGCATCAGCTTCTAGCATGAATTTAACCTCCAGTGCTGCTTGAGCCCGTGGGCCTGCAACTTGTGCGTCCAACTCCGAGGAGTCACTTGATGGCTTCGAGAGCAACGACATCAATTAAAAGCAGTAAACGCACTTATTCTACAGATATCAATGAAAAGAACTGCTTTGCATTCTTTTTTTCTCTCCGGCAGTTCCACCACCATTTCGAATTTTGGTTCGCGGCCAAGCAAGGGGCCCCTCCTATACATTTATCAAATTATCTCTTGCCCAAGGAGTGGGCGCTTGCTCGGGATTTTACGGAACTTCATGCTTTTGTGCTCCCACATTATTCCTTTTCCAGGCTAGATTAATTTTTTGACCAGCACACAACACAACGTACCATGGCTAGCACAAACAAAATGACAGAGGGCTGAATTACCTGCATGATTAACATACATCACATGCACAAGCTAAACTAAAACAGCACCCACAAGGAGGAAGCTAAGGAATGTACTCGTACTCCACAGTGACTTTGATTGCATTGGACTCTTTAATGTACACTCATGTAAATCTAAACATGTGGGTGTTTCCTTACATGAACTGCATTAAAAAACAGGCACCATGGCTAGGAATTGAACCTGATCCCTCAATTTCAACAGTGTGATGCTCTAGCCACTAAAATATCACAAAGAGTTTAAATAGTCTTGTGACACTTGTGGGGCCGCGTCCCGCTCGACGCCATGTCTTTGCACGAAATTCCTCGCGTCCCTCTCTCCCAGCTGGACGCGGCGGCGACCCACCACTGTGGAGGGCTGGCCGCCTCGCTCCATATGGTTTTAACTAGGCTGCCATTGGGCAGCGAGAAATTCTTAGAACGTTTGCGCGTTCTGGCGTTTCGGGTTTTGGCGATGCTCGGGAGAACACGCTGGGACTTGGAGAAGTGCGCACGTACTTTTGTGACCCTCCGGCCGACCAGGCCATCGGTCGGATGGCGTGCTTCTGCGAGCCCCAGCGACCACGGCGGCGACCTGCGACCGACGCCCATGTCTGTATGTTCTTCTATTTTCCTTTTCTGAGGGCTCGCGGTCGCGGGTGCGCTAGCTGGGGTTAGGCTCTCCTTCCTTGCATGGTTATTTTTGTGTGTTATTCTGTGTCCGCGTGTTGTTCATTGTTACTGTCCTCTGTTTGTGTCATTGTGTTCGCGTGTTTTAATCGTTATCGTTGTTTTCCTTTCGTTTATATGTAATTCGATCTTTAGATTCGGCCCTGTATTATTTGTTATTATTTTAATGTTTATTAAATTACCATGCACGGAGAGTGACGCCTAATGTTCTCCTCTTTAGCCGCGTGCGACGGTTCGCGCTGCCCTGCCTCGAGTCGGGCCGCGGGCCGAAGCGCGCGGCAGCGCGGCGATGGCATGGCTGAGATAGCTAGCGCGCGAGCGCGACGACCTCATTCTCTGCTCGTTGAGTGCTCGAACCCACTGCAGGGGGTTGCTAGCGGCGATGCCGCTGCTAGCAGTAGTAGTAATTAGAAGTAACCCCGACATTTTGGCGCCCAACTAAGTGGGGCCAGGGGCCTTGCCCTTGGTCGCTCTAACGACGAGCAGGTGTCGGCAGAGTGGGGAAGTTGCGTTCGGTTCCCAGCGTAAAATGCGCTTTGGTTGAGGTTGGCCGTCTCTGCCGTGTATCGCCCTTATCTCTTTCTTTGTCTGTCCTTCCTTTTTTCTCTTGTCATTGTATCGTGGTGTGAGGAGAGGCAAATGTCACTTCTCAAACGGATTGGTAACCCGCTTCGAAGTTGTGTGAGGCGAAGCGTGGACGAGGAAAGGCGTGATGCAAGTTGCCACCGAGATGCAGCAGTTCGTTCTTGGTGGCGGAAACTCGTTGGATTTACCAAGGCTTCCATCATGCCATGGCCGGGAGAATGACCATCGTGTCTCCCGTGCGACGTTCAAGTCGGTGAGTCCAACGGTTTTCTTTAGACTTCGCGTCGTGCGCGTCTTTCCTCACTAAATTCAGAACCAGTGAAAGAATAGTTGACGCGCTATTTCTTGCCCGGGTCGCCGAAAGTCTCTTTTCGTTAAAAGTTGACGGCGCTGTTCGGTGCACATGGCCGACTTGCACCGAGGGAGGCAAAGATGGCGGAAAGGCCGCTGAGGCGAACAAAGAAGTAGAAGGATGACCCTTCTTCCTTGAATAGCCCATCGGGCACCTGTTTCTTCGCGCACGCAGAAGGGGAGAGCGTTCCAGCGTCCCCGCGGCGGGAGAGAAGGAAACCATTGTGGCGATAATCAGCCGGCCGGTCGGGGGGAAAGGATGAAAGAGGGGGTCCATCCTCACCGGGCTCTCCTCAGGAATCTGGTTTTTTCTTGTTTGTTGTTCTTTTGCTTTTTTTCGTTTGGCCCGAAGAGCGACGTAGTTGACGGCAGAGTGACCCATGTGTACATAATGTAAATAGTTTCTTTCGCGGTTTTGTTTTTCGCCTCCGGGAGGCGAGGCGCCTGAATGTGTTGGTACTGCACATGGCGCGCGCGGCATCGTTGTCTGGTATTGCGACGAGCGCGAGTTGAGGGCCCGAAGCGGCTTGTGTAGCCGTGGCCTGGGAGAAGAAGGGGTTCACTCTGCGCGGTCTGCACGAGCTTGGCCACAGTTTCATGCCACCTTCGCGGTTAGCGCTGCGTGTTTACGCGCGTCGGCAGTGGCACCCCCCCGACAGCAGAGGAGAGCGATTGCGCGCCCCTGCGATAGTTCTAGCCAGTCGTCAGAGCGGAAGGCTTTAGCTAAAGTTACTGTGCTCTGCGATTTGGCACGGTGCAGTGTGAATGCTCAGCTGTCGCCGTCCCTTCCGCGTCTGTTCAATCCGTAGGCAACACGTTGTGGATCTCCCGTTTCGTTTGGTGTCACGGATGGGCAGTGTGCGTTCGTGGAAGGATTATCCGCTAGTGTAAGGTCATGCGGCGTCGCACTAGTGAAGACCACGTTTACATTGGTTACTGCCCGACTGATTCCAGACGGAGAGATAACCGGACAGAGAAGTCTTTATCTATTTCTCTCTCTACACTTTCGCTAGCTTCTCTTCGCTATTCTAGGTTCATTACTAAGTGTTCGTTTCTTTTTACGTACCGTTTCGCTCTTGCTGTTTCGTTTTCCCTACCCGAGAATTCTAGCCTCGCGTTGTTTTATTGTTCGTAGTTAACTTGATTTTGGGTTGTTTGGCTGCGCGACTGGTTTTGTTCTTTTGTTGTTGTTATTGTTGTGTTTTTCTGCCGCGCGGATTTGGCGGGTGAAGTCTGCGTGTCCGGAGCGGGGCGGCGTCGACGGCGAGGCTGCGGATGGAGCCGTGGTCGCGGCGCTTGGTGCGGCCAGGAAGTCGACAGGGTCGACGGCACGTGAGACCTGCCGCGGCCGGCGTCCAGAGTCCGAGCGAAGATGGCCGTGGCGCGCGTCGGCTTCTTTGGACAGTTGAGAGATTTGCCGCGGTTGTATTGTCGCGTTTGTTTTCTTGTTTTTGTTTGGGGGTAGCTCGCGGATTTTAATGTGCGTCGGCTTCTTTGGACATTTGAGACGAGTCGCGATTTTGTTGTCGCGTTTGTTTTTCGTATTTTTGTTTTGGTTTGGGGCTCTCGGATTTTATCGCGTATTGGCACTGTCGGTATTGTCTTTTTAGGGGGGCTTTTAAGGAGGGAGGGATGTGGGGCCGCGTCCCGCTCGACGCCATGTCTTTGCACGAAATTCCTCGCGTCCCTCTCTCCCAGCTGGACGCGGCGGCGACCCACCACTGTGGAGGGCTGGCCGCCTCGCTCCATATGGTTTTAACTAGGCTGCCATTGGGCAGCGAGAAATTCTTAGAACGTTTGCGCGTTCTGGCGTTTCGGGTTTTGGCGATGCTCGGGAGAACACGCTGGGACTTGGAGAAGTGCGCACGTACTTTTGTGACCCTCCGGCCGACCAGGCCATCGGTCGGATGGCGTGCTTCTGCGAGCCCCAGCGACCACGGCGGCGACCTGCGACCGACGCCCATGTCTGTATGTTCTTCTATTTTCCTTTTCTGAGGGCTCGCGGTCGCGGGTGCGCTAGCTGGGGTTAGGCTCTCCTTCCTTGCATGGTTATTTTTGTGTGTTATTCTGTGTCCGCGTGTTGTTCATTGTTACTGTCCTCTGTTTGTGTCATTGTGTTCGCGTGTTTTAATCGTTATCGTTGTTTTCCTTTCGTTTATATGTAATTCGATCTTTAGATTCGGCCCTGTATTATTTGTTATTATTTTAATGTTTATTAAATTACCATGCACGGAGAGTGACGCCTAATGTTCTCCTCTTTAGCCGCGTGCGACGGTTCGCGCTGCCCTGCCTCGAGTCGGGCCGCGGGCCGAAGCGCGCGGCAGCGCGGCGATGGCATGGCTGAGATAGCTAGCGCGCGAGCGCGACGACCTCATTCTCTGCTCGTTGAGTGCTCGAACCCACTGCAGGGGGTTGCTAGCGGCGATGCCGCTGCTAGCAGTAGTAGTAATTAGAAGTAACCCCTACACACTATATCAAGCAATAGTGTTGTACAATGCTTAAGTTTTCTATACATCATATGATATGCGAAAAACTTTTTTTTTTTCATGTCTAGTCGATTTGCAGTTGCCTTTGACAATTTGGATTTGCTTTGAAAATGCACATTTGGTATTTGTGCTCCTCGAACAATCTAGTAAAAGCACATATTATCTCTATAGTGTCCCATTAAAAATAATATATTAAACAGGCATATAAGTTCGCGGTCAGTTTGGAATGCCGTCTTATGCCTGACATACTTGAAGTGATGCTAAAGCAAAAACCCAAATAACATATAAGTGCAGTTAAGCAATAATGCAACTTCATTGCTACATTACCTCTTCAAACAATTTGTGAAGGCACCTGAAGTTCCACAAGACAGAACCCCTTCCGTTGTACTTCCGAATGGCTTCCTGAAGATAGAGAAACACACATTTCAGGTGCACAGTAGCTTACGACACTAAGTGGCAGGAATTTTGACTTGAGAGACAATAAAATGCGCATACAAAGACCCCTATATAAACGCACAAAGTGGGTTTATGTGTGCAAAACAAGAATCTCCAAGCGCACTTGGTTTTTTTTTTTACTTCAGAAACAGTATAACAGGACTGAACCACAGAAAGTAAATGAATCAGAAGCAGTCATAGTCTGAAAACCACCAACGGTTGCACACAACACGTGTTCGGCAGTGGCAAGCAAGAATAACAATCATATGTTGTCCCTTGGATTTTTTTTTTGCCCAGTACAAGCAGTTTCATCATCATCATCAGCCTGTCTACGCCCACTGCAGGGCAAAGGCCTCTCCCATGGATCTCCAATTATCCCTGTCCTGTGCTAACTGGGCCCAATTTATCCCTGCAAACTTCCTGATCTCATCTGCCCACCTAACTTTCTGCCGCCCCCTGCTACGCTTGCCTTCTCTAGGAATCCGCTCTGTTACCCTTAATGACCAACGGTTGTCTTGTCAGCAGTTTAGGCAGGTGTAATCTGCCCATATCAAGGCTTTGTTTGTTTATAATAGTAGCTAGAAGTAGAGCTGTGCGAATAGCAAAATTCTGAGCAAGGCGCGAATTCAAATATTTATGTTCAAGTGCGAATCAAATCAAACACTTTTCGAGCAATTTTCGAATATTTTTTAATAATACCATGTCAAATTATGGGGATGTGCCATTATACATGGGCAAAAGAAATTTATTGCATGACGTGTATTCCTACAGTGTTAATCCAAAGCCCTGAAGAACAGTTCCACAGAGAACAGTACATGAGTGTTAGCTCTGCTCTGTACATGAATGTTAGTTTCAACGAAGTACACGGGTGTTATGCGGCAAAGCGTACTACATGCGGGAATGGGACACTTGTCCCGACAGACGGACAGAGAAACTTTATTCAAATGTCCGGCAATGATAAATCGGGGCGGGCTGGAATCCCGGCCTAGGCATCGGCTGTGAGCCTTTGGGCTTGGGCGGCTTCCTCGGCTTGCTGGACTTCCCATAGTTGTTCTTCTAATGTGGAGCAGAGCAGAGCTGCCTCCCAGCACGCACTGCGGTGAGACTGCCTCCTCGATTGTACTGCTTATTGCATCGTTGAGACTCAAGCACTCCCGGCACTCAAGCACATGTGCTCTAAGGTTGCCTAGGAATCGCACGCTCTACATTTATCTGTCGAATACAGGCCAGGGTAACAGAGGCGAAAGATCACTGGATTTGGGTAAGTGTGTGTTTGGAGTTGTCTCCATGCAACTTAGTTCTTAGTTATTTGCTCTTAGTTAATTGCTTCTTAGTTAATTTACCGTGTGTTGGTGGGTATTTGCACCTACCTAGCTTGTAGTGCTGCATAATCTTCCTGTAGTTAGTCATATGTCCCCCCTACGCCCACACTTCGCCGTGTGTGGCCTCGGTAGAGGCGGCGTCAGCGTGTGCAGTGGCTCGGTTCGTGAGCTCTTGAGCAGCCAGCTGTTTGCCGCTTCGCTGCCGGCCAGCGGGCAGTGCATGTGTGTGAGGGTCCATATCACAAATGTGTCGTTTTGTTTCGGATTCTGTCCTAGTTGATCATTAATATTCGCAGCGCCTCCCGGGACACCGGGCCGTTAGCATAGTTTTGTATCACCGCTTGCGAGTTGCTGATCGCTACTTCAGCCCCAGTGATGGCCACTGCAAGGGCGATGGTCATCTCCTTGGACGTCTCTGTGTGCAGGGTTTTAACCGTAATGCTCGTCTTGCATTTGCCTTATGGCCGACCACCACGGCCACGTAGCTGCGCCTGCGCGCATTATGAGCCATGTCCACAAAGACCGCTTCTTTGCACTTGCCGAATTTCCTCTGCAAGTCCTGCGCCCTTTAGTTTCTTCTAGCGGCGTGATACTCAGGATGCATATTTCTCGGAAACGGAGGGACCACTATTCTGTCTCTCACCACTGCAGGTATGTCTGCTTTTTCTCCGTGTTGCGTATGATAACCTATGCATAGTCGTTCGAGAATGTACCTGCCTGTTTCGTTTTAGAAAGTCGTTCGCATTGGGTTATGCTGTACCACTTCTACTAATTTGTCAGCATGTTGTGCAATCCTAGTTCTAACAATTTTGCCGTGCTCGTGTTCTTTGGTAAACCTAGGGCTTGCATATACACTTTGCTGATTAAGCATTCCAATTGTTCTTTCTCAGCAACCTGGCACTTCAAGTAAGGAGAAACATGCGCGGTTTTACCGAGGACGAAGGTGTGCACAAGACGAATTGTACAGCCTTATTTCATGCTGCTGTGCCCATTCGTAATGCGTTTTAGCAGTCTTATGGTCTGGTCTATCCCATTTTCCAACTTCCGAATGGTTTCGCCACTGTGCCCATTGGCTGCGAGGTGCAAGCCTAATACTCGTACGCTCTCTATGGTGGGAATAATGTGGCCCTCTGGCGGTCGTCAGCCGTATCTCTCCTTCCGCGTTCTGTCCACTGTGCTCACTGTCTCTCGGTCTGCGACCTTTTTGCATAGGTTTGCAGACCAGTAGCTCCGATTTCTCAGCGAAGCAAGTAAGGAGACAATATTTTTTTTTCTTCAAATTACCGACATCGAATAGTTCAAATAGTGCAGTAGATGTCAAGTGCGAATCTAATCGGACAGCAAACGCTATTCGAAAATTATTTGAAATTTCGAGTGTTCACACACCCCTAGCTAGAAGTGATTTTTCGCCAAACGACACAACGTTTATATTAGTATCCCTACAATGAGGGACACGTAAATTAGAAAGCTTACCACCAGGCTGTGTGAGTCAGTGATAGGCCCCAGCAAAGACCTTTCAATCAGCTGCCACCGGCTCCCAAGTCTTGTACCTCCACTGCTCTGTCATGGAAATGTAACGAATGTTACCAGCAAGGAAAACAGACAGAAGTATTGCAGGTTAAACTGGTCTATATTAAACTTGGCACTCTGTGTAAAGACGGAAAGCATGGATCCTGGAAAACCATACACTAATGTCATACACTGTAACTCTAAAAACGCGACAAAATGTGCATCAAAATTCCCTGCATCACAAATGTTCTGTGTTTATCTGAAGACCACCGAGTACGTGTGCTGGAAAGTACGGTCTGTGAAGAGTGTATAATTTTTGCTCTGCACATCGATCCATTGTTTGAGCTTATGCCAGTTAGTACATGCTGGCAAACTATGGTAACAATTTGCAAATTCACTATCGCCATCATAAGGCTGAATGACACAGTTGTTACTTTATTTTTTTCCTCAAAATTCTGGCCACGTATACTTTTGCTATGCATTGACTATTTCAAAAATATAGCCAGAACTAGAGAAATTATTTAGCACAGGAAAACGTATCTACTGAAAAATGTCACACCATGTGGAACACTAATAAGCAATCACACTTTGTGTGTTGCCTAGAAATAATGCTAAATATTAGCCATTTAAGAGGGAACGCTGCTGTTAAAAAAGGAAAATTATGAAAAAAAAATTGATTTTATGACGATACTTTTACAACATACAAGTATTCCCACAAGTGTTGACCAAGTATCTCAGATTGATGCTGACATATCAGCCACAATAGCAATTTATATTACCTAGACCAGTTTTGGCTGTAAGGAAACACGAAAAACTTTTTTTCACGCCATACTGCTGCTGAGCTATGTATGTGGCAGCAGTATGCATCCAGGTTATATCCCTAATAGCTATAAATCACCTATCAAAGATATTTCAATACTCAGTACCACATTTGGTTCAAAATGAGCTTTACCAGTATTTACTCGATTCTAACGTGCACCCGCTTCCCGCGACCAAAAAAAAAAAAAGTGAAACATCGACTGTAACGCGCTTCCATTTTTTGTGACACGGAAAAAAAGGTCCGTACTAATCTTCCTTCTCATATTCGTAAAAACAAATGCCGTACTCGCGTAATGAACGCACTCGCGTAGTAAACGCCCCGCCAACTTTGAACCCGTGCAGTACCTCGAACAGCAGCGCTATGGCTTTCCCTCTTCACTCGATCTGTGGTGTCTTGCACACGTCCCGCGCGCCTATTCATAACTCCTGCGTCCCAATAAAACTGCCAAATGTTGCCGGGCGTAGCCGCGTGCAAGCGGCGATAACATCATTTACTCGCAGTGCTGCATTCCTCCGTGCTATCGCAGTTCCCTCACGCCCGCTGCCGTGTGCTGCCATGCGTGCTGCGTAGGCTGGCGCAGATAAGCCTAAGCATTGTCGGGGCGCGGTCCCCGAGATTACCGCGATGCAATCTCGGATGTCATGCAGCGCGCACGACTGAGAGGCTCAGGTGGCTCAGGCTTAGCACAGATATGAGGGAGCAATGCTATGATGAGCCGTTTTGCGTGCAGTGATGGGAAAGATCTCCCCTTACGGCAACCCGCGAATGCTACCGAAAGCTGGTGCGGCTGGCCGTCTCAGAGGTTGCATCGGCGACGTAGCGACTTTGGTTGGCCGCAAGACAACTAAGCCGGCTCAGCGAGTACTATCGGCCTACGCATCATGCGCGTCGTGGTGTCGTTCTGCACGGGACTGGCAGCGACATAGAAACTACAGAAATGCGCGCCAAAGACCGCCACGCCACTAGTTCGTTTTTTCCGCCGGTGACCGTTCGACACCGCCCTGAACCTCGTAGGAGGCAGCCATTCTGATGCCGACGGCGATATGGTGACGGTGTCGTTCGTTTGCACTCGATTCTAATGCGCATACGAGTTTTGGGCCCGTTTTATCGGAAAAAAGGTGCGCGTTAGATTCAAGTAAATACGGTAGTTGTTTTTGTTTTTTGTCAAGACAAGCTTTCACTCAGCCTGCTCATTTAGTGCAACAATTTCTCAAGTTCTAGAACAGCTACAGGTGTATTTATTTATTTATTTTGCTATATGTAACCTAATGTATAGACCTTGAAAAGCTGAAAGTGTATTCTTTCTTTTTCTGTCTCTCCAGTTTTTTTATTTACTTTTGTTCTTGTTTATCCATAGCTGCACTGCAAACACTGAACTTCAATGGGCTGCTAAATTTCTAATTGCTGTTTGATTTGAAAAATACTCACAGCACTTCAACCCTTATCCCTTTTGCTCTCCATTCATGCATTACAATAGCTTTCTGGCTGGATTACTTTTATCTACTGTCTCACCAAAAAATGACACTTGTTTAATTATCTTGATAACTATTTGAGTGACAAAATATAACTATCTTAAGAATCAGCACAGAAAAACACACATGCATGTGTGCTTTAAAATTTAATTTAATCAACAAAGAAACAAGGTGGCTCCAGGCAGCATCCCCCCCCCCCCCTTCCCCTGCCCAATGGCACAGTGCAATCATATTTTGCCTCCACCTTGAAGGACAACTGAAACCAGAACTTCAAACTTCAGGTGTTTGTGATATTCTATTCTACTGTTTACATATTACACAGACACCTCCGTCCAAGCAGTAAAGGAAGATGTAGCCTGAATCATATTTCAATATGGTTCTAAAATAAGTGTAAGTGCTTCTCCGAGCTGGTGCTTACTTAATTAAAAACGCTGTTCAGCACTCCCTACTCTTTTTGGGGCTGATTGGTCTCCCTCTTGCCTGTTCTACAGGAATTGTTGGCATTACCAACAGACAAGATGGCAGGCTGAACACAGCACGACCTAGACGAGCACAAGATGTGGGCCATTATCCCCCTCGCTCTATGGTAGGGTGCTCTCTGGACGGTTCTGCTTGCTTATCAATTTCGGGACCAGGAAAAAATGGGCTGTCTCGAATGGTGTCCGCACAAACATTTTTATTAAGTGAAATAATTGGAGTATCTTTATGTTTTCTATAGCAAAATTCAGCTTATTGAATGCCCATTCATAAACAATATAAATATTACACATAAAGCGTATAGAGGCTATCAGAAAACGCCTCAAAATAATAATTTCATTAAAAAGCAAGATAAATCTTTTTTTTAAAAAAGGCATGCATATACAAGTAAACATGTGCATTGATTAATTTGCGGTGTTTAACGTCCCAAATCCAGCTCTGATTATGAGAGACGCCGTAGTGGAGGGCTCCGGAAATTTCGACCACCTGGGGTTCTTTAACGTGCCCTGACATCGCACAGCACACGGGCCTCAACATTTCGCCTCCATCGAAATGCAGCCGCCACAGCTGGGATAAGTAAACATGTGCAGTAAAAAAAAATCCAAAATATACAAAGTCTGCCACACTGTCTTGCTTCTTAAGTGTAAAAACTTAGCAAGCCTATCTACAACCCTCTTTTCCTGGCTCTCTGTGGCACCAGTGCAATCACTCCCCATGTCGTTCATGCCATTGGACTAAACAATTCTGAAAAGAGGTAAAGTACACATGCACGTTGCCACTTCTGCAAAAGAAAAAAAGTTTAATTTTGTTGTGTTCATAGCAAAGCATGCAGTTTTTGCGCCTTTCTGCTAACTCCCAGGCCGATCGCTGCCTGAATCACTTCGGGAACTGAAATTCGAGCTTCCGAAGTCGTTTTCGGACTTTTCACTGTGTCCAATGGAAACAAGGTGGCACAGCACAAATCGCTGTCATCAGCGCGAACCGTGCGGGAACGCAGTGGAATCAGAAGACTCATATGTTTTATTTACATAGCCAAACATGAACTCTACGCCTTCTTTGTTCATACCCGACATGAAAGCGCCTGAGAAAATCTGCTATTATGTGCCGCTGCCTTTCGGGGGGGGGGGACTACTCCACAGTGGACAGAGTAGTGTTCAAGATGCTGCACAGATTGCTCTAAATGAAACAGTGTGCGAAAATTTGAGTTTGACAGCGTGTTGCAAACCATCGATCATATATGATTGACAGCCCTACGGCCTGGTCCCAAAAGTGTTATGCTAGTGGTGGCTTAAATGGCCCATAGCTAGGATCTTTTTTTCATTTTTCTTTAGGAGGGGGCAAGTTCTCAATCCTGAAGTGGGACATGCAGGTAACTTGAGTGTCGTTTTATGGCAAGTGCCCTAATGTAGAAATAAATCATGGAAAGGACACATGCCTGGCTCATCTTAGCACATGCAGGGCAGTTGTTCAAAAACCGCACTTTCATCACCAACGTTTGAGCACATGTGATCCTAACGCTACACGCGCTCTGCAGCAGTGAATCATTAGTTTCTTACTTTTGGACGGGCTTTTTGAATGGGTGCCAAGACTTCCATAAATGATGACATCACCTTTGATTATGTAAGATTATAAAGAACTTACGATTCAATTTCATTGTTATCAGAAGCAGACTTACTCAATTAAGCATAAAAGTCGCAAACAAAAATTTGACTGCCCGTGGTCCTTTAAGGCCCCAGAAATATTAAAACTATTGGCAAGTGTCGTACTTAGAGGTCACCCAAGGCCTTCGACATCTCTCAATCAAAGACCAGCCTTTGTGAATAAAAGTATCTCACACCTCCTTCTTTTTTTAGAGAGCTCTTAGCCCAACAGGCATTCATTAAGCATTATCACACACACCAGACCACATCTTCTCAGAAATCGATACAGAAATGACAGGTACAGTATATTCAATGAAAAGGACACTGAAGAGAAAAGTAGGTTGGGTGGTACTGGGAAGTTATAACTTTACAAGACCCCCCCAAAAAAAACAGTCGTGTTTGTGGCAGGAAGTTTAGTAAGCCAGAAAATACACAAAAAACATAACAGCTGGTTCTGCTACCTAATACCAAGAGGTCGTTATGTCATTTATTTTGAAGGTGGCCATTCTGTATCAGTAAAACAGGCCTGGAATGTTTATTTTTTAAAACCATTAGCATTCATTAGCATTTAGGTTACAGCATTATTAGATCATTCATGCCATAAATTAAGCAAAAGTCCTTGTATTAAGGCCGCTATATGCAATCCACTATTATGTTCCTCCTTAGCACTGCTCCTCCTTCTCAAATCCGCTAACCGGCCAGGTCCACATAGGCGAATGCTACTCCTCTTGCAGCTGTTGCCAGCATGTAGTCTAGCCTTAAGCTGTGAGGTGCCGTAGTGATCACAGCCGCTCACATTTCACTAGTAAGATAACATACTTGTAGACCTACTCCACCAGCCTACATCACGAAAATGTGGTGGCGCTGTCATCAGTCGTTTTGGTTTTGCATGGCAGGCATCTGGCGGCGCGCCTACCCTAGTGGCTGCTGTGTTTTCTTTCGTTGGTGCGGCTGCTGCTCATTGCAGTGCAACAAAGAAAAAAAACATTGCACTGACGAGCTGCGCCGCATCTTGGTTGAACAGCAATGGACAAGGAATTTGTGATAGGTTTTTATCGGTTCCCTGCTGATGACCGTCTTAAGGAATGAGACGAATCCGTAATGCGGCTCATCGGTTATGCGCCAAACATTTTGTGTTATTTAGCAGTTAGTGTGGCTTGTTTCATATGAAAAAAATATCCTTGTTATGATGAAATGCTCAACACCATGTTTCTTGGCATAAGTAAAGTGTGGAGACATAGCAATGGCGCTTACCTCAGAGAACACACCACATTACTGTTGTTGATAGTTGTCATGTGTATAAAATTATTCGTGGTCATCATTTTTATTGAAATGAAGTTCCGGATGCCTCAGACGGCTTTTTATCCACTTGGAGTGAAATAAATATATGAAAGGTTCATTCACACAGCCGTATGGAAAATGCCACTTACGGCGACAGTTCTGCGAGTTGCATGCGGCTGCGATGGCACACCTAACACAATGCTGTAGTAGCTGCGATGCATTTTACATTTTTATAATTGTCAGAGTGCACGAATTAACTATACACTCGAAATTTGTCGTGTCATTTCAAAGCATTACGCCTTCGCGGTTGCTACTTGAGCGTACAGGCAGAGCTGTGGTTATGCACGCCTTACTGGCGGTTATTCAAGAACCTCGTCCTTGGCATTTAACTGCATTTTCATTTTGGGGGGGGGGGAGGTATTGCAGTCGTATTTAAATAGATGCCAGCATCACAAATATCGCTGTTTTTATATGCTTGAGTAACTGATCCGATTCACTCGTTCGTGTGCAAGGATTTAGTATAGTGACTTGAAGCTTTAGTTCATCACAGTGTGTATAGATCAGGCATTCTCAAGTCATATTTCACCATGTCCCGCTGTACTAGGTGGTTCACCATTGCGCTGGTTGCTCGAAACATACATGCCTCACCCAGACTAAAGCGACATCGATATGATAGCTCGGTAATCATTCACATCCATGCTGGCAAAGGCGCTTGTCGTTTCAATCAGTTTCTCACAGCTTTGTCATAGCTGCATGTCGACATATTTTTTTCTATATTCATTTATTGCTTCCTAAAGGGCTATTGCAACTGCCTCTCTTGCGGCCGCCCCTTGCAAACTTTCTTGTAAACATGCCGGCAACGCTCTGATAGCTGGAGGCAGCTTTTGCACATGCTTCGCCGGCGGCAGTGGCAGGAGATGGGCAGATCCTCCATGCCGCTACATCGCTACAAACGCTTGGACATACCGCTGGTGCCTACCAATGCTTGCTAACAAGGAATAGGTCTATGGAATAACTGCGTCAGTAAACTGATAATCTGCAAATGCTAAGAAGCACACAGACAAACCACAGCTCTCCGACAATCACCAATGAGCACGAACAAGGGAATCAGGACGGTATATTTGTGGGTGAAGTTATAGGCGTAAATGTGTATGTGGATCCTGGAACTAACAGATTAACGAGAACTCGGTGTTCACTGTACCAGTGTGCTGCAGTGACTAAGCTCGGCAGTTGCCTTGGACAGGCACACAATGTTGCAGCTTTACATGTCGCAAATTGCTATATTTGCGGTCCACAACGCAGCAAGAGCAACTCATGGTGTTAGAGAAAACAAGCCTAAATGTCAACACTGGTAGCGTAGCTCATATCAACATAAACCACACTGTGACACATGGAGACGGCACTCGCTGCCTGACAGAGGTTGCCAAGTGTAGCAGTAAATTGTGATTACACATTTTTTTTTTGTTATATAAAGCATTCCAACATTATGAACAATATTTGTTCATAATAAATTGAGAAAACTAAATATGGCATCATTAGGATAACCAATAAAATCAGTTGCCGGTGCGACGATCTCATTAATGCAACGTGTCATGGGCAGCAGTGGCTGAAAACAGCACTGCGGCAGTGTGTAGCACCTTGCATTGATTAAAACCTTATAATAGACCACACACTTTACACAGAGAGCCTAAATCTGCTCTCTGTGTATCTGCTGTGCTGGCTCAATACATTTGTACAAAAAAGTGAAAACCATCTGAGGGTCCATTTACATTGCTCAAAACGAACATGGTATTCCAGCAGTGACAAGCACTAAAGTGAGCAAGTTTTGAAAAGTTTGACGGCCAACAATGGCTCAAATACAACAAATATTTTGGAATCCATGATGACCCGTCCACACTGCCACCCAAGTTACTGGAGCAAAAAAAAAAAGGTGGTCTTCATTTTGATTTTGTAATCAACCTCTTACTGTGAAATTACTGACAACTTTGAAATATTTTATCAGTCTAAACTAAGCTTCTCTTTAAGGTCCCTTTACATCAATGTCAAGCGCAACCAAATGCCAAGTGTAACCGAAAAGCATTATTACTCCTTGCTCGAGTGGGTACTTGCTCTCAGGAGAACACGGCATCCGGACGTGCGTACCATCCCATTTGTCAATAGGAACAGCTGGGTATGGTATTAGGGGGCATGGCTTGGTGTCGCCACCTCCACTCCGTATCACCTGCCACGTGAAAGAAGGCTTCGTGTAAGACAAAAAGTATAGTTGGTGATGCAGATTTTAAGATCGACGCCAACCTTGCAGAGAACTGTATGATTACAGGTCATACGTGGGCAACGGGTTCCGCAATATGGTGTGCGCCTGAAGGTTTCTGGGATCGGGCTGTACTGTAAAAAAAATTAAAATACAGTTGCATGCTGGACTGGGGAGCTCCACAGCTAGCGAAATGGCAAGAAAAACTGAATAAAAATGAGTAGTCCCCGACTTACACTAGGAATACCTTCCTCAGACCCTGATGAGTGCTGCGAGGTAGGTGTACCTTCACGGCTGCGTGCTACTAGTCCTTGACTTACACTAGGAATATTTTCCTCAGATCCTGAAGACTGCTGCGAGGTAGGTGTAGCTTCACGGCTGAGTGCTATTGTCTTGTCCTAGAAGTATAAGAGGCTCAGCAAACCAAACCCAAGGATCTTGGAAGCTTGACATACTTAGATTATTAAGCGCAGAAAAATACGTAAACAAGTGAGATAACGGCAAAAAAGTAACATGATCTTACGTCCGAACTCTCAGCTTGTGACCAGCAACATGCTCCCTGAGCGTGTTCAGCACTCTCACATGGACCATTGCTTGCCTGCAGTAAGGAACCAATGAAGGCTCTTTTACAAATAATAAATTTAGAAAACTTGTGCATAACAACACACAAGACATTCAAAATGAGCTCACGTGAACAACCGCTTCTTCAGAACAAGATGAACGCTTGGACAAGCTCACGCCAACAACCGCTTCTTTTGAACAAGATGAATACTTGGACGCTTGCGAATCGGAAGCATCAAGCCTGCACGTATACACACAAGAGTACCTCTGGGACTCTGTACACCGCTGAGACGATGTCACACAATAGAAACGCAGAAACGACATACTCAGGGAAGAGTTCTTGCGACGAGCTGATCTCATCCAAGTCGTTTGAATGTAACTCAGCTGACACACCCGGCGCGTCCTCAGCAGGCTCTTTCGCACATGCTTCGCCGGCGGCAGTGCCTGAGAGTTGTACGTTTCTTGCAGGACTTGACTGATCTTGCGAATTCGCTTGTGGCCCTGGGAAGAAAAGAAACGTCGCATTTCGTTTCCGCACGTCGGCGCGAGCTGTGTAAACTGTACCACAGGAAGATGCGTGCTTTTCCGGCATTGCTGCAAGAAACCACCGCAGACTGGCTTGCTTAAAGCGCTTTTTGCTGGGTCCTACGCCATCGCTCATTTTGCTTCAGCACATGATCGGCGCTAGATAACGCACATTTGCAGTGCAAAACAGGTCATCACGGAAGGCAGCTGTAGTGCACACTTGCTTTCAACGCCTCGATCGCGGAGCACTGCTCGCACTGAAGTGAAGAGACACCCGTCAGCGTTCCTTATCGAACGCCCAACGGCTACTTAATCTTCTTCAGCTACTACGAGACACCTTCTCGAATGGTTTTACGTAAATAGCGCGCACACACCGCTCATGAAGACAGGACAAGCGCGCGCACCTAAAACAACAAAAACAACTGCTCCTGCTGAGGTTGCCAAGTTCTTGCAGAAAAAATACGCCGAAAGTGTCGCTTATAGTCGCTAAAGCTTGGGCAAGAGTGTAAGTGTTGCCGTAGTGCAATGACAGTAAATAAAAAAAACCTTGAAACTACAAACGCAGTTTTCCTGATCAAATAACAAGCATAATAGTACAAAGAATAGATTATAGAACATTATAATGATGGTTCTGGAACCAGAGCACAGGCTCCGAGATGGCGCGCGCGAGATCACGGAGGCCATGACCAGAGCAGATAAGTTCTGCCACTTGTTCTGCGGAAACCCCGAAGTGGAGTAAAAGAATACAAGGCAGTACAAGGAAGTCCTTACGCAATGCTTATAAATGAACATGGAGGAAGGAAAATTGGCTAGGACTAGTGGTAGCACAGAACTGCACCTCCAACACTGAAGTTAGAGTGTACTAGAACCGTACTAGAACTGTGTACTCTACTGAAGTTTCACTGAGTGTGGACAGGTAAAGGTAGCAGACGCCGGATTAACAGATGCACGTTGTCCCGTACGGTTGCTGACTATTAAAAAATCACAGCGTCATATTGTCTACGATTGATCGTGCTGACGGGCGTGTGTGGCCTGTGTGGTGACGACAGTTTCTTCGAAGGGAGGAGGATGCCGAGATGCTGCTGGCGTGACAGTGTGTGTTCTCTTCGTGTACCGCTCATATCGCGGCGTATCTAGCTGAAGTATGTCGAAATTGATGCTCGGAGGTGGGACTCGTCGCTTTCGGGGTTCGGGCAAAGACGTAGCCAGTGGATGCAAATTCAGACGAAGTATTGGCCACGTATGGGCGAAGTGTGACGGCGGCCTAGGATACTTCGCCATCGTCCCCGCGAATACAAGTGCACAAGTGGCGCCACACGCCGAGAGACCATAGAGTTACTATGTGAGAGCGTGGCCTCCGCGATCGGCGGCGCGGCGTTGCTACACCGCGCCGCCACAGCCGATCGCGGAGGCCACGGTGAGAGACCACAAGAGCGACAGAACTAAATTACAATTGCCTTGGAATTTCGGAGGCCATACTTTGCTCGCCCTCCCGCTCGTTTTTTTTTTTTTTCGCCCTCAGTTTTCGGAGAAGACGGCGCCAAAGGCGTGTAGTTTTCCCTGATTGGCTGGAGTTCAATCAGCCGAGCTTAGCACTATACGTCATATCCTCTGCCCTGCACTACACTCGTTTACACGGTCCTGCACGTAGAGTAGGTAAAAAAAAATAGCCTTACAAACTAAGCTTTTTTTTTTTTTACTGTGGCCCCAGAGCTCGGTGAGCTCGTTTGTTATCATCATCATCAAATTAGCCGCCTAGCGTCAGCTCTAGGAGTCACACAGACGTTGCTTCCGAGTGTTTCTACTGGCCGCTTCCTTTTCCGACGCTGCTCGTGGGCAGGGGCAAAATGGTACGTGCATTGTACATGATAAAATCCACTTTAATCGTTAATTGCATGCACTGCGGCACGACCAATTGATTGTATTCTTCCGTGCGACTAACTTGTGGATTATTTAATAAGCGTATGACGTTATGAAAGTCGCAGTGTTGAAACATTTCGTGACTTATCCCGACTGCGGGGCCCCGGCATTCTGGTACTGTATATGCGCGCCTGCGTGCTTGATGTAATGCCGGGTTGATGGTTGTCGAAGTGTTTAATAAATATAACGGCGTGCTTATGACCAGTCTCTCTTTTGCTTAATGGCAACAACTTGTTGCTGCGTTTGTAGCCTTGTTTGAAGCGAACGCATGTCTCTTGGTACCATGCCTAAGACCGTGGCTCTTTTTTTGTTTCAGGCCGACTCTTCAGTCACAGTCCGCACGCGTAAATACATGACCAACCGGCTGCTATGCCGGAAACAAATGGTGAGAGCACCCCTGCTGGAAAATTGCTTCTTCTTAAGCAGTCTCGAGAGAGACGCGTCGTTGACACCTTGCGTGATCTCAAATGCCTATCCGGTAACTTGGGGCATAGCACGTGTGCTTGGCGAGGTCGATGCGTGCGTTGGTTATCGCGTGAACTATCGCCTCCTGACTTGCATTGAAATGATTCACTGTATGTCGGGTGCGCGATTACATTGACAAAGGGGAGCGCGGTGCGAGTTTCCAATTTAAAGCGGAATTTCACGAGGAATCGTTGCTACGTCAATCGTAGTTCGTGGTGGCGGAGCCCGCATTGCCGCTGACGGTAAACAGCTTGGGTTATTGTGACTAATTTCGTGTACGCCGAAATGCAAGTAAAGAAAATGGAATATGGGGAAAATCGAGCGAACAGTCGATATCAACCCTTCGGACCTTTTCGCCATGTGTTGACACTTTGCTGCACCTGTGTGTTATGCCGTTGTTTAGAGCTCCTTCGAAATTTTGAGTACCGGTAGCCGTTTAAAGTGGCGTTACATTGAACTGCATTGGATTTTGTTGCAACAGTCGCACACGAAAGGCTCTGTGCACTGTTGCCTGGGTTTGGTTTCCGTGGCACCCAAGGTGATTGAGCAGCATATATTGGGCAGAATTGACCATGTGCAGAAATCTAAGTTGACTTTCCCGCAGGGTTGTTTTCCAATCAGAACCTCTCGTCCAGAGATTGCTCTCCTGCGTAGCTGCTGTAAGCGTGTTCACACCCAACACTTTTAGATTTTTTTTTAGCTTCAAAGCTACGGGTCACAGAGTGACCCCTCTGCGTTTCTTTCTGCGTGGGTGCACTCGACACAACAGCAGCCAGCTTGTCTCCATGCAATTGAATCGGCGCCTGTCATTTTGAACATGTGCCGAGTTGCATGTATTGCTGCTGTAGTGAATCAACTTAGTGAACAAGGAACATGCCCAGGTGCAGAAGCAGATACAAGATGTCTCTGGCCAAGAAAGGGCATCTTTTCCGGTGCCATAAGTTGGCAAAGCCTCGTACCTGGCTGTGTACAGGGGCTTCCAGTAAGGATGCTAGCACAGTTCCGCTGAAATTTATGAATATTGCAAACACATTTGCAGCTTGCTCGAAAGAAAGACCTCTTTTTGGGAATATTTTAGCGAGGATTTTTTCTTTTTGGTGTGTGTGGAACCTGCTACTTATTTTGCGTGCCAGGTTCTCAACTTCACTGCAGCACATCTCTAAGCAAGAGACGTGAAAGAGAATCCGTACACTCATCAGGCCGATAGCGATAGTGGCGCCACTTTGCACGTGGAAAGAAAAAGGGGCTGCTTTTTATGTGCATGCCTCGACACCCATACCTGGCCTTCCTTTCTTCAGTTTGTGCACCTCTCTTTGTACATTGCAGAGCTTGCTATGAGGCGGTACACGCAATGGAAAATTTTCTAAAAGCTTTTGTAGTGCTCGTGAACTTTCACTGGAATGTGCAGGTGTGGACGCACTTAGAGCAGGAAAGCAGTCTGTGTACGAGTTTGTGGTTGGAAAACATCCCGGCTGGAACTTGGAACAGTGCTGTAACATGTAGGTCATTATGTTTAATGTGGTAGCCGGCACTTTCTGCTCATGAGAGTGCATCTGCGGCCGCCATTGAACACCACAGCATTAACTTTGTTTGTGCATTGAAAAGTGCAAAATTTTCATTCAAGAACAGCCACAGGATCAGTTGTTTACCCATCATTGTGACATTCATTGCCACAGTTATGATCCACACAACCTTCAAAATACACAGGGGGGAAAGTCCGCTTAAATTTCCAACATCCAGGATATTGGGAGTTTGCGTGCAGGCTGCACTAGCCATGTAATCCGCCTTTTGTATGGTCCGAGTGCGCATGCGCTGCATCCGGTGCAAACGACCCATACAGCATCGTAGCAGACAATGCAAGTGGCGCGCACTGCAGAACGGGGTCCCCATTACTGAAAGTAATGATACTTGGCGCCAGCTGGGACATCCATCCATACACAGCCTTAGCCGCGAAGAACACATCAGAACTTGTATTTCAATGAAACTGTCGCTTCGTACTGCCGTAGGCAAACAGTTTTTTTCTTTTTGTGATAACTGACACGGATAGGCAAAAGCAGACATCCGGCAATGCGCATGGTCACTAGGATCATCACAATTAACGAAATCTTATCCTGCAAGATAGAGGTGTTATTCCAGCACGTTGCCTGTTCTATCCGATGGTGGGAGGACGAATAGTTCACATAAGTCCATGAGTTGATGTGGGGTTCAACTCGTTAAACATTGGATTGCGCACACACACCTCATCCCTGAATATTCCTCGTTTGTTGCTGCCACGAATTCCTTCAGTTGCGCTTCGCTTAGCGTTTTCATTGATCCTAGCATCGTTGTACATCGTTTGTGACTCCGGCCAGGTATGCTGGTGCTCCGTGGCTTGAACATACGCTACTAGCAGCAAACCTTGCGTGGATTGAGCTCTAGCTATCTCTCTCTAGGTTTAATCGGAGTCAACTCTTCGACAAAAGGGACGACACGTCCGTTCACTTTCAGCGCACCAGGATGACTGCTTTATTTTCGAAGGAAGAAACGGAAAGGCAACATAGACAGGGTGCGCACAGGTACTTGAATTGAATTTCGAAAGTCCGTTATCAAGGCCCTTAAAGACCTCAAAATTTCAGACTAGTCCTTGAAGAACCTTGAATTTCATTAACATTCAATTTTAATTTGTATTTATCAGCATCAAAATGGCTTTTGTTGGTTAAATTTTCATTTAAAAACAGTTCTGAACTGTAGCGAACAAAAAGTCAAGGTTTTTATACCTATATAGCTGATTCTGATTAGGCGACTGGCAACACTGGTCGTGCGGTGCGATCAGTGCAAGCCATGCGAGCGCCCACTAAGTCACGCCCTTGCGCTGGCTTTGCCATTGTTGTGCCTCCTTGGTGTCGGCTCTTTTCTAAATAATCTTGTCATCTGCGAACTGATGTGCTGATCAACAATGCCCAGAAAAAGCAAGTTTCAGCCTACGTGGCTATATCACGACAACTACAAGCAGTGGATTGCACCCGACACGAGTCCGCATCGGGCTAAGTGCAAGCAAGCTTTGCGGCAAAGTCTTCGATGTGACTGGCATGGGTGAATCGGCTTTTAGAAGTCATATGAGAAGTGCAAAGCAGATTCGTGCAATGAATATAGCACAAGGGAGCACACCGAAACGCTACCTGACTCCTGTCTCGACAGAGCAGTTCGCTGCCGCGCCTCTGTTGCAGGCACCAAGCGCAATGCTTTGGGAGGTGTTGCCAAGCTTAAACGATGCTTGTAAAGCGCACGAGCTAGTCACTGACGCCAAAATTCTTTGGACTTCAAGGTCCCATATGTCATACCGGACGTCATCCCAAGCAAGGGAGTTACTGCGGCGGATGTTCCCAGACAGTGAAGTAGCAAAGGCGTTTTGCTGTGGCGAGAAGAAATGCGCCTACGTGATATGCCATGGTCGGAGGCCTTTCTTTCTTTCGGCTTTGCAGCGAGAGTTAAGGGCCTTGAAAATCATCCAATAGGGCCTTGAATGTCCTTGAAAACCTTTGAATTTTTTCCTTCAAAACCTGAACAACACATAACAAAACAAAAAGTCAGCAAAAGCGGCCCTCGTGTCTCTTATGCAGAACGCGTGAGCTTGGGCACAGTCGGGCAAACCTGCTTTTGAGGGGCCTGACCTGTCTGTCGTACCGCATGCAGGCCCTACAGGAGTTGATCCCGGGTGCTTTCGTGCTGTGTTCCCACACTCGGTGGGGATGATGTCCTTGAACTAAAAGCATGCCGCTCCTTTTTCTTTTACCAGAAAGCTTGCCAGTGGCATAGTGGTATGCAGCGCCGCTCTTCAACGGAACTTTGATTAGAAGCGAGCGGTGTTTGCGTGTGATCGCGCTTTTTGTGTCGTCCTCGTCGGGTAGCCATGACCCATGGCACTTGTAGCGGGAGCAGTGACGGCCACTGCCGCCGACACCGAAAAAAAGAAGTTTAAAAACTGGTTATATTTGCACTATGCCATCTACATGTGCCGCTTACGGGTGCACCTCTCGAGGAGTTCCGGGCAGCAAAATTAATTTTTTTCCACTTCCCATTGGCGAAGCACAATCTTCTGCTCCGGGCGGCATGGATCCGGGCTGTGAGGCACCCTGATCGCTGTCTGGAGAGAATGCTGCGACCCACACGCTGCCATGAAGGCATTAATTTGCGATTCGCTTGGTGTCTTCGTTGATCCCGGTGCAGTCATCCAGCCGTTCGCGACGGTAAAGAAGCGAGCGGTGTTTGCTCGTTTCCGTGCCTTTCCCGTTCAGGTGGCATTTTGCCACGTTTATAGACACCCAAGGCTTTCTCACGGGCAGCTCTTTTCGCTGTAAGTGTTCACCATGCCAGTGGGGCCTCCCGGGAATGCGTACAGCGTTTCAAATCGAAAATAACCGCAACGCTCACTGTGTGTATCGCTGCCCGACCATGTTGTGCCATAAACACTGCGGTAGTGCACAACAGGTTCGAGGCGCTGCCGTACAGCTTGTTTCGTGCTGTGTCCGCGAGAGGGCGCCACACAGACATGCAAAAGGTGGATTGTAGCCCTACATGAATTTATAATTAATTGGTCTTGTGACTGAAAGCCTGTTCTCGTGATATTTGTCAGGTAGATGCAACAAAGCAGCATTACATTTTTCTGAAACTTCCCAAACATTTTGTTCAAAGGGCTGATGGTGTCACATAGGTAGGCTTGTCTTTGTAAATAAATTTTCAAGTTGTCTTCCTGTGCACTTAGTCCTTCCACGCTGGTCTAGTGGTTATGGCGCTCGGCTGCCGATCCAAAGGTCGCGGGATCGAATCCTGACTGTGGTGGCTGCATTGGGAGGTAAAATGTTGATGCCTGTGTGCTGTGTGATGTCAGTGCACGATAAAGAACCCCAGGTGGTCGAAACTTCAGGAGACCTCCACAGCGGCGTTTCTCATAATCTGAGCTTTTTTTTTGGGATGTTAAGCCCCACAAAACAATCAGTACCCACGTGCTTATGTGATTAAACAAGTGCCAACACGACCTGGAGGCGGCTCAAAGTGGATATGTTTTGTTTCCTGTGTGGCAGTGTTAATTTCTCTGCACATTGGAACAATAAAATAAAACTGTTTTAAGGTAGTGCCATATTGCCAGCACTTCTCTCCTATTGGCTGCCCGCGACCACATGACTTCGCGGGACGGTGCCGACGCCCCCACTGGGCCCCACAATATTTTTTTCCCGTAACCACAGCAGCGTTTGGTGGCACAGTGGGTTCCCGTCGTGCAGCTGTCATGAAGTTTTTTCCCTAATGTTTTCATTAAAAAAAAAGCACTATTGTATTAATACTAACACTACTGCTGAGATCCATAATCTTCTTTTAAAACAAAATCGTGTTAATATCAGCAGCGAGTGCACTATAGTAGGATACAGCTTAAAAAAACAGCAGGGCAGACTGACCGCACGGATTGGTGTTACTCTGCCAGCCAGTCACAGAAGCAAGCAAAATCACCGTCATGCGACCTTTTCAAAATGACGCTGTGTTTATCGTTTTAAGTACTTGCAAAACGTCCGCTCTTCTTGAATCCTTTCATCGGTAGAAGCCAGGAGACATGCAAGAAGCATAAGCAATAACGTGTGGAGCCCGAGTGTTTCAATCTTCAAAAGGCCACGGTGCTGTTCATTTCACTTCCGAGTGCTTTCTACTCGTGAAACTTCACTGAACTGAGTTGAAAAACTCTGGTGGGGGGGGGGGGGGGGTGGAGCAAGTTACACGCCAGAATTTTTCTTTGCAAGCGTTTCATAAATAATTATCCTTTCTATATTCCTTTCCAATAAACGAATCAAAACAATTTATGCATCTGTCCATTATTGCCACCCTCACTTTATTTTGGTAACATGGAAAGTTCAAAGAAGGAACTATTTGAGGCTTTGCGGAGGTACAGTGGCTGGCGGCTATAAGCGCGTGGGAGGGGCTTTACTGCAGATTTGAGTTGTATCCGACAATAGTGGCCGTTGCTGACACTCCTAGCTCTGGCAGTAGGGATATGAGCAAAGTAGCAGAGTGTTGGAAGGCGTACCACAAAGTAGTGACCTATGCTAACTGGCCCCCCCCAGTGACTAGGGCAAACCATGGACACTGTTAATATAGTGTGGGCGTTTATTAAGCACGTCTTCATCTGTATTTTACCATCACCATGCGTTCTGCGTATCTTCATCGCTGGTCAATCAATCAATCAATCAGGATTTATTTTCAGCTTCAAAAACACTCAATGAAGCTTGGTGGGTACAGACAAAAAAGCCGTAGATCAGGCTTGACAGGGTCCGTACCCCCGGGCATCATCATCGGGTTTGTGCCCATCGCGTTGGCATCATCGGGTGACCTGCCGAGCTACTGACCTGCCAGCTGTCAATAGCTTTATAACAGGAAATATGCCGGGAACTTTTTTTTTCCAGTCTATTGTGCTAGCGGTATGGCGCAGCCATATTTTAATGATTTTAAAGTTGTTGCCCGACATCTGCAAGCCAGCGCATTTGCAATGGACAGTATCATGAGTCAACGCAAATCATGCGTTTTACTGTTGCAGTCGTGGCAAAAAGTTGGGTCATTATTGTTTGCATGCACCGCATGTAACTGACAGTAGTCGACAGGGCTGCTTCTGGTACGTCACGAGTTAATACCCCAAGTCACTTAGACATACATCAGACTTGTGTTAAAGGGACCCTGAAACAGTTACCAACATTGTACAAGTGCATTACGCCAATATCTCGAGCCATTCTGATCATTAGCAGACTAATATATGTAAAAATAATTTTAAATCAACAAAAACTCGTGAAACCAAAGTTTCATCCCAGCAAAATCAGTAAACCCGTCTTTTGCATCGTGTGACAGCGCATGCGCCCTTCTTATATCGGTGATATTGTAATGGTCGATTAACTTGCCATCCCTAGATGAGCTGTTCTTATGAACATTATAATGTTCAGCCGAAGATGCAAGTCTTATGTGTCCCATCCTTTGCAACTGAATATGCTGCATGTGCGTCTGACAAGAGCAAAGGCTGAGGCATTGACTGCATCTTCGTGCTGTGTTACCCTATGAAAGTAAAAGCAGCTCTTATGTTAGAGCCAGTGTTCATGAAATCACTTTGCGCAGCTTGGATATGCCTGATTAACTTGCATATTTTGCACTCTCGGTGCTGCCTGATCCAGCCCATCGGTATGCACACATGAACAGTAAGCGCCATGCTACGGAGGCAGGTGAAGTCCCAGCTTGTGCAAGTGCTTTCCTACTTCCTACACTTTTCCGTTGTGCACTGTAAGAAAGCGCACACAACGCACCATGGTGCGGCCATCTGAGTTTGAATATTTTCTGTATAGGGAGGTGTGCGAGGACATAGCTCTGGCTTCATCATGCCACCCTTGCTTCTGCTTCTGTGCCATGCAACAGAAACTATGCCCGCCACTCGCTTTTTACATGAATCGGCCTCGCTCGATAGTGGTATTTTCGAAGGCCTGCCACGATGACGATTCATAGCCTGTCTTCTCTGCTAGATGACTGAATTTGGCTTTTTAAAATGGGTTGTGCTAAATAACCAAGCACTTTTTGTGTGCAGTGGTAACTAGGTATTTTCTCATTACTATATGTACCGTGTCAGGACTATTCAATATTTTGGATGTGTTCATGAAATTCCCGCGTGGTTTGCACACCCTTTTCTTGAAGGCCTAGATTTGCAAAAAATGTCTGCAGTTACGCAAATACAGATGTCTTTGCCAGGTGCATGTATGCACCTGGCAAAAATTTGTTTAAGCATCATTTGGGATTACTGGTTGATAATGCCAGGGTCTCAAGCTCGTGCTCATTTGAACTGTTTATTAGTAGTGTGGTGGTAACACAACAATGGATCTATCATTTTTTTTACTTGCAAAGGCAGCTGTAATTATGGCACTGTGCTTCTGAGATAGTGCTCCAGTTTAATCTTGTATTGGAGCAGGCGCGTTTGATGGCGAAATGCTAGTAACTTACGTTTACTTGCCTACCTGCCTCCTGCCAACGGCCTACCTGCCAAATTTTTAAAGTTGTGCGGGAGAACCCTGATTTCCAAGCAACCTTCCAGATTATAGGGTGATCGTAAATCTCTATGTAATACGAAGAGCTCTGACTCCAATGCGAAAATATAACAAAGGATGCAGTTGTAAAACTGTGCCGTTGGGGGACTTCAACAGCTTTACCTGGGACCATCCCGTCTTCTCACCAATGAAAAAAGAGGGGAGAATGTCTAGGCTACGCCTTTATTTAATGTAGTTCCACGGTCTCGTTTGGGTTTGTCTTGATGTGCGGTTCAGCACGTTGTCCTTTGATGAACTCCTGATGACATATGTTGACAAGTGATTTCTTCATGTGGTGTTATTGCACACACTATGATTCTGCCATTTCAGGCTCTGCAGGCCACAGTATCTATTTGCAAAGTGCCATATTTGCAGAAGCTTTTCACAGTGTCAGTTGCCTGTGTGTAGCAGCTGTTTTAATGTTAAATTCACCACCATATGAAGGTGTAAAGCAGTCAGGCTTGCTAAGTGTGAGAAGGGGCCACTAGTTTTCACGGGGCATAGCACATATTGGCCTGTACAGAAGTTAGACATGCGGTATGCAGATACTACTGTGATTGTGCATATTTAAAAGCTTTACTGGCAATCATTTAGAGCTGTCTGTCTGTGACGTCAATGAGGCCCTGAGAAACGTGAAATAAAGACATCACTTTTCAGTTATTTGTTATTATAGTTGGGCACCTCTACAATGAACACCTCTGTTGGAAAATTATCTGCATAATGAAGGAATCCTTACATCCCAGCCCAACTGTGGGTGTTACCGTAGGTGACCATTACAACGAAGGGACAGGCTTGCTAAGTGTGAGAAGGGTTACTACGGTAGCCCCAACCATACCTTGTTCTGTAGTGGTTTGTCGTGTCAAATCCAAGAAATGAAATTTCCCATTTTTGTTTAAAGTGGTTGAGATGAAATTTCAAGGCTGTGAAAAGCCTGCTGCAGGCTTCCTTTGTATGCAAGAGCACAGCAAACATTGGAAAACATATCCTCAGTAGATTAAAATATGTAACTGTTCCAAAGAGCATCTGGATGCTTGTTCTCGTGATAAAGACCTATCACTGGCACGACTGGCACCCACGTCACTATTTCAGCAGCGCAGTTTTAGTGAGATGGCACCTCGCACTACAGTTACGTACATTAACCAGTGAGCCGCCACACTGGGGCTGTTTTGTATTTTCCCTATGGGTGTCTGGTGAAGAGGTGGCAGGGAAAACACAAAAGGAGGCGAGAATGCAACGCCCAGAGTGTTAATGGCCTCCATACACTATTGTGCGTTGGTGCAGGCGCATCACTTGTGTGCGAGAGCAGACGACGTAACAGTGTGTGCGTGCCCAAACAATGACGTCTCTGTTCAACTTGGCACCCAGAAACTGAAACCCTGGTATACGCCAGGTTTGTGTACAATGCTCATTATAGCAGTCCATATGAGTGTTCAGTACGTACTACTGGAAGGGGCAGCTACTGAGTCGAAATCTTTGGTCTGTGAGTGAGCAAAGTGGTCTTATACGCCTGTCACACGAGGCTACTAAAGTGCACTTTGAGCGAGTGCACTTACGCTCACAGAGTGCACTTACGTTCACGCGCTGCTACACGAGAAACAGAAGTGTGCTTTGGAAATGTGCATTCCCCTAGCGGACGTGGCCGCAAACTGCCCAAGGGCGAGAATAGCGAGGTTTTTCGTTGAAATATGATTTTTTTAATACATAGCAGCATTTATAATAACGAAAACAATGTTTTAAAAATACGACGGGCGCCGCGTTGTGCATTAGCATATTTGTTTACAAGCCACTGCTACCGAGGCTACACACTTCGTCGCCGCGAAGTGAGTTCGGCGAACGCACTTGCTTGCAAGTGCACTTTGCAGCGAGTGTCACTAAACGTTCCCGTGTGACAGCGTGCGAATGACACTAGCGGCGAAGTGCACTCGCTCAAAGTGCACTTTAGTTGCCTCGTGTGACAGGGGTATTAGGACTGTTTATTCGAAATGCCATTGCAGAGGTTTACAGGCATTGAACAGGGGCCTTCCTGGAGGTAGGTTAGGATTGCCACACCACAGGCACCTTGTCATCATGCACTGAGCGCTTTAGGTGTTTCGAAAGGAAGTGCAAGCTAAAACTGCTCCTGTCAAGCAGCAAACTTCTGCACCTGATTGTGGCACCTGTGAAGAGACAGCTGCTTGCCTGCTGACATATGTGCTAAAGTATTCAGCTTAGGGGAGCCTACATATGCTTGCCTCCGTGCCTCCATCCTTTAGGGTGGTGCCAGCCTTTGTCCCACCACTCGCAGCCGCCCGCCAAAGCAGTGTTGCCAGTTCAGGTTTCCATGGCAACGGGGTCGACGAGGCGCCATGTTGGGTCCCATGGCCACCCTCCTCTATAGTACTGTGCTGAACTGCACGTTAGCGCGGGTGTGCAAGGTGCGGTTTGCGCTGCTTGACCCCACCGCTCTAAACTTAGCTTCTGCTATGACACTATCCTTGCGCTAATTGCATCTAGTGCAACATTGGAATGAAAATGCCAGGCTGCTGCGTGCCGCAATGCACAAACCACAGCAGATTGGGCATAAGAAGGTACCGCTTTCCTACCTGCCCTAACCGACGGAAATGTTGGATTGCTCAAGTGAAACAAGGTTGCTGGGAGCCCACTGCTACTTCTCGTGTTTGTGAGGCACTCGTATTTCAGGCAGCTCTTTAGTGTGTGTCTAATGTACCTGTTCCGTGCGCTTTGCCAGTTCAAGATTGATATTGTTGCGTGTCGATGCGCGACAAGTGAACATTGCCGATTGCAAATCGTCAGCACATTCTAGCTCTCAGGCTGGCTTGGCAAGAGGCTCGGCTTGGCCAGATAGGAACCAAAATTTCTTGCTTAGAACGCTGGCGTGGTAAAGTATGTTGTCAGTCTGCGTTGACACGGCAAAAGTCCGTTGTGTGCGTTACTTTGGCAAAAAATTGCCATTAATTTTGTGCACTGTAGCCGATAGTCCGTTGTAGCGGGGTGTGTTCAAAGCAACCCATGCCACGCAACCCATGTCACGCAACCCATGTCACGCCCACATCACAACTAACGGTAAGAGCAGTCTGTCCCGATTTTTACCCATTTGGCAAAACCATTTCCACTTACTGACTAGAGTAACTGTTAATGATTAATCATTTTCTTTTGACTGGCATTTCACCCAGACGTATCGCTTGCTTTGGCTGACGTTTTCATTTGCATGCAGGCATCGCTTGCGTCACGTGTCCTAAGTTGTAATTATTACTAATTAATCATCACGAGTGACTCATGGCCAGCAAAACATGCAGCTTTACATTGCACCATCAGGAAACTGCTGCTGTTAGCGAAATTCTGAAACGCCGCGACCACCACCGCCGCACACACACACAAAAAAAGATGGTGCTTTCGCACGAAAATGTCATTGTTTTAACGAACACGTTCTTTCTGTTCTAGAAAACAGTGGCTAACCTCAGAGACCACAACCGTCCATCTTTCTGAACTTTCTTCGTACACAAATTACCTCATTCTTGTTGAAGCCTGCACACTACTTTCAATGTAAACGAGCAAATGCTTGGGCCCAAAATGGCGGCCCATCAAGTTTGGCAGCGGTTGTAGGCAACCATGGACAAACTTGTCACCACTCTAAAAGACAGGAGGCGTGCATATGTAGGCTCCCCAATTCAGCATTCTTCCCATCTTGTGAAACTCTTGTCTGGTTGTGTACAGTGTAGTTAAAGAAGTTGTCATTGCATTGCTGATAGGCGTCTTTTGGACTTACTGCTGCAGTGTGTGATAAGGTCATGCTGTAAAAAGACTTTAAAATGTGTCACAGCTGTATCAAGGCGGTAAGGTGGGCTAGTTGGTTGGTTCTCGCATTCATTTTGTGGTAGCGCTGACGTCAGCGCTACCACAAAATGAATGCGTCACAGCTGTAGCTTGTACAATAGCCAAATGGAATATATAAGTTGAGTTGGTAGCTAGGTTTAGGTAACACATTTAGGATATTGCATTATTGCGTAGACCAGTGAAAACTTGGGGTGATGGTATCACCTAAACTTGAAGTTTGAGATCTTGTTGCATTAAAATGTGCTGCAATTTGGATATCAACTTGAACAGGTACATGAGAATTCTGGGACTGAAATTGAAAAATTGGGGCTTATTTATAGAGGCAAGTCTGTGAGATAGTGATCTTGTTGCACAGCTGTCAGCCTCTCAAAGCAAATGCATAGTTATGTTTTATTTAAGTATCTTATAATGAATGCTTGCTGGGCTGGCTCAAGGTGTGAGCTTGTTGGCTCATTTGTTAGTATTGTGGCACCCATTTTCAGTCCACTCGTAGCAGGCCAAATTGTGGTGGGTAGCAGGCCAAATTGTGGTGGGTGGTATTGTACCACTATGCTGGCCTGGTTATTGTTGCTGCAAAATTTCAGCGTTTTCTTTATTTTGTCTGGATAGGTGGTGGACATCATTCACCCAAACCGAGGGACGGTGTCAAAAACGGAGGTGCGCGAGAAGCTAAGCACCATGTACAACACAACACCCGATGTTGTGTTTTGCTTCGGGTTCCGCACGCAGTTTGGTGGTGGCAAGACCTCTGGTTTTGCCCTGATCTACGACACCCTGGACTTTGCCAAGAAGTTCGAACCGAAGTACAGGCTTTGCAGAGTAAGTGCTGGTATGAAGACATGCAGCTTATGTACAAAAGCTGCGTAGAACACACGCACTGATAGCTAATGACATAGCTGGTATAGGGACCCAGAATTGCTCCATTGTGCTACAGCTGAATGAGACTAGGCCAGAACGATTGCCGAATGCATTTTTGACAGCACTATGCATCTGAGGTAGTAATTATGTAGTCTTGGTCGCTGGTGTGCATGCTACAGCTGGTGGTGAAACAGTCTGCCGTATACATGCCAATTCCTGATGTGCCTCTGAGAGTCCTGATTGTATGGGTGTGGCCATGCCTTAACCCCACCATGTACGGAAAAAGACTGCAGTTCCAAAGATTCTTTTGTCATTGAACCCAACAACTTGACGTGGGAGCTGCCCTTCTGTTCGCATATGAAAAAGAAAGGGCAGCTGCTGCATTTGTGCATGGTCTCTGTTTATGATTTGGTACGTTATCTTCGTCTCAACAAGGAACTTTTGATAAACATTCCGCTGCAGTGTATCTAAGGTTACCGTCGCTGCTATATGAAGATGTCCTGCAGTGAAGCGTGTTAACTGTGGGAACAGGCCACTAGCTTTCATGTTACAGAACTTTTTACCAAGGACTGTGCATAATTAGTCATGCTATAATTAGGAGTATGAGAATGTCAACTGATGATGCCTAATAGTTTTACTGGCAATACTCAGAGCTGTGTGATATTACTGCAGCCCTAAGAAGCAGGTAATGAACAGCTCTTTTTGTGCTGCTGCCCTTCCTCTTTGTAATCCTAAATTTCTGGGGTCCCTAAATTGCCAGGTATAGTGATGTTACTAATTACAAGCTAATAAAACATTGCATCATGGTCAGGAGTTCTCCTTTATCAGGTTAACTTATGAAGCAGTCATAAACATTTCATGTCAAATTCTAAGTGTTGCTATTGATGTGGAGTTGCTGTTGTCAAAAGCACTGTGGTGCTTACTGCTGGCTTGTTTATGCAGAATGGCCTGGGTGAGAAGGGCAGAACAGGTCGCAAGCAGCGAAAAGAACGTAAGAACCGTATGAAGAAGGTTCGTGGAACAAAGAAGGCTAAGGTTGGAGCTGCCAGTGGGAAGAAGGTGAGCTTGGGGTGATCCTTGCTGCTTGTGTATTCTGACAACTTTGATGCATTTCTAGCCCTTCAAGCACTTATGTGCTGCATGAAATAATGGAAGGAGTGTAAATTTTTTAGAAACATGTCTTTGTGAAAGATGCACTGTATGTACTCTAATGTAACGTGCACATTTCACATGTTTAAATGTGCACCTTTTGTGTAAAAAGTAAAATGATATGGCATGCTGGTAGGAAAGAGGGGCAAACCCACTTGGCCTTCATAAAATGGATTGCACATTTTCTTCTGTGATCCAGTTTTTCTTGGTCTCTTTTTGATACATCAGTATCATGTGCCAATTCTAGGACCATTACGCTGGACATATTGTCTACACAGGGTTGCTTAAGATAGTCTGCAAGCATGTCTTTAAGGGCTGGATGTTTTCTTGTTGACATGTAGTGCAATGTGTTTGTGCTGCTTGTGGACAGAGGCTTCGAGCATTAAAAATGATGCAACTAAGATGTTTAAGCAAAAAATGATGTTATTTTGACTGAGCTTTGCTAATAAAAGCGGTGGGTCACCATTTGCGCTTCATTGGGAACAGATGCATGCAAATTTCTCATTCAAGTTCAAATTGACGCGAGCCTGCAAAAAGTCGTCATTCAGTGATGACACTGCTTCTGACCTCTATGACTGGAGGAGTTGCCAACACTACAAACATGGTTGCTGTTTTGTACTTCATTTTAAATGCGGAGCATTTCTTAGTCGCACGATGTCGCGCTTCGGCGGCACGGCGCCGTCCACACACCCACTGCGCATGCTCGGCTCGTCTCGTGCTGGCCCACTGGGCGTTCAGCAAGCCGAGCATGCGCAGTGGGGGTGCGGACCTCTCCCCCGTACTCCTATCCCTCGAACGCGGGCGGTGTGTATATAAGCGGCGGAGCACGCGTTCGGAATTCAGTCAGGGGCGCCTTTGAGGACCTCTCCCCCATACTCCTCTCCCTTGAACGCATGAGAAGCAGCGGCGAAACGTGAGCAGCGAGCTTTAAGACCCCAGGTACATGAGCGAGAAGCGGCGTGCAAACGTCATCGAAACGCGGCTCCGGACGCTGCTCGTGGACGCAAGCGCCTTCATTCAATAAATAAGAATAATAAAGACGAAACAACAATCAAGCATTCCCAAACCATACCCAATTATGCAACATTCACGCGATACCCCCACCACTCTGCGACGCATTTACTTGAGTTCCCCCCGTGGGAAGATGCGAGCGGCATTTTATTTACAGCCAGGCAATCTTCCAGCTTGTTTCATAAAAGTTGCACGTTGCATTAGAGTAAATACGTGCAGTGCTTAAAAGCTGTACAGTTGTCTGATAATTTGGACATCTTCGTGCCACTGCCATGAGCCAATGTACAAGAGTATCCCAAATTTTTGGAGTTGCATCACTGGTACAATAATGATCCATGTTGATGTTTCATGGCTGCCATTCTTGATTTCGAATCCCTTGCGTTTTGTCAATGCAGCGAATTTGAATGTTTACAAATGCACTTGAGGAAGAGAGCAATACCATGGCTCATTGTGGTTGAAAGCAAGCCTTTTAGAGCACAACTATGTGCCTTTCAGTGAAAATATGTCAAAATTTACTTGGGTAATGAACACACTTCTTTCACCGAAAAACAGAAGCAAAGTTGGGGTAGGGTGGGTGCGTTTATTCTGCAGGGTAAATTTTCTGGGCGAGCAAAACATTTGATGCACATAAAAGGGAATGTTGTAACCCGTGGTAATGCATAGAACCACGCATGCGATGAAATATGAAAAAAAAACAAACAAGGTAACGGCTTTGGTACCATGTGACTTGGCACCTGCCGCATTGTAACAAGTGACTTGGCACCTGTTACAATGCGATGCCATTCGCTTTCGTAGAACTTATGGTTGACCCACAGCGCCGAGAAATGAGAAAAATGGTGATGCTATCAAATTGTCAACAGCAAAGAAATGTGAACAAGTAGCGTGCAGCACTCTACTGCGCATACACTATGTTATTGGGGGTTCCGCTGTAATGACGCCACAACGTGTGTGATGTGTAGGCCAGTGATCTGTGCATGCTTGCGGCCGCCAAAGGCTGCTGCGTCGCGCTGACGCAGTCTCGCAAATGCCGATCCGTATTAGCATTTGGAAGCGTTCGCGGGAGGCCATAACAGGAGAGTAGACATTTTCCACCACTGCATGCAAAACGGCTCACCATATCTTTTCTCCCTCGTATCTGTGCTGAGCATCTCAATCGTCCGCGTTAAGCATGAAATCAGAGATGGCAATGTTGCAGTCTTGGAAACCACACCTCAACCATGCTTAGGCTTAGCTGCCTGCTTGTGCAGTAGAAATGGCAACCTGCAGCGAGTGGCGTAGGGGAACTATGATAGCACGGAGCAACGCAGCAGTGTGGTTAAATGGTGCTACCTGGCAATGTTTGGCAGTTTTATCGGGGCGTGGGAGTGTTGAATCACCTCGCTGAATGGCTTTCAAACATCACGGAAGGCATGACAATAAAAAATTAAATTAAGCACCTGGGCGAAGTGTGCCATACAGCTGCTGCTGCTGTTGCTATGTGACAACAGTATAGAATCGGGATTGAGTGATGTGGGAAAGCCACAGCACAGCCGTTATTGGGGCTGCATGGGTTCAAATTTGGGAGGTGCATTTATTACATTGGAGAAAAAGAAAAAACTGGAATTGACTAATAAAGTTAGGGGTGTGTCTATTATACGAGTAAATACAGTACATAGAAACTGAAGGTGTCAGTTTCAAAAAATCGTTTTTATTTTTAGCAATGCCAGTGCCATGTCCCCTGTGAAATACTTGTTTTGTATGGTATTTTCATATGGCGTAGCTACGTGTCTTAAATTTTCTTGCTTTGGCACAGTAATTGTTCACATTTGAAAAACAAATTTTCTGCCAATTCAGTTTGGCCAGCTGTATTACTGATTGATAATGGTTTCACATTGCAAAAAAAAATGTATAGAACTAGCTCTATTGTGCTCTTGTACATTGGCCATTGCGTGTGCACATTCGGGCTTCCTCGCACTGCATGTTGGCATTTTCTTATTTAGTGTGACATGCTGTTGGGTGCAAGTTGAAATGCCGGGTCTAAATATGCTATTGAGGACATTATGAAGAGCTGAGTCCTTTAAAAAAAACTGCAATGGCGGCACTTTCTTTTCATGACACTTTTTCTCTTGCTTGTCTTGCAGCGCTAATGGGGTTCTCGCTCGCTCTCTCTCGTTGGCTTTGGCTGGTGCGGTGCTTGCAAGGTGTCTGCTGCCTTTTCTCTTTCTCTCTCTCTCTTTTGAACTGCTGCTGCTGCTGCTGCTGCTGCTTTTGTTTTCTATTTCAGCAATGAGTGGACTGAGTTCAGCTTTTTGCACTGGCTGGATGTCTTTTGAGTGTGTCTGAAACTGGTCAAGCCTCTGGGTACACGGCCAGTGTCTCATACGATGTTATGGGGGAACATGGTTTGTGGAGACCAAAAAATTGGAAAAAGAAGTCATTTTGCTAATGCAGTTTTGAAATCTGCAGCTATTTCACCTGTATTGCTAATTTCGTAACAGTATTAGTTTTTAGTTGCAGTCTTGCCTTATAGACTGTTTACTCGTGGGTGCCGCCATGTTGCCTAGTGGGCGGAACTCCCGTCTCCGATCTGGCAACCCAGCTGGATTGTGCAAATGTTTGCTTTTGCATGGTCAGTATGGGGGCGGATGCACTTTTCGTCGTTTTTTTTTTAGTTCTGGTGCACTTAATTTCGCCTACACCAGGCTCTATATATAGAAAATGAATCTGCAATGTCCTAACATGTTTTGAGCCTGTGATGGTCATTGATTTTAACAGAGGACGCAGTGAAAGTACCGTGGTGCTGTATGTTTAGGGCGAGCTCTTTCTGTTTGCAAAGCGCACACAAGTTTTTCACGCCTTCTGATGGAGCAGGAGCACCCTTTGGGGATACAATGAACTTTTTTTATTTCCTTAGTTGTATTTTTGCGAGTGGTGTAGGGGTTAATGCGGTCGTTCGTAGGTGCGCGGTGGCTGTTTCGGTTGCATTCCTCGGGTGGTTTCTGCTTTTTTTTCTTTTGTCTGTTTTATTTTTTTCTTTCACTCGGTATCACAATTGGCAGGCGTGGACTGCTGTTTGTGTCACGAGAAAGGAACAGGAGAGGCGGCAACGAGGGTGATAAACACTACGATCAGCCATCGGCTATGGCAAATGGCTAGGCAGAGTCCTCAGGCGAGACATTGCAGGGAACCCCCCTCCCTTTTTTTTTATCATACCTAACAGTGAAAATAGCTGGAGTTTCTGCCTCCTGTGATGCAGATCGCGGCACGCGATATCAAGCAGTGCAATCAGCAGGCTGATATGATCAGCCTCGGACGTGAGCTGCGTCTTTTTTTTTCATGTATTCAGCGTACTGCTGTTGAAAATTTCATCCTCTAATGGGCAGAACTAAGTCGAAGTTGTTGAAGAACTACTATTCGATGATTAAAAAGTAGATGTTTGCCGTTTTTCTTACTTCGCCGAGCTGATGGATCGTTGTGGGACTTGTCGGGCAGGCTTCTTTCGGACATAGCCGAGGTTGAGCATCGGTGTATTTGCCAGAAATAAGGCTCCGCTATTCCCAAGAACTTATCGGTGTACAGAGCTTTTCCTGTTTAAGCATGTAATCCATCAATGCTGCTGCTCCTTGTCAAGAGGAAAACGATACAACTCGAAAAGTACCCAGCCGTGAACTCTCAGTGTGTGGTCGAGAAGAGTTTTTTTTCCTGTAGTTAGCACAACTATGAAAGCTGCACACTGGCTTTCTGGAGCTTTTATATGTTGTCTGGCATCACGATAAAAGAGAAAAAAAAACTGCGCCAGGCACAAATTGTTCGACAGCTCCACACATCCAAGCATGAGCGTGCGTGCTCCTAGCTGTCCGGTACACACCAGGAGCGGAGGAAGGTGCGGGCGCACGGGTTGCCAGAGCGCTGCTCCTCGCCCCCGTGAATATGGTCTATACAACATGTACTAACTGCATTAGAGGAAGGACTGATGCTAATACAAATTTTCCCCAATGTGCGCCAGTTCTGCTGTTGCGGGCATCTTGGTCTCGTTTTCAAAAGGTTGTTTTCCTCGGAGTTCCCCTCCATATCAGGCCCTATTCAGCCATTCACCACTTGGTGTGCGTGACTTGAACTTGCCTCCCAATTTGTCTGTTTCATGTGCTGACAAGTGCAGCTTTGCCTCAGTGTCTTCTAAGAAACGGGCTGTGATGTCGAAAACCAAGTGCAAGTTTCACACCCGGCACAAGTTCGGTGTGAAAAAGTTACATGCTTATCCAGAACTTCAAGAAACTGCTTGGCACTGCAAAACACTTAAGGCTCCACAACCTAAGCGTGCAATGCCCAAAATGTCGATCCTGCAATGGTAGGCCAAGTGACCACATGGGCTGCTGTGGCAACTGGCAATTCGGACCGCTGCCAAATGTTTGACCAGCGCTTGTGTGCAGCAAGGTACGATCTGCCAAAGAAAAGCCTTTAGAGTTGTCGTCCATTCCTGTCACAGAGAGGAAACTAGTTTGTGGATGATAGTACTGATGATGCGCCTTGCCCATCTGATAAGACTGTTTGGTATTGTGGGTTTGGGTGCCATGAACACTTCATTGGCATTTGTGAAGTACAAAACATGCAGTGGTGTTCTAGGAATCCTCTGAAAAGAGTGGGAGTATGGAGTTGCTGTCAAGCTGCATTTTATGTGTGCAAGCTGGGGACGGACTGCGTTGGTGGGGAGCTTGCCATTCATAGTGCAGATTGAATGAACTTGTTCACTGTGAACATTCTGGCTGTGTTTGCCATGCAGGCAGTGGAAGACAGACCACATTTAGTGTTGTTTTTTGTTGTTGATGGCCCTGGCCGTAGGAGTATTCAGACAAAAACACATCAAAGCTGCGTGAAGGCCAAGTTGTCTCCCATGCCCGATTGTGCGGCGCGTAATATGACAAATGAAAGCAAGTGGTCTGTTTGCGAACTTTGCATCGAACTGAACGTGGGCCACGCCGGGAAGATTGTGGTGTCGTATGGTGGGTCTTGGATTTCCTGTGGTAATGTCCCATGATGGTGCTGTGTCCATACTGTGGTGAGGTGTTCAGTGCACATGTACTTTGTCCTGAGCAATTTTTGTGCTGGGTGCAGGTCAGGTCCTGAAGAGAGTGACTCTTGTTATAGAGGGTGGAAGGATAGCCACCAGTGTGGCTAGCGAGATGGAGGTGGGGGCTTGGCTATCCTTTTCAGGCAATCATGCAGCACAATCTGCAGTATGCATTCTTTGTGATGAGGACAAGTGTGGTATATTCCAACTAAAAAGGGTTGCATGAATCACTTCTAAGAACACAGAGCGACTGCCTTGCACAACTTGTTGGCCAAGCACAGGGGCCCTGTGGTGGTAAGGGCTGTTCGACACGCCTGGTCACCAAACTCGGCGCTTACGATGGGTGGGCTCTGAAGACCCACAAATGCGATGTAGATGCCACACAAAAAGTGTAATAGCCACATCCCATCATATCACACAAAAGGACAGTGTGACTAACCACACACTTTGCCCAGTTGGCCCAAGCTCCTGGTGCCAGCAAAATGCTCCAGAGGCTGAGGATGAGCCTATTCTGAAACATCCTCAAAACCTTCCTCCTCACGTGTGCCAGGCTTCACTTACTATGTACGAGCGTCACTAATGCAAGAAGTTGCTTCAACATTACTAGCATGGGAAAATGCAAAATAAAAACTAAAGCTTGCATGCAGTGATCAGGGCACTGGAGACTAAAGACTGGCATGCTTCTTTGTTGACAATGGAGGCTCCTGTGGCAGAGGCAATGTTAAAGTTCAATCCAAAGGCTTCAGTAGACATGATTAAAGAATTGGGCCTAAATCCAAGCCAGCGAAGCTGCAGCCCGTTGGCCGAGAAGGAAAGGCGTCAAGTGGCAGCATCAGCCTACAAATGGAAAACTTGCACCAGGCCCTGAAAAAAGGGCACACAGAGGCCGGAAGTCAACAGGACTACATGCCTAGTGCCTACTAAGGTGTTCCAGCTGTGTAAAATGTGTAAATAGGCTTACTCAACATTTTGGGTCACTTACCATATCGGCACCATATTGTCAGTGATAAGGTCTAGAACATATGGAGCAATAATTCTTTAGAGCTGAGAGCGAAATTTTAAGTTCCTTCACACGTGTATTTCAATTCCATTTTCTACTATATATTCAATCCTGGCTATGTCAAACCATGGTATATTGAACAGTTGAAAAATATCCTTCAAAATTTGATGCAAGTGTTGGGCTCGTGTGCATGTATATCAAACTTTGGCCCATGTCAAAGCCCTCAAGTGCACTCCTCCTTACATATGTTCATCCTGTTTAAACTGCATTCTGCATTCTGATTTGTTGCGATGCCTTTTTGCGTGTGATGGTGTCGAAAAACATGTCATGTTGCCAGCACACTAGTCTGCTGCACGAATTTTGGGTTGCAATACACAGCAACATTTTTTAAAAAGGCCCACAGGCAAAGGCACCAAATGAGATGGATACAAAGCAGTTCTAGCTCCATCAGTAGTCTGCACCAGCAGCGTTGACCTGTATTGATACATGTGCGTTCAGATAGTTGTCCCCGTTCTACCGCTTGTATTTTGCAAGAGCGCAGCCTCTGATATATGGGGCCTCGCAATGCCCGTCTCAAAGGCCATTTTTCCTTTAGTTGCGGGCTGCTGCAAAGCTGTAAATTCAATCATCGCCAAGATCAGCACCATTATCGCTCTTTGTTTTGGCCATTTCACGCTTTGTGGACTCGTGTGCACCTTTTTCGCTTGTGATAACCTGTTTGGTAGTTTAATCTGTTGAACTAAAGATCGGTCTTGCAACAGTAAAAGTGGTGACTTGTGCTTGAAGCCTAGTCAACAGTAGCTCTTTTGCTGTTTCTGTAAGCACGCTTTGTGGTGTGAAGTGAGGACGTCGTATGGGTCATCGCTGCTCACGATGGCATTGGATGCCTTGATGAATTTCATCAGTTACCAGCGTTCCTGAGCGTGCTCCCGGACGGGCTGACAGCAAGCAACTTCTTTCGCACCAGTAACGATGTGTGAGCCATCTCTGAGTGCACCAATGCAGAGATCATAGCTGCATTCGCTGGTGCCAAGGGGTCAGAATATGAGCAGTGAGGAATGCCTGCGCCTCTGCTAAACGACCTTGTACCATGCTCTGTGAGCTTTTGTCAGCGTTTGCGGCCATTTGCTGCTGTTGTGCTGCACTGAAAGGTGCACTTGCTGATCTGGAAGGCTTCAACAATACTATAGGAAGCAGTAGTAGCACTATTTTTTATCCTTTCGCTTCAGGAAGCAGTAGTGTGGCACCTTTGTCTTATCTCCTGCTAATTGACGTACAAGAAAAGTAATTGCATATTTGAAATAGGCACGGAAAGCTACATAAGCTGGCCTATATTTATCAGATTTGGTCATATGAAGCAGGAAATAATCTCCACAACCCATGTCCTCCACTTTCGTTACCCTTTCTTTGCAAGGGCTTCATGCATGATTGCTTTGAGAAACTGTCTGCTATGGTGGTATAGTGGCTGTGGCGCTGAACTGCTGATCTGAATGACGTTGGTTTGGTCATGGTCACAGTGGTTGCATTTTCGATGGAGACAGAAATGCTAGGGGTCTGTGTACAGTGCAGTATCAGTGCATGTTATAGATAGCCAGATAACCAGATCTCTGGAGCCATCTATTATGGAATGCTTAATATTCATGCCATGGCTTTGACCCGACAAACACCAAAAATTATTCATTTGCAAAACTAAGAGTGCTACTTGGAACAGGTTCAGTTTATTGTAAAGGTGTATTTACACGACTGATGTGATCATGGACCGAACCATTTGTGTGACGTGTTGCAATTCTGCTTGCTCTGCTGGTGATATTCTTGTTTCATTGGTGGGCTTGTTACATTCTGCACAGAGTTGTGGGAGATGTTAATGTGATCGTATGCCCAAGTAAAATTGCACGAGAATACTTCTCGATCTCGACAGATGTACAGTACCAATGGGCCATGCGAAAAGGGTTGATGTGTGCTAATGAAGTGGCAATGGTGTGGGCTCATATCGTGCACATCATCGCCATGGTCCCAACTGCCATTTGGGTATCCTTGGTTTTGCAAGTCTGTCCATGTGGACTGAAGCAGCACCACATAGGGTTACATGATATGCAATCCACGTGCTTGGATTGCAATTTTGTCTGTCGTATGAATACAGCTTAAGCTGTGTGATGTGCGGCACACTGAGTGCTGTGGGTGACACAGTACAGGCAGCTGTGGCTGTGTATTTGGCAGATGGATAAAATGATGAATTTCTCGAAGTGATTGTGGCTTTTGAGTCATAAAATATGTTTGTAATTATAAAGAGCAACTCTAAGTTGCATGCTTGCAGTAATTTGCAAAGCATCGGTTAATTGTGCTGTAAGAGCAATTTTATTGCTGTGCTTACCTGAGCACAAGTGTTGCGTGACTATAAAGAGCATATTCTGTGTGAGCCGTATTTCAAAAGCTTGCGCCTCTTCAGCAGAATTTGATTCTGGAGGATGTCAATTTCACTGCCTTACCAGGCAAATTGACACTGCTCTTGTCTTTCTGGATGGTGTATTCAACCTGGCTGCAGCATATATACTTTTGTTGGTAGGGTGCAGGTAACATAAACTGCACTATTTGCCATTCTTCACCCATGGAGGGCCAATGAATGGAGCAGGCATTTTCATGCACTCCATGTTATGCATGCAGTGTGCCTTTGTATGGTGCTCCAAACCTTTTTACAGTAAGGCAGCATTGAAATGTCACCTTAACACTGGTCATCCTTTGAATGAAAAGTATAGAGACACTTTCAATAAACCATTAATGTAACAGTCAGTAGGCCAGTGAATTTTTTAATGTAATTGATAATTAATTTAATAAAAGCAGAATCACTGTAAATGTGATAATAGTGACTTCCCTGTTAATTTCACCACTTCTAGTACAAGGTGGTGTGGCTGTCTTGTTCATAGTGGTACCCAGAAAGGGATTCTAGAATATAGCCCAGATTACTGCCTTTCTGAGCCCGTCTCACTTCCAGTCATGGGCTGTTTTTTAATTAGTACATTCGTGCATAATTTTTAAAATTTCCCTAATGTGGTTCGTTTCTGTTCTGAATAGCTGCTCTGTGACAAACACATTAAGCTGGTAGCACAAGTCCTGATTATTAGCAGACCAATATTAGCGCTCTGTATATTAAGTGTGGGATTTGCTACAAGGTTTTAAGTATGCACATCGCTAAAAACCTAAGCAATTCAACCAAAAGGGGTTTTCAATGGCTTCTGCCAATAGGTCATGCCACGGGAACGCATTGCATTTGTGACTGATTTTATTGGCTCTATAGCCCAGCGACATTATGAGTAACTTTTGACATCCTGCTATATGGACCTTTCTACGGAAAGCACTTCAGGTGCTGTCACATGTCCCCTCTGGACTGTGCTACATGTGCATGACCTCTCAAAAAAGCTCTGTCGAGTCATTCGCATCGGCCTTCATACTCGCGTGCTACAAGGTTTTAAGTATGCACATCGCTAAAAACCTAAGCAATTCAACCAAAAGGGGTTTTCAATGGCTTCTGCCAATAGGTCATGCCACAGGAACGCGGCACGTGGCACGTGGCAGCGCAGTGATCAAACCCTCTGAATAACCTGCATGCGCCATATCTGTCACGGATAAACGGTGTCTATGTTGCTTCTATTGTGAGGAGCACGTAATTACGTTTCCACAATAACTGGTGCCTTTGTACCATGGAAGAAATGCGCAGCGGCTATGTCGTGACCATGGTGCAAGATGTACTACATTCATGGACCAATTTACTGGACATGGCTAAGACCAGTAATAGTCCAAAAAATCTGAACAGTTTGAAAAATTCACACAAAAAAATCACATTTATTAGGCTAGAGCGACTTGTATATTACTTCTCTGCTTCATGCTTTGCTTGGACGGAAATTTGCTTGTTTGAGCTAGAGTTAAGTCTCCATGTACTGGACAAGAGCAGTTACAACGTAAGATTTCTAGGGCCGAATTTCCAAAGCTCCAAGTACAAGTCACCTTGCCAGTTAGCCGGCTGCTTTTGCTGTCGTCAAATGTGGTGTGTGTGTGTGTGTGTGTGTGTGTGTGGTGTGTGTGTGTGTGTCTGCGAATTGGGGTACCGGTGCAGTCGCATGAGCTGCATTGCCTCGAGTGCTTCAGATAAGCACTGGTGTGCGAATGATAATTTCTTCTCTGAACCTGAACTGCAGTGAAATGGAGTGTGTTGAACCTGAACTGAACATTCAGCAGCCAAGGGAGAGTGGGCGCAGTCTCGAAACTAAAGTATGGTGCGCGCTGTCTAATCTTGGACGTCATTAAGCGGGCCAGTGGAAGTCAAACTTAGCCTAGCCAGGCTTGCTTGCAAAATGCTATTGGCCAGATAACATAGCATCAGCGTACGCAAATTGGCCCAGTGGCGGTAGCAGATACTTATTGGTGATCTTGCACTGTGGTCACAACTGCTGTGGAGGGTGCAGCTGTCGCCAGCACGGACCCAGCTGATCAGTGGACTTAAGACGTAAAAGCAGTTTTCGGAAGGGTGGTAATCTGATTGCACATAGCTGCCATGGTACACGGTGATTTGCATAATTTATGACGTGACTGGTGGGCTAACGCTGCTGCATATTGTATGCAATTCCAAAGAAATATTTCAGAGATCTTTTAAAGGCAGACTCCGGTGATATTTCGACCATGTCAAGGTAATGATGATGCCATGTTCCTGGGTGCTCCTGGTGGTAGGAACATACCTTCCAGGTCTCCTGAATTGTCTCCGGAGACTCCAGTTTTGATAGTTTTGTATCATTGTACGACCGAAATAGAAATCTCCTGAAAACATGCCAGTGTTTGGCTGAATCCTTCTCCTAGTCTGGCCACATAGTGCTGAAGCTACGTGACACCGATTGACATCGTGATCAGTGAAAAGTCTGAAAAAGCGTAGCCAGTCAAGTGCAGAATTGAAGCTCCTAGTACCGTCACTTCTGCTCCTCGCATCACATGAAGCTCCTAGTATAATATGGTCACTGCCTATGATTACATTGGGCAGTGTCAGCAACGTCGAATATTTAGTGATAGGGATCAGTTGTGTAGGTTGTTGGTGGTTTTGAAACAAAAACTATACAATTCCTGCTCCGTTGCAACTAACAAAAATTCAGTCATGGAAAATATGTGCGAAATATTGAGACTCCAAACACCCCCCCACCGCCTCCGTCAGATCTCCCTAATGTCTCCTCTGCGAACCTGGCAGGTATGGTAGAATGTTCAGCAAATGTGAAGATAATTTTTAATAGTAAAAAAAATTGCAAAACCGAAACAAATCTGACCGAGCAATGCTGTCCTCGCTTGACGTGAAATGAGTCGATCCTCTTTTTGCATGGTACGACCGCGCACGCATCCTTCCCCTGGCAGTAATGTAGCGAGGCCCTTCGAAATGGATGTGGCCTTAGAGATTTTTGGTTCTGCATGCCGGCACACACACACTTCGAATGCTGCAGTATGGTACCCATACACTTCCTTTCGTCACTTTCCCTACAGTGATGCCAACACTTAATGTGGCCATGTGGGAAGCCAGCTGGGCAGTTTCACATAATCTTCCAAAATGAATTGTAAGCAATCTGCACATCTCACGAGCCTGCGATTTTGTATAAGTTTGCCAAGGAATGTACCCAGCAAATTTTGTTGAGGTCCACTGGCCTTGAAAAATCGGTGGAGTTGGCCTTTAAAGGTGCATTACAGCAGTAGCTATTCTGAAAAAATCACCAAATGCTTATTCATTTGAAAAATTTAATGAAATCATTTTAATTGATAATTGTAATGGGCACTGGCTTTGAAGGCTCTAGGGAAGGATTTTCTGCCTAGGCTATTTCTTAAGGCTGTCGTTTTGCTTTTACATGCAGAAAGATGCACCGCATGCAGTTTTAACAAAGTTAGAAAAGTTGATCTTAAGACTGAATTCTTTAGAAACTTTTATGCCTCAACTGCCTTCATCATCTTGCTGCAGTGTGAACTTGGATAAAGTCCTGTGTAACTTTATTAGTGTGGATGGTTGTTCAGGAAGCTCTATTACATTACCAGTAAATTAGAACAGCCATGACAAATAACCTACAAGTACTGGTTTACCACTAGGTAAATGTTGCTACCACTTGCTGAAATTGCTCTGTGCCTTAAGCAGAAATTGAAAATATGCATGCTATTGTCTTGGTGTAAATTCTAGTTTGTGCATTAAAGTTCAAATTCTTTGCATGAAACTAACAGTTTTCTTTCTCTTTCAGTAACCCGGGCTTCAAGCATGGTTGCACCTCAATATGTACATTTTGGGCACCTCCAATAAATGTGGATGGAGCAACGCAGGAGCGTCTTTTCTGCTTGTGATTGTGTGTGTGGTTAGTGCTGTATGTGACCACAATGTTTCAGTCTATTTGGAGACATAACCACTCTCCCAGCGGTTTGGCCGAAAATAAATTGTAGATCTAATGTACACATTCTAATCTAGGTAAAAGGGAGCTTTTTAAGAGCAAATGATAACCTCTGTACAACCACCTGGAAAGCTCGCATTACATCATCTGTCTACTTGGTAAGCACTGGAGCGCACCCCTGCCTAATTTGCACAAGGGACTTGCCAGAGTTTTGCTGTGGTAAGGAGCAGTTTGAAACATGTTATCAGACTCTTGAATCTGCTTGCGATTACGTTGCAATTGCAGCTACGGGCACGGACCAGTAGAAAGTCTTGCAGTTAAAGGGTCCCTGAAACGTTCTTTTGACATTGCGTCACTGATTAGGCAACACAATTGCGAAATCATTCACACCATAAATAAAGCGACGCACAATGCGCTAAGGCAGCTATGGGCTTATTTCTGTCGCCTTCCTCCTTACCACTGCTGTTCCTCCTCAACTCGATCTGCTGCGGAGTGCGCGCTAGCGACGACAGCGCCTCCCGCGTCAGCCGCTCTGCCGAGCCTCCCGTAGTGACATAGCGCCCCGATATCCTCACTGAGGTCGCCCGCCTTGGCAGTGCTAGCCCTCTGTAATAGAGCGCCGGCGACTCGTGTGACGCCGCCAGATGCCGCGATGATACCGTTGGCTGAAACGAAGGAGTACGTTGTAGAAGCACGTTGTTCGCAGCTAGGTTTTGAAAATTACGTGCACGTCACTTGGGTCGGGGCCAATCAGCGACCTCCCATTCGATCGCTCGATGGCGGGGGCGTTTGAAAATAGTCGAAAGACTCGTATTCATAGTTACAGTTACTGTGAAGTAGTGTTGTTACTTCTTTACTGCATGAAAATAAAAGCTCACAAATGAAATGCTATGGTTTAACAGTAACTTATGAAGGCATACATGTAGTCAGAATTGCATGTTTGGGATGATCAATTGAACTTGTTAATCGATTGACTGCTTTTGATTCAAGGTTCTTCATTAATATTTTGGTGGGTGCTTGAGAAGCGAGGATATATTGTGGTAGGGCTAGTGGGTTGAGTTGCAACCACTGGTTTATAAGCGCATTCTTCACTCTTGAATATTCAGTGAAATGAATATGATTCATGGAAAGATGCCACATTTAGCTTCAAAGGCTGACATAAGGAAGGCTGGAGTAATAAAGTAAGAACGAGCTGCAAGCGTGGAAAGGAAACACTGCGTATTGTTTGCGGTTCAGTTTTGTCTGTAGCACAATGGATTAAAGATCTTCGTTGGGATAAATATAGATGACCTTATTCATAGAACATAGCTGCTTAGTGTGCCTTCAAGCACGGGACCTTATAGTGAAGGTGCCAATGTTAGCATATTTACCCAGGGCTCTAATAAGAGTTTGACATAAAATATAACGTGAATATATTCCCTTCATCAGTGAGTGCAGTAACGGTGGGCGTGTGCTTAAAGAAAGGATATTGTTACCATCTGTATGTAAACATATCAAAACAGGAATGTCTTGCATAATCGAAGAGTGGCGTGATTTTTGAACCGACACAGATGGATGTCTGTTGGTTAAACGATAAGATAAAGGTAGCTTACCTGAGAGACTGAATGGTACCTGCATGATGGCGGCCTTTCCTGTAGCACGACACACGCAAATGCAGCAGCAATGCATGACAGCATGCGACTCGCTTGTGTTTCGCGAAATGGTCACTGGTCAACATGAAAGAAGCGAGGGGGGCCAGAGGTGCATGGTTTAGACCATGGAGGAAGGAAGAAAGAGTTCATTGAGTCTGAATGCATTTAGTTGATTTTTATCAAAGACGTCTAGCCTGCAGCACAGACTGCACAAGGTGGCCTCCCGCATGCCTGCAATCAACTGCCCGCCTCTCGCTGAAAGCCTCAATGAACTCATTCCTTCCTCCGTGGTCTAAACCATACACCTCGTGTCCTCCTCGCCTCTTTCGTGTTAGTGAGCGACCATTTCACGAAATAGACGTGCGTCGCGTGTTCTCTGTCTTGCGTTGCTGTTGTGCTTTCATGTGTGTCGTGCCATAGACAAGGCCGCCCTCATGCAGCCTCCCAGGTAAGATATCATTCTCTCACTATTTAACCAACAGACATCCATCCCTGCGTCAGTTCTAAAACCAAGCCACTTTTGAATTATGCAATACACCCCTCTGTTTTGATATAACGTGTTTACATACAGACGTTAACTATAGTTTTTTGAGCACATGCCCATTGTTACTAGCACTCGCTGATGCAAGGATTATATTGACATTATATTTAGTGCCGGGTAAATATGCTCTAACATTAGAACCTTCGCTATATTTAAGGTCATCTACGTTTATTCCAACGAAGGAAGATTCGTCGTCTGTTGTGCTACGAACAAAATTGAACCACAATAATACGCAGTGTTTACTTTCAGTGATTGCTGCTCGGTTTTGTTACTCTACCCTCCCTTTATGTCAGCCTTTGAAGCTAAATGTGCCATCTTTTTCGTTTCATTGAATATTTAAGGGTGAAGAATACTTTTAGACGAGTGGTTGTAACTAGGGGACCAATTAAAGCAACACGATAGCTCTACCGTGATATATTCTCGCTTTTCAAGTGCCCACCAAAATATTGATCATTCGATTAAAAAGTTCAGTCGAGCATCCCTACTGGCGAGCGTCGAACGAGCGAGCATGCGCGGACTGTGCCATGGGTGAAAGTTCATTGCAGTGATGCCAAAGCAAGATCACATAAGGAACCACTGCCATGTGCTTTGTACAATAAACGCCTGGCAGGTTGGGGACAGTTGTGCTGTGTTTCTGCTCGTTACATCGCACAGCAAGACATTAACTTGAAGGTAAACATTTGTCAGATGTCTGTCTGGTTGGGTCGGGAACTCTGTCTTCGAAAGCTTGCCCTTAGGCATAACCGGATGGGATCCAAAATAAACAAATTGGATTCGTGGATGAACTCCGGAAGTGAACGGTGGTGCAGTCCATAGATCCGGTGATCAAGGTCGGGTGGTCGATCAGGCCTGTTGTACGCATAATTTCCTACTAAAATACTAGAGGGAAGTCTGGCGCTGCGATCGTGAAGCTGCCATGGGAATGATGGGTATGCCATGGATTTGTCTAGTCTTCATGCCTGCGGTTTCAAATGTTCTGGTGGATGTGTTTTATTCCTGCTTTTTTTTTTAAGCTTCAGTGACATTACTACACTTTTTCATTACGCGCGAAGGCAGCGGCTTTTAGTGCGCTTTGCTGCTAGAGGTCATCAGATTGTCGCATGTACTAAAGTCGTTTGCAGTGATGTGGTGTCATGCAGTCTCTTTCGGTCTTGTATTTGTTGATGGCCACAGGTATTATTTGCAGCGGTATTTCACCCAACTTTAGAAATATTTGCGCTTCCTTTCGCGAACCTTATCAATGCAGCTTTGCTGTTTTTTTTTTTCTTTTGCATCAGATGCGACATAATCTGTAAACGCTTCCACGGCTGACAACATTTCTTGTGACAAGGCTGTTCGTGTATCTTGTACTACAGCGTTTCAATTCCGCTGCCTGATTAATTCAACGCCGACCGAACGCGCTCAGCAGTCGCACAGTTTTCGTGCGTAGTAGACGCCCAATGGCAGACGCGCCTGCGGACGACGCTCAAAAAGTCAGCTGAGATCAAAGCTCAGGTGCAGTTTCCGACGAAGTTTAACGGTGCAGTTGTTTATTTAACATCACGTTTTTGCACAAAACCATCCACCAAACAATGGGCGATACTGCGCTTCGGCTACGGCTTCGCGAAGCTGCTTGACCGATATAGTTAGTAAAAATGCAGTGGAGCACTTGCATTGCGCTTAAAGGGCCCATGACACCAAAATTTCAAACCCGATATGTTTGTGTTGTTTGGTTGTCGAACATCTGAAGGCACTTGTGGCCAAATATTAACGGCGAACGTTGTCGTTAAGATATTTTAATATGTATTTAAAGTGACCAGAAATGCTCATCTGGGTTTTCGGCACCTCGCGACATCGTCACTAGTATGACGTAGTTTGTGGGCCATCTGTGACGTTTCACTTTTGTAAGTTGATATCGTGACGTCACAGAGAGACACGGGCGCGCCGCGCTATGGCCTCCGAGCGTGGCCTCCAAGATCGGCTCTCGCAGCCGATCGCGGAGGCCACGCCAAAAGCCGTATTTTTCTGCTTCCTCTCCGTGTTGGTCCCTCAAGCGTACATTGTACACACGCTATGATGCAAAGCGAGTGTGGCGAGCTGGTCTGGCGCTCGCGCTCTCCGCAACGTCACCGAATCTTGAGCTCAAGTGATCAGTGCATGCGCTCACTTCCGACAGCCGCCGCGCTGGCCCCGCGGCGCTACTTTCTTGCAGTTTTTGGCGCGCGTTTCGAAGCTTCATTAAAACTGAACAAAATTAACGATGCTGTGACTAATCAGACTTCACGCTGGAGAATTTGCGACTCCATGCCGTGATTACGAGACACTGTTCTACTCATTAGAGCATAAAAGTATCCAACAAAAAAATAGCTGTCATGGGCCCTTTAAAGAAGTGAGCGAAAGCCTGTTTGTTATATTTAAAAGACGCACCTACCTTTTACGTACTTGAAAACGTTAGCACGTCACTTACAAGAGCAAAAATCTAAGTTCGAACACAACTATATCTAGAACTTAAAGGTCCCATGACACCAAAATTTCAAACGCGAGATGCTTGCGTTAATTGGTTTTCCTGCATACGAAGGCAATCTTGACCAAGTATTAGCGGCGAACGTCGCCTCTAAGTAATTTTAATATGGTTTCAAAGTAAGCGGGAATGCTCATCCGAGCTTGCAGCACCTCGCGACATCGCCACTAGTGTGACGCAGTTTGTGGGCCATCTGTGACGTTTCAATTTTGTAAGTTGATATCGTGACGTCACAGAGAGATGGGCGCGCCGCGCTATGGCCTCCGAGCGTGGCCTCCAAGATCGGCTCTCGCAGGCGATCGCGGAGGCCACGCCAAAAGCCGTATTTTTCTGCTTCCTCTCCGTGTTGGTCGCTCAAGCGTACATTGTACACACGCTATGATGCAAAGCGAGTGTGGCGAGCTGGTCTGGCGCTCGCGCTCTCCGCAACGTCACCGAATCTTGAGCTCAAGTGATCAGTGCATGCGCTCACTTCCGACAGCCGCCGCGCTGGCCCCGCGGCGCTACTTTCTTGCAGTTTTTGGCGCGCGTTTCGAAGCTTCATTAAAACTGAACAAAATTAACGATGCTGTGACTAATCAGACTTCACGTTGGAGAATTTGCCACTCCATGCCGTGATTACAAGACACTGTTCTACTCATTAGAACATAAAAGTCTCCAACAAAAAAATAGCTGTCATGGGCCCTTTAAACCCTTCGTGGACGCTGCTAAATCTGGGCACAAGTAGAGGAGGCAACATTGGCATATCGCACAATATTGCTAAATTTCTAAGCGATCAGTATTTTTCTTACCGCGAAAAAGCAACTAGTACCTGTGCATGCACATAGCACTTCATAATCTTCCGTTTTAGTGCAGTATTTTGTCATAAGCGACCTATTTTTTTGAAGTCGCAAAGCCGTTTGAAGCCAGAAGAACGAAGACTAGGCAAGTCCATGTCATATCCATCATTCCCATGCTGGCTCACCCGCCTTGAGTTTGATGGTAGCGCACGCAGGACACGGACACCAGGGAGACACACTTGACACACCACAGCGCTATAGCGCTGTGGTGTGTCAAGTGTGTCTCCCTGGTGTCCGTGTCCTGCGTGCGCTACCATCAAACTCAAGATGCTCTACCAACAAGCCCACATTGCCACCCTCATCACCCGCCTTGTTTGAAACTCCCACAGACATTAGCGCCACGTTTCCCTCTAGTATTTTAGTAGCAAACTGTGGTTATACGGAGGTGGCGAAGACGACTTAAAGGAGTACTGACACGATTTTGCGCGGCGCAAAATATGCATTTTTCGTTTCCTAGCCATGTATTGTTAACGCCCTCCGCACACGGAAGCCAGGAAACACGTACAAAATATTCTAATTTGGTTTTAAAGTTCGCGTCGCCCAGCACAGCAAGCCAGCCCCATTGAAATGGACACTACGATGACGTATGAACACGGGCTCTTAAAAATCGCCGAAATCGTGGTCAGAGTCACTGGACGACCGTGAAATTGCCGTTGTTTGCGTGCCTCAGGTGTAAAGGGCTGAACACATGCTCCGATTTTGCATGCGATCCGACGTCCGACGTCGCACGGTCCGGCGTCCGGCTTCCGACGCTTCAACACACACAGGGCGACGAGCGATCGGCGAGTAGGCTCCGCCCACATCAGGCGCGTTGGCATACACGCTCGTAAAACATCGCATCCCTGTCGCTAAGTGCAAAATAAATCTTCGTACCAGGCTTACTTGGTTGCATAACAGTGCCGAAAAACATTGCCGATAAAACTATGCCTTCGCGAGCGACAAACCCGACACTACAGCCACCCGTCAGCGACGAGTTCGAGGTTGGCCTAGCTGCCGACGACGTAGCCGTCGTCGTTCGCAATCAACCGCCAGCTCGCCAAGAGGGCTCATTTTTGCCAACACAATTAACATTTGTACTCATGCGTCGCATGTCAACGCATACGATTAGTTTTCTCGAAATAGATGCGAAGCGCAATGGTTAAAGCGCACGAACTCCGGCGCGTGCATGCAAAGGCACATTGTATATGGCCGTGCCCAGCATGTTTATAGTAAGGGGGAACGGGTTGACTTTCATTACAGTGAACTAGAAGACCTCTCTTCTAGTTCACAGTGCTTACATGTAGTAGGTGTCTCTCAGGAAGTGAACGCCGGAAATGGCAGGGAATGACGCGTAGGTATATTATGCTGGCAATGTAAATCTAATATGACTGTCTTTCAAAGGACGTATGTTTCATTTTGGTCGATATAGCTCGTAGCCTATCTCTGTGACCGCAGTGGTCAATTAGTCCTAGCTTGTGAAACAGGTCTCCTCCTCTCTCTCCCCCCCCCCCCCCCCCCCTCCAGCAGTAGAAAAATGCGGAGCCGTATGTTGTTATCGGCCGAATACCTACGTAATTTTCCAAGCTTGGGAGCAGTTTACCGAGTTAACGCGGCTCGCTGTCACGTGGCACTTGTATTGACAGCTTGTTTATGGAAGATATGCAATTAGACGCGTCGTGCGCGCGCTGTCTTGTTTATTGCGAATTCGCTTGCGGGTATCAAGGCCGTTCCATGTGTGTTTCAAGCTCTGTAGTGCTGGAGCTCGTCTGCAGTGCTGGTGATCCAGTCCAGGTAGTCCTGCACTTTGACGTACACGCCTGGACGGTTAGGCAGGCCGCACTCCTCTCCCCAGCTAATGATGCCGAACACAGCGTACCGACCTGCGTAAAGAGTGCACCAGACTGAGAGAAGGTGCTGCATCTTTTGGGAAAACGTTTACACAGTGCGAGCAGCACTGTATATCCCGAAATTTGCACTTGGGTAGCATATATAGCACTGCGCGTTCGCTCGTTTGACGTGTCAAATAGCGCGCTACCACATTTCATTGGGAATGATCGCGTGGTTGAACAAATTTCCGGTCGGTCTAATTTGCAATACTGGTCCATTCGCTAAATGAAATCGCATTCAAATGTACACCTGTGTCGTAACAGTAATTCAGAGGAAAGTACGTGACTATTTTACGCTCCCTATATTAAAGGGGCCCTGCAACACTTTTTGAACACAGAAAACGGTGCCAACCAGTCGTGGAGGCACCCGTGAACATGAGAGCGAAATATTATTTCACTGCACGAAACGGGCAATTTGGCCTTAATTCCAGCTGGAAACTGCCTGCCCTTCTCTTGCCAAATTACGTCACAGGAGGTGCCCACTACGACGCTTGGCATTTTTCACTGACAGATTCCTACATTTTCTCTGTTAGTGAGACTGAAAACAATGCATTCTATAGTTCTGCCTCGTGCGACGCAGTCGGTTTTCCTAGTGGCGTCATCTGTTAGGCGATCATCATTTGCATTTGAAACCACTTGAGTGAGTGAGTGAAATAACTTTATTATGTCCGCAATAGACGTGAGCGAACTCAACGTCACCCGGCTAGGTGACCATCAGATCAAGCTTGACGGCCCTCTCGAGGGCCGTCTGGAAGGCCAGGATTTAGGAGGTCCGGTCGTGAGCCTTAATTAGCTTCATCATTTCGTCTTGGGTGAAATGGGGGACCATCAGAGGCAGTTGCACTGTTGAACCACTTAAGTTGAAAATTTTCTGGCGCATGTAATAGTACAATAATATTTATCTCAGATGTTCACAGGGGCCTCCACGACTGACCAGCACCGTTTTCTATGTCTAAAAATTGTTTCTGTGTTGCAAAAAGTGTTACTGCGACGCTTTACACCACGAAGGCAAGTAGATAATGGTTGGCCACTGCAGGGCTCACTGTACTAACACTCCGCGCCTCACTCGATCGATGTATACGATCTATTCATGTATACGTAACCTAACTATTCAGCGCGGACAGACAAAAAAGGCCCACGGAAAACACGACGGGCCCTTTTTTGGCTTTTTCTGTTCGCGCTGATTAATTTAGTGTGAACCAACTAGCCGCTTCAGATTCTACGGAGTTTTAGCAGCGGCGGCTTATACCGTACGGTAATGCCGTACCGTCGTGGTTGGCACGCAGAAAACTGAGCTTCTGAGGGCTTCACCAGCAAGTTTTATCACCTGACGACGTTTCCGTGCTCGCCGCGCAACTAGCGCAGCTCTTTCTGACTAAACTAGCCGCGTGCCGACCATGACGGTATGGCATCACCGTCATTACCGTACGGTAAGCCGGCGCTGCTAAAACTCCCTTCTGTCATGCCTATGTGCTCGGTAAGACGGTGCACCTTCAAGTGGAATACGTGTATCGTACGCCCTTTTATTAGAGGGTGTCATCTTGTCCCTACACATGTACTGTTTGCGGGAATACCGGAATGCGTCTAAACGCGGACTGTAGCGACACGCCGTGATGTGTCAAACAAAAGCGTCCGAACGTTGCCTCCGAGATCGGCTCTGCTTTGCCGCAGCCGATCGCGGGGGCCGCGGTCCGAAACCTGGCATCTTCGTCGAACTTGTGCGAAACGCCGGCGGGTTACACCAGCAGATATGCGGAATGGGATTGTGGGCCTCCGGTTCTGAAGTGCGGGACAAAGTTGTTAGCGCCACGGACCCGGGTAATCAGAACTGCTCACCGGTGATAGAGCGGCAGATGAGAGGACCTCCACTGTCCCCGTGGCAAGCGTCCATCCCACCTTGTGCGTGGCCCGCGCAGAACATGCCCCGTTGTATTCTGTTTCCGTACACCCACGGCTGCTCGCATTCTCCCGGTTGGTACAGGGGCACGGCTGCTGCCTGAAGCACAGCCGACCCTGAGGTAGCAGCACGTGTGAGCGAGTCACTTTACAGTCAAACTGTGATACCTCTCGTTATCGAAAGATTTCGTGGCGTAAACACAAGACACCAGGTTAACAACTGAAGGCAAATGGCATATCTTTCTTTGCAACCAGGCATACAGCACAGAACTGAGTATTCGTTTCGATAAAGAAAACCACAAAACAAGCATCAAAACCACATGACGGATGATAAGGGGCCTGTGAACAATGGGAACACCCTCCAACGTGTTTCCGGTAAAAGTTAGGCACTAGTTGCTTTCGAAAGGGCCGCTTGACGTCACTGGAAGCCAAGCTGCATAGAAATGCACCACGCTGAACATACTGCGCTGAACATACCAAGAATGTAGCGGAAATGGCCGCGGAAACAATCGCGGTCCACCACAGCGACCACAAAGCGATTATTACTATCATTATTCTAAAGTAATATTGCACACACACCGCTTTAGTACAATATGATATTCAGGTTACGTATTGCACTACACGCCGTTCACAAGTGCCAATTCAGACGGCCGTACATTGTGAAATATCGGCACGCTGGTGTCACGTGGTCAAGGGTGATGCTCGATACTTGGCTGGAGAAGAGTCGCCAATAGAGTTGTACAGACAGAGAGAAGTGACAGCAGCACAAACTTAGGAGGCATGGGTACACAACGTCAGTTACACGCGTGTGTAAGCGAGGTTGTCTGTCACTGTCTCCGAAATTTGCACTGCCCTTCTTTTGTCACGTGTAACGAACTAGCCCGAGAGTACTACTGAAGGAAGACACGTATGTAATGAAGCGCCCCGAATCAGTACCGAGGGAATATGGAGGGAGTTGGTGTATACCAGGGACGTAGCTTTCCCATTTTCGTCTTGCTATATGGAGGATCGGGCTTGCAAAGTACGCGCACAGAATTGTTGGGATCAAAATTTGATGTTTACTTATGCGAGGTTCTTTGCACCAGTATGTACCGCTTGTCAAAAAGCCGAGTAGGCGGTTTTTCGAGATGCTAAAGCTCTTCGGCCCGGGGAGGAGTCGCCCCGCCACGGTGGTATAGTGGGTACTCGATTGCTGATCCGAGGGTCGCGGGATCGAATCCCGGCCGCGACGGCTGCATTTTGATGGAGGCGAATTGTTGAGGCCCGTGTGCTGTGCGATGTCAGTGCACGTTAAAAAACCCCAGGTAGTCAGAATTTCCGGAGCCCTCAACTACGGCGTCTCTCATAATCGGAGCTGGTTTTGGGACGTTAAACCCCATAAATCAATCAGGGGAGGAGTCCAGTACATCCTTGTCCCCTTCCCACTTCTTACTGGCGCCTCTAGTTGTAACCATCTTTCCCGGGCTTCCGCACGATCCAGTCGTCTGCCTAATATTATCGCCGTAGCCAGCAATGTCCGCTTTGCTGCAGCAAGGAAACATCAAAGTTGTTTCCCTCACACCAGCATGATCGGTTAGTATATCTTCTATACGCCATCCAGAACTGTCGCTTTGCTACCAGTGCAATTTAATTGTTAAATTTTGATCTTCAAGGACACTAAAGAATTTTTTTTCTCATATTACTCTTTTGCAATACCACAAGCACCGCTCTAGCCGTGAGAAGATACTCGGTAAGCGAGAGAACGCGCAAAAAGAAAATGGGGGTGGCGAAGCCACCTTCAAGTTTTCGTATTAACTTGTCGTGACGTCACAGATGCAGACGGTGTCTCCTAGGGCCTACATTCATCGTAATTGATGAAACCGGGGTATGCTGTCCTAGAAAGGGGACCAGAAATTTGATTGGTTGACTTCTGGGTTTTAAGTCCCAAAACCAGTTTGATTATGAGAGGCGGCGTATAGTGGAGGTCTCGGGAAATTCTGATCGCCTGAGGTTCTTTAACGTGCACAGTACATGGGTCTCAACATTTCGCCTCCATCGAAATGCAGATGCTGTGGTGGACTCGGTCCCGTTACCATCGGATCAGCAGCCTATAGCACCGTAGCCACTAGACTACCACGGCGGGGCAGGGGGCCAGAGAGATGACGTAGCTAGTTTCAGGAAATTACGTCAAGCCAATGTGGCCACAGTAGGGAGAATAAAACATTTTCAGACCCACGACGACACACTGGCGTTCATGTGCTGAGATTTCGGCGCGAAGTTTTGAACTTCGACATTCCTTTTCCTTTTTATTAATGAATTCCTATCCGGTGAAGTTAACGGCAGTTAACAGCGAGTTTTCAAGGAATAATTTGGCAGAACAAACTGATTCGTTATTTCACTTTGGTGGCCCTTTAGTGCACTACATCGACCAAGACTGCTTTCATTTATGGTACGTTCATAGAATCCTGATTCATTACTCTTTGTTCAATAACCAATACTATTTAAGCTCTATTTTGCTTTATTATAACTTACATGTTTCTGCCTATCACCACCAGCTGCCAATTTGCGAAATTGGGGCTAAGTACTACAGCTTTGGTTCCTGAATCTGAGACCATACAGCTTTCGTCGCTACAAATGGCTCTGAAGGAACGGATGGTTCGTCTCTCTTTGGTTTATAATGTTCAGGGACAAAACTAGTCACAAAAAGAAATTGACGAGAACACGGGGAACAGACAAGGACGAACGCTTCACCCTTCTGTTTCCGTATGTATGTATGTATGTATGTATGTATGTATGTATGTATGTATGTATGTATGTATGTATGTATGTATGTATGTATGTATGTATGTATGTATGTATGTATGTATGTATGTATGTATGTATGTATGTATGTATGTATGTTTCCAGCTGTCAACGTTGGTTCAGAACTCCACCTATATGTATACTGTTGCCATGCACGTGTAACACATTACTCATATTGCTTACGAGGCTGCCTTCGCTGCGTTGTGAACGTCTTTCCCCAGCCGGCGATGATGCAGTAGCTGCCGCCGGCGTACGTGTCTTGCTTCGTGGGTAGGCACACGGGCTTGACGTACTCGTTGAATAATATCCTGTGTTGCTCCGTGGTGCGAATTTTCAGCAGGCAGATGTCGTTGTAGAAGGTGTCTGATCAATTTCAGTGCATTAGGGAAAAAAATATTGCAAGACACAAGAAATTAGGCAAAGCACATTTGGGAATAGTAAACGTATACGTCGCGCTAATGTAAGCTGTGGCAATTTATTGAACGTTTAAAACGTGAGTCACTGTATCTAGACTCTGAGAACGCGTCAAAATCTTCAGCGAACGGACAAGGCCCATAATCTATTCGATTCACCAAGTGCCTCAGTAACATTTTCCTGACGACATTAAGGCAAAATAAATAAATAAATAAATAAATAAATAAATAAATAAATAAATAAATAAATAAATAAATAAATAAAACAGGCACTGCCTTGTACGTTTTGTTGATCAGATTGTACAGCCGCGAGCACGCTTAACGCGAACGCTCCGCAGCGTGGCCTGGACCGGCTGGGACTAATGCCACCGCTGCGAAGTCACTGCTTGCATGTTTGAGGCCACTGTAGCGTGAAAATTTTGAGCACTTGCATTGCAGCCGGAACAAAACGAAAATTCGGATCGTACTGTGTCTCACCACGGGAAGGTAATACAACGGTTTGAAAAATCAATTCTGTGAAATTTCACTACTTGGAAGGAGGTGTCATCCACAAGCGTGTGGATGACGGTTTGTTCATTTCCTATATGGACAACCTTTTTTTTTCTTTATTGAAGGTCTTGCGTTTGAGGCACTGCAATGAGAACTGGTTAATTAATTACTGTAAATAATGGCCCAAATTCGCAGCGAAGATGTGCCTTGAGTTTCTCAAGAAGACTGAACATTCTTTACTGACCTTGTTTGCAGTTCGCGCAACATACACTGTACTCTTCAAAGCGTAGCATGAGTGAAACACTTTGTATCGGACGTGAACGGAAGTTAAATTAGCAGGAGTAGCTGGCCGATGACAGACACTGTTCGATGTACAGAGAATATTTGAGATTAAAAAAAATATTCGCTGTGTTGCTTCCCCCCGTTTTTTTTTCATGTTCTCTTTTTGTCATTACAAAGCTTACGACGCAATACATAGAGAGCGTTGGCATACGCATGTCGCGTGCCGTCTCACCTGGGTTGAAATCTCTGTGCACGCGCATGGCCTCAACCTGGAACTCCAGTTCGTAAGGGTCGGGTGCGTACAGCTTGTACTGTCCGACACGTACGACCAGTTGTGACACATTCGGCGAAAACCTGTCGCGCGCGCGGGCGAGAAAAGGAATGCTGCGTTGAGTGTATACGCGCACTCGTATGATAGATTATTACATATTTTTCTTTGTGAAGCAAATGCTCGATCCACACAGGCTGTCCACTGTTCCTCCTCATGCGGCATTTCGGGTATATAACGCGTAAACTTATATTAACCGCGGCAGAAGCAGAATTGAAAAAGAAAAAAAAAAGAAGAAACAGGAGAAATGAGCGAAGCGCCCCACGTACTTGAAGCAATGGGCAGCGGTGAGAATCAGGTCCTGCGTCAGAATGGTGCCCCCGCACCAGTGCAGCGTTTCGCCCGAGAGGTCCCGCATGCGCACGTCCACCAACCAAGGGTGGGCGCCGTAGTGGGCTGGTATGCCGTCAACGATGCGCCCGGTGATCCTTCTCCTCGGCGATCTGGCTGCACCGGCCCCAAGGGAATAACGTTCGAGGCTCGATGCGAGACTAATATTACCTTTATTACCTTAGTTTATCTGGATAGGCGACACTAGCTCACAGTAGCCAACATTGCCCAACTCATCTATAGGCAAAATTTTTTCAACGACGTCGGTACTGTGCGGGTAATACCACAGGCTCTATAGCCGCTATAACAGCTCGGACGCAAACAACTTGACGTCTTTTCACACACAGACACACACAAAAAGAGAAAACTTTTTTTTTTACCGCCTGGCTTCTTGCGATAGTATAGAGCACCGAAAGGAAAGCTTGACTCGGCGTGTCAGCTCAAAGGCCATGACAATGTTGTAAACCACGAACTCGTGGGTTACGGGCTACGCCGGCCGCACATCGACAGGGGCGAAATAATAGCGAAATAATAAAGTCTTTTTCTGTAAATAGAATTACTTCAAAAAGGCAATTCGTGCGTTGTTCGTTTAGAGATAACATACTGAGAATTCGTTTAACTTTGTGGTTACATTTTTTTTACTTGGTGACTTTTATTCCCCCCCCACATATATATATATATATATATATATATATATATATATATATATATATATATATATATATATATATATATATATATATATTCATGTTAGTAATTATTGCTAACATAACTTTCCTAACGTGATAACAGGTTAGGTGAGCGGGGGATTGCATGGAGCGGACACTACCATTCCGCCTGTTCACGGCGATTGCACTCAACACTACACGGGAACAGCAGACCAGATCGTGCTGCTGCCCGATTCGCGTCCGAACCATGGTGGCTTGGCGGGTATTGGCGTCCAGCGGCGGTCGGAAGGTCACGGGTTCAGGTCCCAGCCACGACGGAGCCAAATGCAGGAACACCCTTATACTTAAAGGAGATATTAAAGTGGAAAACAATTTTCCTCTAGGTTAGCTTTTCACAATACCAAAACACTAATTTTGCGAGAAGACCCTCGGTGGGCTAGGAAAAGCGCAAAAAAAAAAAAATACAGGTGGCTTCACCACCTTGAAGTACCAGCACTAAAACGCGTGACGTCACAGGTATTTGACGGCGTCATTCAATCGGCAAGAAAGACCTACGTTGTGTTCCAAGGAAGCCAGAGACCTAACACAGGTAGTTTCAGAACATTTGATGAAGAGAATTTGGTGAGAGTACGAAAAAAGAGAAAAGAAATCGACCTCAGTGACGTCATTAGGTTCTGAAGTTCCGGCGCTAATTTCAAAACTGAACCTGCGATATTCATTTTCTCCTTTAGTATTGAACATAAAGTGTTGAAATTAACGACACTGGAGTTCGCGAAGTATAAGTTATCATTCCAAACTACTTCACCTTTTCACTTTAGCGTCCCTCTTAGTGCACATATATAAGAACCTGAGGTAGTCGATACTAATCAGGAGACAGTGCGCCGTCGTTCATAGTCATCGTGGTTTTGGGAAGTACAACCGCAGATATTATTATTATTATTATTATTATTATTATATTATTATTATTATTATTTTAGCTGAATGAACTAACGTCGTAGTGCATGATGATGAGGTGTGCCAGAGACGCTCAGGCAAAACATCGCTCAGGGGCTGCATCGACACCGTGCAGCGTGCTTTACGGGTGAGGTTTGCCTTACGCAGGTAGCAACAACCACATTTTATTTAATGCTGTTTTAATTTATAGTATCTTGCGGCCACCCATACATACTGTGGAATTTGTTACCTGGGTTGAAGTTATGGCGTAGGAGCCTGTTCCTGCTGGCATGATACTGGAACAGCACAGATGCCTGGTCCATCCGGGGCTGGTACTTTGGCACCCCGCAGATGTCTCTGTCTGTGCAAGAAATGAAATTTGAAGAAACGGTAAAGGATATATATATATATATATATATATATATATATATATATATATATATATATATATATATATATATATATATATGTAAAGAAGAGAAGTTGCGTTTTTAAGGTTGAAGCGGCAACGAAACGACCGCAAGATTGTCGCGTGACGCCCTCTCCTAGCTTTTTAGCTTTTTATTCTTCCACGCTCTGTGACGACCATAATCATGGTGCAATAGCATGGACCGGCTACTCCATGGATACTGGAGTCGGTGGTTCGAAGCCAGCCTGTGTGCACGGAGTTTATTCAACCCCTCCACGGCTATATTGAATAGTAACTCCTGTGTCGGCGGCGTTGCACGCACAGCCACATAGATTTCGTGACGAAGACAATACGGGTGGCGCCTCGGCCTAGCTGACTGAACACATTGAACAGGGGTCGTCTCACGTAGCTGAAGGCTCAGTTTATATAGCTTTGTTGCAGAAGCTACTGCGCTCTGTAACAGACTGTAAACGTCATTTCTACGGCGTGACCTGGTAGTGCGTTTCGCTGTCAAAAACAAGTTTCTTCGCGACCTGCTGGCACAGGAACTTCAAGTCGATATCGTCACCTGTCCCTGGCCACTTTGTCATTCAGGAAACGTCCTAAGAATCCATGTTAGGACTCTTTTAACTATTACACACGTTCGCTGAGTCTGCCTGTAATCGCCCCTGGCTTTCGATGTCCTCGACGCACGCGCCTAATTTGAGCCGCGGATCGTCCTATAGTTCCATCGAAAGCCAACGTACATGAAGCGATACTTGGTGCCTTGGGCTGGACGTAGTACGTGCTGCAAGACATCGCTACATCCTTGTCGTGACCGCAGTCGCTGTATCCCCAGGGGCTGATTTTACACGCTTCCAGAGAGCTCTCCGTGCCGAAACAGTGCACGTCGTCCAGCCAAGTGGGACCTTTGCCAGGACCATACGGGAGGTTTCCCAGAACGGTGGCGCTGGCACTGCGTCAGTGGGAGGGAAAGACGAGCAGCTTTTTGCCAGCATTTCTAGCTTATTGATGGCACATGGAAAAAAGCTAAGACTGATCCTGGGACGCACGTTTTCTTTCGGCCGTCGTCGACCGCTAAAAAGCGGCTCTTTTGTTTCTTGAAGCGTTTGATGCTTCACATATGGCTTAAAGTACTTAAAACAGGTAGTATTTGCGAGGGAACTCCTCCTTAACGTATCCTGTTCTATGGCGTTCAAACAAGAGAAATGTATGTAAGTTTAGCATGGCGCGGAGAAGTAACGAAGTGTCAAAGGGGTGTTAATAAGGAAAAACACCGCGACAACAACATATTTTTAATTAAGCGACGCCAATCAGTGCCAGCACGGAAGCCCTGTTGACAAACAAAATCGGCTCTCATGCTGGAGTGGCAGTACCTTTTACACTGAAGTATGTTTACCTTGGTAAGCGCCGCTTGTCTTCATTGGTATGTTCTTCCGCGATCCGACGGAATTCGGCCAAACTGCTAATTTGAAAGGGCGTTGATTGACGTATGCTTCAAATAAGAATTTGCGCAATATGAGCTATAGCGTGAACGGCGTGAACGACTACACGTAAAGTTTGCTTTTTTTTAATAAATGAATTTATTGATTTGTGGAGCTTTACGTCCCCAAACCATGCAGCTATGATTATGAGAGACGCCGTAGTGGAGGGCTCCGCAAGTTTCGACCACCTGAGGTTCTTTAACGTGCTCTGACATCGTACAGTACACGGGCCTCAATATTTCGCCTCCACAGAAATGCAACCGCCGTGGTCGCGATTCGATCCCGTGACCTTCGGACCAGCATCCGAGTGCCATAGCCACCGGGGCGGGGCCCGCAGCTTGCTGAGGGATAGGAATACATATGTACTCTTTCTTACATTGCTGGGACGGCCTTTCAGCCGCGTAGGTATGCCTATCGGGGACGAGTGTCATGTACCGTGCTCTCTTGGCATCGCGACTGCCCGCGGGTTCAATTCCTGCTCCCTGCAGCGTGGTAGGTTGCCTTCGGACATTAGAGCACTCTTGTCTGTGTCTGTCTTCTTGTTACGTCTACATCTAAATTACGCACCAGTACAAACGGTACCTTTTTTCCCGGTGTAATCAACGCCAAAGTGTGTTCTCGTCAAATTTTCTGTCTATTTTTGTTGGTCCTTGAACGACATAGGCTGACATAATGACATAATGTTGACATCCATTCACTTGTGGCATCCTGTGGGCGGGCGTCATCGTTAATCTTGGCGTGCGTGATAACTGTGTCATATTAGTAACGTCAATATCAAGCATTCCTGTTCGTCATGTGTGTACATGTTCGTACGCTACCATGCCAGTTTTGGTGTATGCCAAGTGAACGAGACGACCAGGAGAGTACCGGTACCTAGACGGCTAGATAGATAGATTGGTACGGTAAAAGTTGCTGAAGTTTGGCAAGAAATGCTTCGCTTAAAAAATATCCCATGCGTTTCGGAATATTTGTTTCACATGTTTCACGTAGTCGCTATATAAATTTAGCGAACATGGCACACAGTGCTAAAGATCGATCCACGTTAATGTGCACGCAAGAACAAGAAAGTAGTGCAAAAGTGATCAATTATCGGCTGCTGTTTATTCTCTCAAATGAACACGGGGCCTTTGTAATAGACGCTACAGTGCAATGTTGTGGATTAATACAGAACCCTTGTTTTTATTTTTTTTTCAGTGCACGCATTACACACGCTCGTTGTTGCATTCTGCGCCGATTTCAGTGCAACAGCGTCCCCCGCAAATTCTGTGAAATTGAATACAACCTAGGACATTTTAGAACTTGCTGGGCGAGTTGATTCGCGTTTGTAAAACGCATCTTTGCGCAATGTAGTTACACAACACAGGAGGAACGAAGCGTACGGAAAGGGCACCCTTTCCGTACGCTTCATTTTGCCTGTGTTGTCTAACGACTTTGCTCAAAGATGCCTTTTACAAACGGGGCAGACGAGGACACGAACAAGAAAAGGACCACGACAGGACGAGAGCTGACTGCCAAGCGAACTTTCTTCGAGGAGGCGTCAGCAGTTTTCATTTGGTCAAAAAAAAAAGAAAAAAAGAGAAAGAAACCCAGCAATAACCAATGCATTGCTTTCTTAACTATTACAGTCCTCGTGCCTCTTTGCGCTGCCTCAAGTTCTACACAGAACATTAACCAACTCGTCAACGTCAAGTTGTCGCGACTGCCTCTGACGGGATGTTGATTATGTCATTAAAGAACTTTAGCTTGTCCGGTAAACCGCTATATGCAAATCACTTTGCGTAGAGCGGAATACCGGGTGTAAACAGCGCATGCGAAAAAATGGCCGACTACCCAGAGCGCATGCCGTCCACTTCGAATCTTTTGAGTAGTCGTCGCGCGCTCTGTAGCCCTCGACTTACTAACTGAGGGTTGTATTCGCGTTAGCTTGGTATCATGAAACTTCGACAGTAAAGCATCCGTGACAACTCGACACCGTTTCTGAGCGTCGCACTCAAACTGTCAAGGCCGTAGGCTTAGCGAGTGGCTGCCAGAATCTCGAAGGACATAGATCAAGCGGTTTTGCTTGTTCTGTTTATCACCCATAGCTAACGCCACTTGGCTGTGACAAACAACGCTATAAGGTGTGCGATATCCTCTACGCCTTTGCGTATACCTGTTTACCGGACACGCTAAAATTCCCTGTTTCCGCAAGTACGGGTACAAAGGATGCAGCACGATAATAGCAACGACATACTTAGGTATGCCCAACATGGTGCACACCACACGAGCCTCCGCTGGCCCGAAGCCGTCGGCGCAGACTGTGCCCCAGATGCCGTGTCTGCGCAGTTCCAGCCTCCCGGTCAGCGGGTGTGGTCCTCCCACGAGCCGGACGGCCAGCTTACCTCGAGGGGAGAGGAAGCATATATGCTATGGGCACTCAAAGCAGGAGTTGCTCGGCTCCTGTAGTATATATAAGGGCTTACTTTCGCACTCGAACTCCTCGTCTGCACCGTCGGCGCAGTCTCTTTGCTCGTTGCACACCAGGTAATAGGGGATGCAGGCTCCGGAACATTCCAGCTCCGACAGCCCGCACACTGAAATGCAGTCCGAAGATTGTGTCGTCAGTCGTTGTAATGGGTGTTCACTCGGACATTGGGCGTTGTCGCCTCACATGGGGACTTCGCGTATTTTTGTGGCGTACGATAACTTCCGAGCGGAAGTCTACTGAATAATATTAATTGTAGAATTAACAATTATCTTCGCTTGATATTCGTGTGTCTTGTAGTACAAGATATGTGGTTGAGCTTAAGGCCAGCGTTTCTCACATCCGAGCCCTGTTCGCAGAACTTACAGCCTAGGAATGCTTACGCAAATGCCTGCTTGTTTTTCCTTGTTTGTCTGGGGCTTATGCACCCGAAACTAATAATACGGCATTCGCCGCGATAGCCAGTCTTCCCGCTGCAATCGTCAACTACTAGTAAAGTGGACTTTTACAGGCAGTTGGAAAGTCCACTTGCAGCAACAGTTCTGGCAGTATAAAGATAGATTAGACGGTGCTCCACCTGATAGCGACCTGAGAGCACCTGATAGCGACGTTCCATTAACCTCTGATTAATATAACGCGCTGTTTGCGCCGTAGAAAAGTTCGCAGCTAAAGGAATTTTATAAACCATATCCGTGCGACAGTCGGTAAAATTAATTTTGGTTGTGTGCTTTACCTGACTGTTCGCCTTTTCCCTTGCATCAGCTCATTTTTTCTATGCGCGGCAGCATAAATCCTACCTAACGTATTGGGGCCGTAAACATAACGTTAACGCCATGTCTACTTCACACTTTCTTAAGCCTGTGCGAAACTGTGTGGATATACGGAGTACTCAGGACTCTTCTTGTTAATGTTACTGTCTGCTACGGCAAGCGTTCTGGCCGAAATCGACTCCTTTAGACGTTCAGCTACCGTGGATAGCTAATCTAGGGAAAGCTGCTTCTAAAAGGCGTTCGACCTGCGCATTAAGGCTATTGTTCAATTGGTGCACGCATGATTTTGATAGGGATGGCTTTAGACACGACATGGCTATTCGTTTTTTACTACTTTCGAGTTCTTGGAGTGAAAGTCTAACAATGGCTTAAACGCTCCAAGGGAATAGTGCCAACACACGTGATTCTGCTCAAATGACAAATAGATATCTAGGAATTGTATTACGTTTCCCTGAGGCAGTTCTTTCGTAAATCTTAGACCATCTCCATTAACTTGATCGCTTACGTATGTGACGACGGTACTTATTCCCCTTGTTTGTTTTGCACGCTTGTTCTTTTCACTGTGGACCCTTACCAACTCGTTCAGCTTTCTGTCCTTTTTTGTACGCTTGGCTCGTTTTTCGGTGGGTGCCCGAAGTCGCATACTTGTATACAAGCGATAATTTAGACAGCGGTACACACAACTTTCTTAGCGTTTTCATTAAACATACAGGACATATTAAAATAGCCGAGGAAAGAAGAAGACGCTGTGCTGCTAGGTAAACAAACAAACAAACAAACAAACAAACAAACAAACAAACAAACAAACAAACAAACAAACAAACAAACAAACAAACAAAAGGATTGTTCAGTCTTTCTGTATAGCTAAGCCATACATACGTTGTCGTAGGCATGTGCGCTGAAGGGGCGCGACTCTTAATTGCGCATTAGGGGAGGAAGGGGCATGGATGTCCGTATATCTCAGTTGTAATGATGGTGAAAGCACTGAAAACGCTGTCAATAAAATGCCTTAATACTTTCTTAAGTGCGAAACGTCTATATTGGTTGGTCCGAGCTTGAAAAGCGCTCGGTTGTAGTTCCTCTCTGTGTATATCCCCTCGTATTCACGAAGTTTGACTCGATGTTCTCGCGGCTTGCGTATTTATGTAATATACTAGAAAAGCATTGTGAACACCACAAAGAAATTTTACCGCTAAGAAATAATCCTTTGCGCCACATACGCCAATGCCGTGTAATTGAAGAAGTCTGTTAGTATAGAGCGTTAAACATATATACGAACTACACCAAAAAAATGAACTGGAAACATTTGTTACCCGTGGATTGGTTGGTTACTAGTTGAAAGAGCTCTGACCACAGGATACAGGGCAAGTTCAACGCGCCAAACTTTTCCTCATATCTGATAGTATATCTCTTATGAATACACCTTTTTTTGCAGAATACTCTCTGTAATTAGGCGTATTGTACGGCTTTCTGTTTGCAGGTGGTTACGATTACATTCAAAGTTACGTTCGAAATTCTGTTATGTCGAAGCTGATGGGAAATATTCAAAGGTAAGTTGCGTCTCTATATGTAGACACGCGACTAAAAGGGGATAACATCGTGGCCGTAGTAATGCGCGACCCCGTGCTCACCTATGTACGTCGTTGAAATATGTGACGGTACCTTTCGTTCTGCATCGCACGCCCGCCGTTTCGTTGACGAAGCAGTTGTGCTTTTTCCATCCAGGGAAGGAGCAGTGGGCCAGCGATGTCTCGTTGCCGACGCAGGTAACGTCGTCCATAAATATTTCAGCGACGCCGTCTTCGAGAGGAATTCCGTGCTGAGATTCCTTGGTTGCTTCAATGGCACCCCTGCGCACCACGAGGTAAAGGTTAGGACACCGCTCTGCGTGAACGTTCACCTGCATCACTCTGACCCGGTTCACGGCGGTGCACTTCCGGGATTGGGACGCTCGAGTTCAGTGGCGCAGGCACGGCGCGGCACTGTCTAGAGATTTTCTTGCGGCTATATTTCACTGCACGACACAGTCTGCATCAGTATACGGTTCTGCGCAAAGCAGGGACAACATATACTGCACCCTTACTGGGTGCTATACTGTTCGTGGGTAGATGTCCGGATGGGCGCCGTGGGGTAGAATACATTCCCAGATGTTAAACAATCCCCGCACTATATGAAACAAGTGGGAAGGGGGATCGCCTTCCTCTTCGTTTAACCGTTGAATGTCCCTCGGCCGGATTTGAAGCACCGACCTGACGTGACTGTGGTTCAACGCTCAAACCACCGTATACTACGGCCGCGGTGACGAGAACTGAAATGGGAGGTGCCGACCCGACCAGGGCGGACCACTAAATTTGACAGCTTAATGTATACTGCGTGCGTTCACGTAAGTCTGAGAGGTCACGGAATCGACCGCATATAGGTCGGTTTGAAGGCTGAAAATGCACTTCACGTTGCATAAGCCTCAGCAGATGTGCATTATTGGGGTTCAAAAGGCAGCCAAGTGAATGCGTGGCGTCACCTACCGCACCGCTGATTCGCACCAGTGAGTTTGTACTAAGCCGGCATCTTCAGTGGGAAGGGCGCAGGAATAATGCGAAGAAACCTTGCACCTCTTCTTCGCCTTTTGAAACTTGCGGCTTGTTTCGGAGAGCGGCACTGCTGCGCTGCTGAAGTGAATAGCTAAACGCAGCACCTCGTGGACGGTGTCAGATCAAGCAGGCGAACCGAACGGACTTCGTACCTATACATATCAATCCCTGACGCTTGATATTCCGACACGTTTAGAGACGCATAGTTTGCTTAGCTTTGTAAAAGAGTGATTATTCTCTCCAACTGACGCTATAGGTGCCCACTATATACAAGCGCAGAGGTAAGCGATGATCTCGATTAGCTCCGTCTGATTCGTTCATTGTTGAGAGTCGTTGCTCGGCTTCGAATTGATTTGGATGTTGCAGCTATGTTAAAACGCGACCTTCGCTTGCAACAGCGCCTTATCCGTGTAGTGGGAGCGTTGCTCGATACATAGCAGAGTCATGCAATCGCTCACAGAAGAGTGGCACTTGGAATCATACGTCAACTAGCCCGATCGCGAAAATACAAATCAGGAATTCCCTAAATTAAAATGCAGAATATCGCATTTGCCTTCCACATACTCACAGGGGGAAGCCGAGCTCCCTGCACACAACGTTGGCCGCCTCCGTGTCCCAGTTGTCGTCGCAGACGAGACCCCACTGATCGTGAACTTTGACCTCTACGCGGCCTTCGGCTGGCGGTATTGAGGTTTGGGGTCCGCCACGAAGGCGCACCTGAAAGCCCATCCTGGTGACTGCGAGTCAAAGAGATGTGGTTATCGTGTGAACCTAACTCGACAGCCCTGGCGGTATACGTAACTCCTCGTCATTTGGCAACTCACTGCAGTTTAATTCGTCCGACCTGTCTCCGCAGTCATTGGCGACGTCGCACAGGAGTTGCCTTTCGATGCATTTGCCATTGCGACAGCGAAACATGCCGGTGCAGTTGTCTACAAAGTGATGGGAGAGAATAACAGTATAAGCGGCACTGCCACATTTAAATGTTAGACATATATGTACAGAATCCAACTGACGATGAGTATTGAGGACAAAGTTCCGTGATCGTAAGAGAGACAAAGTTGGATCGATTTTTATGGAAAACAGGGCTTTCGAAGGTGGAAAAATGTATTGATCGAGGCGAAACCGACGAGCTCGAAGGAATGGTAAAACCATTGTTTAGCCTGATTAAGCTCTCTAGCAATTTTAAAAATGTTATAAACGTAAGAACACTTGTTTACAACAATGAGGAAGTTTCCTTATTATAAAAAAAAGTGTGGCGTTCTTTCGTCCGCCAGTCGTGTAGGCCAATTACGCGGCATAAATTTCGTTAGCGCATAGTATCAATAACAGTATAACACTACCCTGCTATTGTTCATTTTATGGGTTTATTCGAGAATGATACATCGTTCGAATGAAAATAAAACACTCATAAAGGCCTAATTATGTGATTTATTTTCGTGAAGTGCTGGTAGCACTCGTATTGCTTATATGGCTGCAAAACATCGCACACATTAAATGTTGCCGAGTTTGAAGACAATAGGCGTAAATGCCACATACCGACGGAGACATCGGTATTTCATGCATTGCCTCCATGGCAAGCTATTGTGAAGCACAGGTAGTGAAGATTGATGCTTTCCGCTCGTAAGTGTCTTTTGCCATTTCATTGTTCCGTGATCGTGCTGTGACTATACTGCCTGCCTAATCATGCCATCACGTTAACGGGCCTGGGGGTACTTTGAGCAACTAAGCACATCGGGGTTTTAGGTGCCAAAACCTGCCCCGCCACGGTGGTCAAGTGGCTACGGCACTCGGCTGCTGATCTGAAGGACGCGGGATCGAATCCCGGCCACGGCGGCTGCATTTCGATGGAGGTGAAATGTTGAGGCCCGTGTGCTTGGCGATGGCAGCGGACGTTATAGAAACCCGAGTGGTCGAAATTCCAGAAGCCCTCCACTGCTCCACTGCGGCGTCTCTGATAATCATATCTGGTTTTGAGGCGTGAAACCCCAGAAAACACTCAGGTGCCAAAAACACGGTATGTTCATCATACCTCAGAGTCTGAGGCAAGCCGTAGTATGGGGATTCAATATCAATTTTGACTACTCGCTTTTTTTTAACATGCGCATAACTACAAGTACTCCTTTTCTCGTTTCGCCCCTATCGAAGTGCAGCCGTCGTAGTGGCAAGATCAGGAGGCTTAGCTGGGCAGCACGATAGCCGCAAGGTAATCAAAGCTGAACTGACTAACTAACTGTACACGTGACGTGTGTAGCGTTCCACTTACCGGAGTGAGCCATACTCTCGTAATAGTCAAACCGATGGTCGCTCACAAGCGAGCCGGTCTGAGCCACGTTGCGGTCGCTCAATATACAGAGGCTGCCGGACGCCATGTAGCTAAATGACCGGCAGGTGAACGCTGCTGTGTTGACGCACTTGGCCGCGCACTAGGCTCACATGTGAAAACGTACAGACAGAAACATACTGTTAGCACTCCGATGTATCGAAGCGCTTTCTGCGCAATGGGTGGAGGAAAGGACACTGAAACGAACGGCGTTTCTTTACGACTGGAGGCCGGATGCTTAAGGATAAAAGCACACATTAGCAAATATTCGCGACATATGGATGAGAGAGGGCCGCTGTAGCAGACGTGCAGCGATTACTCGGCACATCGTCGTAACGGAAGGCCAAAATAACTGCTCTATGTAGCGGCCATGTAAGTGCCCAGATTCAGTGCTACTGGAAGCGTTAGCCATTCGTCGATCGAGATGGGGGAAGCGATGGTTATAGTACCAGTGGATAGAGCAAGCAAGACAAAGGCGCAGCTGAGTTTGTTGCACGCAACTGGACAGTATAGAGAAAGAGGTTTTGAAGAAATAACGCATTAAGAAAGGCGAAGCAGCAGAATGCAACGTATGTACCATAAAACCTGATTAGTTCAAGCAGGCTGGGTGATTATATGTTGCTGTCTTCTTTGAAAGGTGACGCCTATAGAAACTACCGCCATCATTATAGTTGTCATCGTGTATTCTTTCCATGAATGAGGGAAAGAGAGAGGAACGTTTAATGAGAGGAAATGTCGATAGTGCCGGCCTGAGAAGCTTGTCCCTAGCCTTCTGCTGCACAAGTGGTCTATATATATAGTTCAAGGGAAGAAGGGAGGGGAAGAAGGAAAGACGAGGTGACCATTGAATACTATACACTGAATGCTACAACAATCAGTCCAACGAATGATGCTGCACACGCTATGTGTATGCAGTTACAGATGCGTGACACGTCCTGTATTTCTTTATTTGGAGTGACTAGCTCCGTATGCCGTGACTTCGTGTGTGAGACAACGCTAACCTTCGAGATGTGAGAAACACTGGTGGCAACGTGCCGCGTATGGCGTGACTGTCAAGTAAGAGCAAGCATGCTGTGTCGGACAGCAGTGGAGCGATATTTGTCGCGGCCTGTAGCGTGGTCAAGCGTTTACTAATACTTCGTTAACACAGAGCGTAGCTTCGCTTTCTCGCCCGACTCAGTGTAAGTGAATGGAGTGACACAGTATATATATACCTTTATGACGCTCACGGAAAAATACCTCGCTGACTCGTAGCTGCTCATTCTAGTCATAGGCGTCCTACGGAACATTTCGAGGAGGCGATCTGGAAGAAGTTCATAAGTATGGCTATGACTACCGAATTGATCATCGTCGTGTAGCCATCTTTAGAGCTACGGACTTGCACATTGTAAGATATTTTTATAACTAAAACAACTGTTGGCATTATACCTTGCTGATTTTCATTATTTCGCTTACGCACTATTAACTGATCCTCCATTGATGCCTACGAGCAAGAAAGACGCAGAAACATCCAAGACTCACCGCAGTTCGCTTCGTCCCTTCCATTATGGCAATCTACATCACCGTCACAAATCCACTCTCTACGAATGCACCTGCAATATACAACAGTTGGGACAATGTGGTCATGCAATGTCCAAAAGAATGAAGTTCTCATGATAATGCTTGTTAAGCTTGGGTGCAAGGACGAAGAGGAGCAGGAGGAGGAGAGAAAGGAATAGGAAAGGCAGGGAGGTTAACCTGGGCTGAGCCCGGTAGGCTACCCTGCTCTGGGGAAGGGGAGGGAAAGTTCTGGAAGATAGAGGTAGAGCAAAAAAATAGAAAAAAGACGAACAAAAAATACTGCAGTGTCGCGGAGGTTATAAAAGTTCTTTGTCCATTTTCAGAGACGGTCAATGAGCCAAGCAGCGTTCAGAAAACGCAGCAGCACTTCCGTTGCAATCATCCGCACTGCCTACAAAACTGCTCTCCACCTGCCTAACTCAACAACTCAACACTCACGGAGAAACTGCTTCAACTTGGGGTGCACAACACCCTGGGAGAACTCGTAGAAGCGCACCTCTTAGGTCAATACCAAAGACTATGGCGCACTGAAACTGGTCAAATACTTCTGCGTCGACTTGGAATAAACCTAGCTGGCTGTACCACGGCTACGTTCTCCTCCCACTACTGTTAACAATAACCTCTGTATCCTGCCACTTCCTAAAAACACCCACCTGGACCATAATCATGGAAAACGGGAAGCTCCCCACATCCCGGCAGTTTATGTAGACGCAGCCGAGTATTTAGGCGCACCAGTGTTCGCATTGACCGTTGTAGACTGATTCCAAAACCCGATTGTAAGCGCGTCGATAACAAATTTGACGGAACGCCTGCAAGCGGAGGAGGCAGCAATTGCATTAGCAATTGTAGGATCCTCCGCAGAGTATATTTTTTTTTTCAGATTCCAAAACCGCAGTTAGTAATTATGCGAATCGCAGAATTCACTCCCCGGCTGCTAAAATCCTCGATTCTTTTCCCCCTCCTAATCACCTAATCACCCTCCTTTGGGTCACTGCACACAGCGGACACCCAGGCAACACGGCTGCTCAAACACAGGTCCTAGCACTCATCAACCGGGCTGAGAGTGACCTGCCTTCGTCCCGCAGTGCAAGGGAGCGACTCCTCGGCTACCACGATCTCACCATGTTTACAGAAACTCTAGCCTAACGTACCCCCCACCGCATAAATCTCTTTCCAGGAGTGACCAGATTCTGTGGCGCAAACTTCAAACTGCCACAGTCACGACCCCTTTCCTTCTCACCATTATCACGTATGGTGAAACCTCTCCGCACTGCAGCTTGTGTCTTAGCACCAGAGCCGACTTCACTCACATATTTCTAAATTGCCCTAACAAGCCCAAGCCCCCGTGGCAAGGGTCACAACATTAGGAGCGATGGGAGGCTGCTCTACGCAGCTCACAACCGGAGCTTCGGGCAGTAGGCTGGGTCAGAAGGGTGGCCGAAGCACAAAAGCGACCGGTCATCTAGAGTGGCCCGAGGGCTCATCGCCGCCCTGCTTCCTCCCCCCCCCCTCCTCGCATAATTCTTTCGGGAATTAATAAAGTTGGCTATCTCCTACCTTGGCGTAGCTGAGATGCGCAGCGCCATGTGGTTTGTAAGCACGAAACGCGTAAGTCCGAGATACGCCAGCTCAGGCTTTTCGCATTCCACTGCTTCTAACATCCTCTCTAAACGACTGTAAATACTGTTGAAGAGCCATCGTGAGGGTGTTAGAGTTCTCAAGTGCTGGGCTTCTGTAGGCTTGCTAGAGCTCGATTGACAGCATCCAGCCCTTGAAACGCGCTTCGAGCAGTCGGCATCTGCATCTTATCCAGGAGGGTGCAAGGAATGTCTATTTCTGCCAGCATCCAGCCCTTGAAACGCGCTTCGAGCAGTCAGCGTCTGCATCTTATCCAGGAGGGTGCAAGGAATGTCTATTTCTGCTAGTGATGTCCAGATGAAATCACTCGCAATTTCACTAGCTCGCTTTGAGAGAAGTCCAATGTCAAAGAACTCATTTAGGAATATCAGCCGCATAAGTAGTAGTAGTTGAGAGCTACGAAGCCCTCGAGCTTTCTCTTTTTAAGACCACAAGACCTGCACATGTACGCAGCTCTAGTGCGAATTGCTGTTGTTCTTTGAGAATTGAATGACACGTGTTATTTGCGCAGTGACGTAAAAGACATAAAAATTGAACTGGGCAGAAAAATTAATTTAAAAATTAAAGTAATCGTCTACGCCCTCCGTTCACCACCAATGTATCGCAGATACTTAACTGGTAAGCTAAAAACAATATAAATGAATATGTGGCTGATCCCGCTGCCAGAGGAATCAGTGCAACACGAAATTTAGTGAGGTGCGCCTTCACATAAGCAGTTGAATGGTTATTGTACATCGAGGTTAACTTGACCACTTCTATCAATGTTTCCCTGGTACGGCACCGTTTGACGTGGCTGAAACCACATTCACGCATCGCCTCCATAACATCCATGACCAACCCCTTGTGACAATACAAGTAGTTCATGTAATAACTGGACACAGTCGATATTTACGTGAATGCTGTGCGACAAAGGCATCAGTCATGTTTACTTACGCCACAACGACCCGCCAACGCCGTTGTAGGCCTTGGACGCTTAACGCAGCAGTCTTTTTTTGCTATCACGCTCGGCGAGTAGGCGGTCGGGAAACGCCATCCACTATGAAAAATGACCGGCGGCGTGGCTCCGCGCGAGCGCATCGTGGCGCACTTTGGATCGTGCCTAGCAACTGTGCCGACATCCAGAGAGGTGAAGTGAAGCTGCAGCACCTCGGAACGTGCCTGGAATGGTCCGCCATCAAGGAGAGGCAAAGTGAGAAGCTGCAATGCTTCACTTCGTCTCTCTTGGATGGCGGCACTGTTCCAGGAAAGTTCCAAAGTGCGCCTCGACGTCCGCTTGTGGAGCAGCATGAGCGCATCATGCTTCACTTCGCTTCTCCTGGATGACGGCATCATTAAAGGCATGTTCTAAAGTGCGCCGCGCGCATATCGATGCAGAGGAAAAGAAGCGATAAGAAAGACCAGCGGTAGAGAACCGGCCACCTTTCGTCGTGTCGCGGGTGGCTGTGTGTTCCATTCCCAGCACATCCAAGGGATTTTTTCTGCCTGTTTTTCTTTGTTGTACTTACATCTACGTTTTACTGCGTCACTTCCGTTACGGAAATGACGCAGTGGGGTCGTGGTAGACATAAAACACATTCTTGTTCAAAATATCTTGCAGATCCCACGCACTGTGGGAATCGGCTTCATGGGAAGTAGTGACCGAGGAAGTTACCTATGGGGGATCATGTGGCATTCAGCGAAGTGTTAGGAAAAGGATAAAGGCCTTTCTGCAAAGTGCATGACTGATGTATGCCTAAAGTCCATGGGCTAACCAAGAAACTCGACCGCACCGTGGTGACTGAATTGTACGTCATAGCGACGTAACGTTGACCCTGACGTTAGTGCACAGCATAGGCGGCTGTTTCCTTGAAGACAAGTGTACGCCAATGCGCGATGATGTGTGTATTATGAGCATCGTTCGTTGAACTCTTCCTCAGGGATCGATTGATTTTAGAGCTTTACATCACGATATGATTATGAGAGACGCCAAAGTGGAGGGCTCCCCTAGAAGCGAACGTCCCAGCGCAGTTCCTCAGGACCTAATATGAAGTTCTCTGCCTGCCTGTATGAGGAGCTTAACTTAGATGTGGATGAGGAGTTGCCTGAACCGAAAATTCGCACCATAATAGTAGAAACTGAAAGCGACCAGGATGATATTGAATATTTCGTGAACGTAATTCTAATTAGACAGAAAAGAAACTAGAGGAAGCAACATTGAGGAAGAAAAACGTAGGCAGGAGGTACAGGCTTTGAACGAAGATATTGAAAGGCTGCAGATGGATGGTCAGGTCGAGGCAGGACAGCGAAGTGATCAGACATCCGTGGAAGTAGCGCGCGAAAGGAACAAAGTGGCAGCGAGTGTCGTGGAGTTCAAAGCCGGAGAAAAGGCTAGCACACGCGAGGGTAACAGTATATATAGTAAATAAACCTATTGCAGCTGCAGTTGTAATGATCGTGCTTGTGTAACGTGAGTTCCGCTTCTAATGTGTGATAAGCACTACCATATGTTGTGCTACCATTTGGTATACTTTGCGCAATTTTCTCGATCCTGTAGGAATACTTTAACGAACGACGCTTATGGCAGCACATTAGGGCACCGTATAGAGTGCAATATTATTAGGAAAAACAGGCGTGACCCTACTAGTTTTTACTTCCCTTCCCAAAATTTCCTGGGCTACTTAATTTTTGGCAAGTTATCAGAATGCATATCTCCTGGAAGCATGGCTATAGCTTACATCCATATGAAGCAATGTGCGCGCTTACTTTATTACTTTCTTGTTCTTTTACTGTCCTCATTTTTTACAGTAAGTGCGTGTTGCCTTTTCACGTGCCGCGGTTCGCTCGCTATCAGGCTGGTGCCCAAACAGGAAGTTGAGTGGGAGGGTGGTGGCTTGAAGTGATGGGAAGATCGTTGAAAGTAATGAAGAACAGGAAATGCCTATGCTACACTCATACTGAGGTCTTGCATAAGGGCCGTATATAACCAGGAAACTAGGCTTTTTTCGTCTGGTTTCCTGACCGTAGGTAGGTACTGCACACCGGATATGATTAAGAGTGTAGAGCCAAAAACGTTTCGACAAGTGGACTTGTCTTCGTCAGGCCAACGCTGCTTTCCTCATAGAGTCTGCATTTATGCGACGGAACTTTCGAAATAATTTTGTGACAAACCTTGCGTAAGTTTCACGCGTACAGGTCGATGGCACTGCGCAAATGTCGCCAGAAAGACAGGTTAGCTTAACTGTTCAGGACTGGTCCCAGAGTTGCGAACCAGATCACGAGCCCCTGTATATTTTTATTTCTCCGACGTTTAAACGAACTAGAACGACACCAGAGTGCGTTGAACCCGAACAGAAGCCATTCGTAGAAACACACGGTATTTTGCGTGTCTTATCAGAGAGTTTCGGAGTAAGATACCCAGAGCTCTGCGCGTGCACTCTCCTCAGGTTGTCGCCACTGCGCATGCGTCATACGCTGACCGCACTTTGGGTTAGCGTTCCGGTCTCAACTTTTCGGAAATGGAACGCGTACCGAAGCATCCCGTAAAGCTCCTTCGCGTTGACATCTCGAAGATACGAGCGCGATCCACTTGCGTTTGGGATTTACGAGGATCATATACCGTATATATTCTAAAATATCTACGCCGTGCATACACAATGTCTGTATAAACCCAAGGCCTGAGTTTCCCATCTATTGTCCGCATAACGTAACATGAGGAGTATTGTGGTCGTGCTGGCAACACGCGAGCAAGAAAAAAAAGCAGAAAAAAACCCCACCTTATTCCACTTGTCATGACACGTACAATAACAAGTCTGGGACTTTAACTCTTTATAGGGCAGAACTTAAACTGCCGAATATTTTTCATTGTTTGAAGTTCAGATTGTTTTCAGTACAATGTACTAGTATAAACTACGTCGCTATAGTCTGTCGAACAGTATTTTTCAGAATAGGTACATCAGAAATAAAACAATGTCCCGCCACGGTGGTCTAGTGGCTGTGGTACTCGGCTGCTGATCCGAGGGTCGCGGGATCGAATCCCAGCTGCGGCGGTTGCATTTCGATAGAGGCGAAATGCTGAGGCTCGTGTACTGTGCGATATCAGCGCGCGTTAGGGACGTTAAGACCCCAGAAATAGAACAATGTATATCAAGAAAAAAAGAAAACTCAGTTTTATGTTTTACGTTTGCCGCAAGGCGCTGAAAACACGCGCAAAATATCTTGCTTTCAATACGTCATCCTCAACGCTTTTCTACAGAAGTCACCTTTCCCTTTCTTTCAACCTTTGTTCTTCATGTGGTTGCGGCAGTGCTGTGCTTCGTCAGCCTTTTCCTTACCAAGAAAGGTGATCGTGGAAGAGATAGATCTCACAGAATACACCTGATTTAATTATCCGAAACAGACGTTAATGCTACGTTTTTATATGATTATCCACTTCGCGTGAGCTCCCAGCCTGCTTAGGTGCAACAACGTCGAAGAATGCCCGGTAAAAATGTGCGCTAAAAGCGAGACATTTCCCTTGTCTGTTTACACTTACGTTTGCCGCCCATAATGATCATGACGGCAAAACAAGGGTTCGGGCCACATTGCCCTACTGAAACGTTCCGTATGGCCGTTCCAATAATTCCATATGTTTCCGTAAGACTCATATGGAAAAATATGGAAAATATACGGCAAGTATATGGAGAACTTATGGACTTTGTATGGAAAATATGGAATTATTGGAATACGAAAAGTGACTTTTTCAGTAGGGTGACCTTGACGTCGTATCGATACGTGAGATGGGTACGTTGACGAAAACAAGTAGGGGGCGCATTGAAGGGTATAACCAGGTATAATTCAAGACACAGAAGTAGTGGGGAAGGTAAAATGCAGCGATCACAGATTAGTAAGAGCAAAGATTGTACTTAACCTAAAGAAAACAAGAACTAAATTATTTACTAGAAAAAAATGTAATTTAGAGGTAATCAGATCCAAGAACGAAGAATTTAAAGTAGCCCTAAGCAACAAGTTCGAGGCCTTAGACGAAAACGGTGACGATGTAGAGGAAATGAACAAAACCATAACGAAAACAATCCTTGAAACAGCGATAGAAGTCGGGGGTACAACAACTAAGCAAACAACAAGTAAGTTGTCCCAATCTACCAAGGACTTAATAAAAAAACGCCAACAAATGAAAGTAACTTCGCCAAAAGATAAGATCGAATTCGCAGAACTATCAAAATTGATCAATAAAGCCAGGCAAAGAGATGTAAGAAACTTTAACACGAGAGAAATAGAGCAAGCTGTAGAGAAAGGCACCAGCATTAAAACGGTCAAAAAGAAACTGCACTTAGGGCAAAACAAAATGCATGCGCTAAAGGATAAACAAGGTAACGTTATCAACAGTTTCAACGAAATAGTAAAAGTAGCAGAAGATTTCTACTCTGCACTGTACAGTTCTCAGACAGACCATACAACCTTAATAGAAATAGAATCTGAGGAGGACAATGAAATTCCATGTATAACCGCTGACGAAGTCAAAAAAGCTGTCAAAGGCATGTCCCGAGGTAAAGCAGCTGGTGAAGATGGTATAACAGCCGACTTGATTAAAGACGGAGGAGATATTATACTTGAAAAACTTGCATCGCTCTTCACGAAATGTGTCAAGACGTGTAATATACCACGCAGTTGGAAAAATGCGAATATAATCCTTATCCACAAGAAAGGTGACATAAAGGAGTTAAAGAATTATAGACCAATTAGCCTACTCCCAGTAATATACAAGCTATTTACAAAAGTAATTTCTACGAGGATAAGAGAAACACTCGACTTTAATCAACCGAGAGAACAAGCTGGTTTTAGGAAAGGTTACTCGACAATGGACCACAGCCACGCTATCAATCTAGTAATTGAGAAGTACGCGGAATATAACAAACCTCTTTATATGGCGTTTATCGACTACGAGAAAGCATTTGACTCGATAGAAATACAAGCAGTTCTAGAAGTTCTACGTAGACAAGGGGTACCTGACATATACGTGAAAACCATCAACAACATATACAAAGATTGCACAGCCACACTACTCCTACATGAGAAAAGCAGAGAAATCCCGATCGGGAGAGGCGTGAGACAGGGAGATACGATATCCCCGATGCTATTCACTGCATGTTTAGAGGAAATCTTTAAACGTCTAGACTGGGAAGACAAGGGAATTCGAATAGACGGAGAATATCTCAGCAATTTAAGATTCGCAGACGACATTGTGCTATTTAGCAATGATGGAGACGAACTACAAAACATGCTTGATGACCTAAACAGGGAAAGTATTAAAATTGGATTAAGAATGAATAGGCAAAAGACCAAAGTTATGCTCAATAGCCTAGCTAAGGAACAGAAATTTAAAATCAACAATGAACCCTTACAATGTGTAAACGAATACGTATACCTGGGACAGTTAATAACAGGAACTCCTAACCATGAAAAAGAAATTCTCCGTAGAATAAGGTTGGGCTGGAGCGCATTCGGAAGGCATTATGAAATCATGACTGGAAACTTACCGCTCTCACTAAACGAAAAGTATTCAATCACTGCATTCTCCCAGTACTAACGTACGGCGCAGAAACGTGGAGGATAACGAAAAAACTAGAGATAAAACTAAGGAGCACGCAACGTGCAATGGAAAGAAAAATGTTGGGGGTAACGCTAAGAGATAAAAAACGAGCGGAATGGATCAGAGAACAGACAGGAATAGCCGATATTATTATATCAATTAAAAAAGAAGTGGACCTGGGCAGGACATGTCATGAGGAGGAAAGATAACAGATGGACAGTAAGAGCAACGGAATGGATACCAAGAGAGGGAAAACGTAACAGAGGCAGGCAAAAGATTAGATGGAGCGATGAAATTAAAAAGTTTGCAGGCATAAAGTGGAACCAACTCGCTCAGGATAGGGTGGATTGGAAATCGTTGGGAGAGGCCTTCGTCCTGCAGTGGACCTAAACAGGCTGATGATGATGATGAAGGGTATCGATATTTTACTCACTATTGGCCTCGAGATCGACATGCAGGTGGCAGCACCATCACCGCGTGAGTGTGGATAGGCGTTCGCCGACGCGCATTGAAACGTACACAGCGGCGCTCTGTTGTGAGCGGTTTGAGGCAGTTGTTGGCTAAACAGTAAAACGGTACTAAATGCGTCCTTCAATCGCAGGTCAGTGCAGGAAGCACGCAAAACGTTTTTATCGCACGTGAAGGAAGCGTGATGTGCCATTCAACGGGGCACTGACATCACCCAGCCTCACTTCCTCGGCGGTTCTCGCCGTCTATTTTTCTTGCTTAAGTTCTCTTCTATAATGTTGGCATTGTTGTTAAACGACTGAAGGAGTAGTTCTGAAATCGGTAGTTCTGATTAGTCCCTCTATGGCGTTCAGGGTTCGGGAGCTCGTTGCGTGTCGGAGCTGCCAAGACCTTTTTTTTTGTTTTTTCTTTGAACCCATGATTACTGCGTCTCACGCATTTATCCTCTTACTTTACTCAGTAACAGAATCTGAAATCATAAAGTGGACATCAAGCTGGAGCTGAAACGTCCATACAAGATTACCTGTTCCATCGCGATCACACTACCGGCGGCAACATCCTTGACTCGAAGCCGCTAAAATGCCACAGTGCTGTGACTTTTCTTGCCATTTCGCAGTCGTAGTGGAGCACCGTCAGTATCCTGATATAAGGTGCAACGTAATTATTCTTCGACATCGACTTCTTCGCCTTACTTTCGGTGTGACTGTCATGTTCCACGACCACAAAGTCCACCATCGCGGCATGTGCCCCCCTCAGCGACAGCTTCCGCGCGCGCTTCCCTGAACGGTAGCTATGACGGCAAAATGGCCAACTGCTCCACGGCCGCCGCTTGTGAAAACCCCCTATAAGTAACCGCGAAAGTAAGGCTGTCCGATTGGTACTTACTGGTCAGGGCTGCACTGGAACTCGTTGTCGGCACATTTCACCAGCACAGTGGAAACGCCGGAACCTGTTGCGAAATGGGAGAACCCACCAAGTATCACAGCTTCTTCTTTTCTCTCCTTCCAGCTGAACGAGTGAGCTGTGCGAGCATTGCTTACTTTGAACTTGCGAGCATTCCGGTATATCGCAGTGTTCGTATTCGGATTCGTTCACGAAGCACCAGGGCGTGTCGTCGCCGTCAGGAGAACGGCAGTGGTTGTGCCCTTTCATTTCCTAAAAAAAAGAAAAAAAAATTGTTTTTTTTACGTGTAAGCGTATATGATCAATTCGTCAACTCGAGGAGATAATGTTGCTAAGCCGGCGACAGAACGGTGCGGCGTGCAGGGGACCGGTGCGGCGTGCAGGAGACGGCGTGCAGGAGACCGGGCTGTTCACGTTATAGTTTACATGATATCTCTGTATGCTCCCGCGGTGACTACGCCGATACAAGCCTGTTACAGCGGCCGAGTGCGGGTTGCGGAACGTTATCAACCGACATGTCTCACGTTAATTGTAGCACCTGCTGGTGCCTCCGGCGACGAACACATCTAAAAGAAATTACGTGACTTCAGTACAGTTCAGATTGCCCCTAAGCTGCTGGTCTTGCTTAGTATATCATATCATGCATTGCTATCGCATTCATTGCTTCGCCCTTCTGGCGAAACAGATTTTTTTCTTCACACGCTAGTCATGGGCATCCCTGGACCTCATTAACTCTTTAGACCTAGATGTTATCATCTGAGCTCTGCGCTATGAAAGCTGCCGAAACGCACTAGATACTAAGGGGTTCTTTTGCCCACTCTTGTGCAAGAGTGGGCAAAACAACTACGCACTCTTGCGCGAACGATGTTCTAATTGAGTGGAATACTCCATACACAAGGCGCACCAGACTGCACCGGCTAAACCCATCACTGCAACTCGGACCTCCGGCTGGTTTGCACCGACGTAAGGCTTCGCTTCTGTGTCGGTTGTGGTATGGAGTGGCCTTCACGAACGCTTACTGTGCGCTGATTGGAATGGCCGACAGTCCTGCGTGTGCTGTCTGCGCATGCGAAGAGCCCATAGATCACTTGTTGTGCCACTGCCCACAATTTGAGGAACATAGACTGCCTATGACAGAGTCCTTCAAAAAGCTCGACGATCGTTCACTTAGTGAACAGACAATCTTGGAATACCGTCCTCACCGACCAACGGCTCAGAAGACAATGAAAGCGCTTTTGGGCTTTCTAAAAAACATCTGGCCTTACCGAGCGCCTATGATACTATGTAGGACTGCCCTGTAGGTATTCCCCCTCTCTCCTTCTTTTTACTTTTCTTGCCATTTTCCCATCCCCCAGTGTAGGGTAGTAAACCGGACTCCTGACTGGTTAACATCCCTGTCTTCTCTTCCTTATTTCTCTCTCTCTATCTTGTGCAAGAGAAAGAAAGACAAACCAGCATTTCAATATTATCGAAGCAGACACGATCTATCAGACACAGCTGACGTACAAGGGATCTTATAACGTAAAAAGATTAAACAGATCGATTGAACCACCGACCTTTCGGAAGTAGTACGTGTTCTTGCTACGAAACGAAACGGATACAGGTTTGTCACACGATACGCATTCTATGGCGACGGCACGTATAACGCAACAATCAACAAAGGAAACTCACTCGTTATAAACCGAAACAATATATGATTTTTTAGCGCCTGACCTTTCTAGCTTGCATAGCGACCTATAGCAATAAAGATTTGAACCCGGAGCCTGTCATCCCTACTTTCATGCATTTTAGGTTGAGGGAGGGATTCAGCAGAATGCATACCCGCTTCGTAATCATGACAATAGTCACTCATTATGTGTTCTATAGAACAGCCCTTATATTGTACGGCCTGACAGTTAGGGTTTTCTTTTTTGCTCCAGCAAAAGAAAAAAAAAACCGCTGCACTAGACATAGAATACGCAAGCAGCGAAGACACGACCACATGGAGCTCACGAAAGTGCTCAATTATATATAACTATAGACAAACCAGCATTTCAATATTATCCCAAGACCCAAGATAGGTATAACGCATGCGCGACATGAAAAGATATTGTCGCCTGTATGCGCTGACAATGGCTTCTGTAGCGCAGAGAGCATAGAAGCATCAACTGTCTATAAAAGTCAACATGTCACCGAGAATCACTGCAAGCACACCAGCGTCTAGTGAGTCGCAGCACGAGCTAGGCGATGGTCGTTGAGTGGGCAAAGAACCATGTACGAGGGCTCGGTCATTAATGAAAAATTTAAGTAGTTCGCAAGGATCAATCTGTGCACGTCAATCGCCTCGAGTGATAAAGTGGCTTGGGTCCACGGAGCAAAACAAACACCGCCCCCGGTGTCGCTTCACCACAGATATCGACGAAGTAGCGATGAGAAATGCAGGCACTCATTAAAAAGCTGGCAACAGCGCATACCATGATTGCAGCACATTAAAAACCCATTCGCTTCACATATATACGCAAGACTCCAACAGAGAGGCATGATGATGCGCAGGCCGGGAACAAACTGCCAACCAGATGCGGAAAAACATATGTGACGTGGATTTCCCTGAAGTGCGAGACAAATTGGTATTCCATAATTATAAAACGAAAATAGGCACTGTACCATTGCCATCGCCATCGAACGAGCCCTCAGCTGTCGCCTAAGAGAGGTAAATGCGGAAGCATTATCGCTTGACCTTGAGTTTGTAATCAGGGACCGTGGGTTTCGAGTCCCGTACCTATTGTGGGAGATTGCCGCGTCTCGGCCCGCAGCAGCCAGTCCCGGCCAGCTGGCCACTTGAGGGCCGTCGCGCCCAGCCACGTCCAGCCTAGGCCCGGACCAGGCTAGAACGCCAGCGCGCGCCCCAGCACTATTGTCGAGTTATCGCAGGAGTGGAGAATACATAGTAAAATCATCATACAATAAATGCACGTACAAAAACAAAATACATTTTTGAGAAAAAAATAGGGCAGTGAGGTAAATCACATTCTTGATGATCTATGATATACTAGTTAACACTAATATAGTAAAAACTAATAATATAATATAACGATCACTTGCATATAGTTCAAAAGGTACAACAATAATGGAAGAAAAAAACACACGCATGCAAAACTACAACACGTACAAGAAAAACCAGATAACACTGTCATTTGTTTTTGCTAATTTGCGTCTCGCGTAAAGGAAGACTAATTAACTGAGTAAGTGTTTCTAAGAAAGCGAGCACTCGCTGTTTTTGATATACCGATCGCGACTATCTAAGCCATTCTCGTGTTTCTTTCTGGTTCATGTGCTAAACTGTGACGTTAAACGAGCGCGACGTTTTGTGCAATAAATGGTGGTCTTGGTTAAATCGTACAGCTGCTGGGGTGAAGCTGGTGCGACAGTTGAATTCACGTCGATGTACCTAAACCGCAGTATTGAGACAGGGCGTTTTCAACTGCAATGACTATTGTTCACGTTATAGTTTACTGCTATCTCTGTATGCTCCCGCGACGACTACGCCGATACAAACCTGTTACAGCGGCCGAGTGCGGGTTGCGGGTTACAATTCAGATTGCCCCTAAAGCTGCTGGTCTTGCACAGTATATCACATCATGCATTGCTATCGCATTCATTGCTTCGCCCTTGTGGCGAAACAGATTTTTTTCTTCACACGCTCGTCATGAGCATACCTGGACCTCATTAACTCCTTGGACCTAGATGTTATCATCTGAGCTCTGCGCTATGAAAGCTGCCGAAACGCACTAGATACTAAGGGGTTCTTTTGCCCACTCTTGTGCAAGAGTGGGCAAAACAACTACGCACTCTTGCGCGAACGATGTCCTTAATTGAGTGGAATACTCCATACACAAGCGCACCAGACTGCACAGGCTAAACCCATCGCTGCAACTCGGGCCTCCGGCTCGGTTGCACAGACGTAAGGCTTCGCTTCTGTGTCGGTTGTGGTAGGGAGTGGCCTTCACGAACGCTTACTGTGCGCTGATTGGAATGGATGACAGTCCTGCGTGTGCTGTCTGCGTATGCGAAGAGACCATGGATCTTGTTGTGCCACTGCCCACAATTTGAGGAACATAGACTGCCTATGACCGAGTTCTTCAAAAAGCTCGACGATCGTCCACTTAATGAAGAGACAATCTTGGAATACCAACCTCACCGACCAACGGCTCAGAAGGCAATGAAAGCGCTTTTGGGCTTTCTAAAAAACATCTGACCTTACCGAGCGCCCATGATATTATATAGGACTGTCCTGTAGGCATTCCCCCTCTCTCCTTCTCTTTACTTTTCTTCCCCTTTTCCCATGCCCCCAGTGTAGGGTAGCAAACCGGACTCCTGACTAGTTGACACCCCTGCCTTCTCTTCCTTATTTCTCTCTCTGTCTTGTGCAAGGGAAAGAAAGACAAACCAGCATTTCAATGTTATCGAAGCAGACACGATCTATCAGACACAGCTGTGACGTGCAAGGGATCTTATAACGTAAAAAGATCAAACAGATCGATTGAACCACCGACCTTTCGGAAGTAGTACGTGTTCTTGATACGAAACGAAACGGATACAGGTTTGTCACACGATACGCATTCTATGGCGACGGCATGTGTATAACGCAACAATGAACAAAGGAAACTCGCACATCATAAACCGAAACAATATATGATTTTTTAGTAGCCTGACCTTTCTAGCTTGCATAGCGACCTATAGCAATAAAGTTTTGAACTCTGAGCCTGCCATCCCTACTTTTAGGTTATGGAAGGGATTCAGCAGAATACATACCCGTTTCGTAATCATGACAATAGTCACTCATCAAGTGTTCGATAGAACAGCCTTATACTGTACGGCCTGACGGTAGGGTTTACTTTTTTGCTTCAGCAAAAAAAAAAAAAAAAAAAGCCCCGCTGCAGTAGACATAGAATACGCAGGTTGCGAAGACACGACCACATGGAGCTCACAAAAGTGCTCAATTATATATAACTATAGAGGCCCAAGATCGGTATGACGCATGTGCGACATGAAAAGATATTGTCGCCTGTATGCGCTGACAAAGAGCATACAATTACTTCTGTAGCGCAGAGAGCATAGAAGCATAGAAGCATCAACCGTCTATAAAGGTCAACATGTCACCGAGAACCACTGCAAGTACACCAGCGTCTAGTGAGTAGCAGCACGAGCTAGGCGATCGTCGTTGAGTGCGCAAAGAACCATGTGCGAGGGCTCGGTCGTTAATGAGAAATTTAAGTAGTTCGCAAGGATTCCCTCTGTGCACGTCAGCAGCCTTGAGTGATAAAGTGGCAAAAGAAACACCGCCCCCGGTGTCGCTTCGCCACAGATATCGACGAAGTAGCGATGAGAAATGCAGGCACTCATTAAAAGAGCTGGAAACAGCGCATACCATGATTACAGCACATTGAAAACCCATTCACTTCACATATATACGCAAGACTCCAACAGAGAGGCATGATGATGCGCAGGCCGGAAACAAACTGCCAACTAGATGCGGCAAAACATATGTGACGTGGATTTCCCTGAAGTGCGAGACAAATTGGTATTCCATAATTATAAAACGAAAATAGGCACTGTACCATTGTATTCATCGCCATCGAACAAGCCCTCAGCTGTCGCATAAGAGACGTAAATGCGGAAGCATTATCGCTTGACCTTGAGTTTGTAATCAGGGACCGCGGGTTTCGAGTCCCGTACCTATGTACGTATATTCTGCTGTCCAGTGTCTGTTTCCCTTTCAAATTCAGTCACTTGTGGAGCACGCCTTCATATCCCTGGCCGAGGAATGCAGGTATGTGCCACGCGTGGTTTTATTATCGGATCAGAACTCTTGTTTGGGCGAGTTGGTGACCATTAATAATGACTTCAAGACGCGAAAAATGAACACAGACGAAACATCAAAAACGACAAGGACAAGCGCCTTGTCCTTGTGGTTTTTTATATTTCGTCTGTGTTCATTTTTCGCGTCTTGAAGCCATTATGTTTTATTATCCATCATAGTGATGTAAATAGAAAAGATGCCGAAACTTGCAGTGCGCACGGAAAACAGAATGCCCTATACTAAGAATACCCGAAACTACCTACCAGAATGCTCAACTTTCATCATGAATACATATCAACTCGCCCAACTATCAGTTTTACGGCAACCATGTCAACTTATTGGTGTCCTGATTTATACCATTCTTTTAATTCATGCATTCGTACCCTTCCATACAAATTTTGGCACATAACAACTGAATTAGACGCGAGTGACAGGTTTGGGTGTACCATCGCCTGTGAGACAATGCCGGGCGGTCGCATTCCGCAGCAGATGAAACAGGCCTTAAAACTGGTAGACATCTCGCTCTTACAGCTTAAGCTAAGACGAACAAAACCGTATTGCCACCTGCCTCCACAATTACTTGCCAAGGACATGACGTATAAGTACGCTGGCTACGAAAGAATAGTAAGTATTACACTTCCACAAGTTCAGTTATACGATTTGATTGATTTCTGGGGTTTTACGTCCCAAAACCACCATTGATTATGAGAGACGCCGTAGTGGAGGGCTCCGGAAATTTCGACCACCTGGGGTTCTTTAACGTGCACTGACATCGCACAGTACACGGGCCTCAACATTTCACCTCCATCGAAATGCAGCCGCCGCGGTCGGGATTCGATCCCGCGACCCTCGGATCAGCAGCCGAGTACCATAGCCACTAGACCACCGTGGCGGGGCGAGCTATACGATTTCACCTCACTTTGACGTGCTACCAAGCCATGCTTATGAAAGGAAAAATTAGCATCCACCCATTTGTAGCACAAGACTACAAATAGCACAAGGCTACAAATCCCGGACCAGGACGAATTTTTCGGCAACTAGGAAGCTTTCATTTCTGAGAAATCCGTATGGATTTCCTTGTAGCCTTGTGCTACAAAACGGGTGGATGCTAATTTTCCCTTTCACAAACGTTACTCTACCTTGCGGGTTTCCGCAAAACTCATTTGTCAAGCCATGCTTGATGGCATCACTCGCCAGAATTTCGCTGCTTCTTCGTGGCATTTCCTATGAAGGCAATCTGAGTGTCGTGCTTGTACTCGAATGCCCTTTAAATACGCAGCACTTCTTGGCGATCTTAAGTCACTTTGACCGCGCATCTGTCCATGCATCTATCTATCTAGCCGCCTACACGTCGGTGCTCTCCTGGTCGTCGCGTTCACTCGGTGTACACCAAAAGTGACACGGCAGGGTAAGCGTGTATGACGAACATGAATGAGATATTCAAACGTCAAAAAATCCTGCAGATCGTCACGCACTGTGGGAGTCGGATTCACGCGGGCAGTCAGCGAGGAAATTGCTTGTGACGAACGAATTGTATGACATTCAGCCATGTGGTACGAATACTATAAACGTCTTTGTGCAAGTGTATACTTAGCGTGGTGCTAGCAAGAACCGTCTTCAGCACCGTGTCGACTGAATGGTAGCTCATGGTGAGTCGTAATGTTAGCATTCGCGTTAGTGCCCAAAGGCCTGTTTTATCGCAGAGAAATGCGCGCTACGGTGCGCTGATATGCGTAATAAGCGTCGTTCGTTCAAGTGTTGCTATGGGACCGAGGAAAGTTGGACGAAAGCATGCTGAGCTACTGTAGAACATATGTATTGCTTATTACGTTGCTATGGTAGCGGTTAACATGCACTGGAAGCGCAACTGCCGTTACACAAGCGCCATGATCACAAGTGTTGGTGGAAAATGTTATGTGTACCGCGTGGTAGGAGCCGCCGTAGCCTATAGTGGTAGTGTGCATGTTGAGTACCTCGGAGGCTGGCCTTCTATTCCTACCACGACACTTACGACACTTACGGTAGGCTGCCAGGACATTTACGGTAGGCACATCAGCACACACCGTAGCGTGCATTTATCTTGATTAACACATACGTCTGTGGAATAACGGGAGTGCCGACCTTACGTCCCTACACTGTGCTGTCGATGTGCCTGGCAAGACCGGCGTTGCGCATGCAACTACCCAATCATTGGGCGAAGACGGAGATCTTACTTCTATCATTTGGGTCAATGCGGCGCAATTCGGCATAGGCAAGTTCCTCGCCAACTGCGATGCATGACAGCGACCCCCAATGCGTGGACCTGTCGAGTTTTATCACTTTATAAACACACACACACACACACACACACACACACACACACACACACACACACACACACACACACACACACACACACACACACACACACACACACACACACACACACACACACACACACACACACACACACACACACACACACACACACACACACACACACACACACACACAAATAATTTCTTGAGAAATGGAACCACAAAAAGCGAAGACTACAAGAGCACATACAGAGATTACAAGTTGCCGTTTTCTCTTGTGCCACCACACCAGGAAGCCCAGCTTCCTGAACTTCATAAGCGCTAAGTGCACTAAAGCGTGCAACTCACTTGGTAGGCCTGCGGGTAGTGCCTGCTTACAAAATGGCCATTGCTAGGGTCTCCCCAGTGCATACAAGGCTTTCCAGTTTCCGTAACATTCGCTGAGCCAAAGTATGTGCCGTCAGGTTTACGGCAACCTAGAATAAATCAATAAAACAAACTTTAGCCTAGTTGTCAAAGGTAAACTATTTCTCCCGACAAAACCCCCTGTGCCTTCGCCAGCGCTCACTTTATCAGTGCAGATTTCAGCGTTTTCGGGAATGCTCAAGAATAGGCATTCAGAAGCACTCTTTCATAAGTTACGAATGGCAAGCTTTCTTGAGTAAGTTTTGTGAGCTTTCGTGCAAATAAATGTCACAAACTTCTTCTTTTCTCCACACGTCTGGGTATTTGTGTCGTGTGTCATCGAAGAAGAAAATTAAGCTAAATGAAGTCAGGTTGAGCACTCACCGATGGGAAAGGCCGCCCTCTCGCATATGAATGGCAGCCTCTCTGAGCAGTGCACGGTGTTCCACCTGTGGCGCGCATCGTCGAGCAGTATTCCCTGGGAGTTTTCTTGGAACACTCTTTCCAGAACGAGGCACTGCGGCGCTGCGGTGGGATTGGTGCCGTGGCGTTGCCACGGTAGGTCTGCTGTCAGCTCTTGCTTACTCGCCTCCCACGTCCAGACGCCGTTGATTCGGGCGGCGTCAGTGTGCCAGCGGTCGAGCCCTCCAGGTAACACGAGTGCGCGCCATGGATATTGACGAAAGAACTCGAATGACCATGTTGCTATAGGTCGGCATGTATATATAGATAGCGCATGCTTCTGTCGAAAGACACTGGCACGATACAGAGCTTAACTTATATAAAGCACGGACGTGAACATCATACAAGACGAAAGCCACCGTGCAGAGCAGCGGTCCTCAGCTTTGGATGTGTCCGGAGTCCTTTCTGGACCAATGGAAGGACCCGTTGCAGTGCCGGAAGGGAGGGCAGGGATTACATAACGCAGGATGGTGTGTGAAATAGGTGGTGACCAAGACCAACCGAGGTGATCTTGCGTGGTCTGCTGGCATGTTACCGTGTGCAAGTCTAGGGACTGAGAATGATACGAGGCTAAACACAAAACTAGCCTAAGAAAGTAAAAGCAAACGGATTTTTTTTCCCGGGTTGGGTTTTGCGGACACCCATTTGAGAATCACTGAGGTAGAGCCTACCCACTTCGAAGTATGACGCTTGTAATGCGTTTTTCCCTCTCATGGGAATGTCCGCTGGTTACTTGAAGGGGCCATCTAACACTTTCCTTGCAACCGTCTTTTGTTTGCGGGTCGTGTATGGCTGGGTATAGCTTTGGCATAGGTCAAACGACCCATATCAATTGGTTTAATACATTAAGCGTGCAATTAAGTCACCACATCGCTGCCGACCGCATCAACGCATAGTGGCACTCGACAGAACTATTTCGGATGGAAGTGACGACACACTGCGCAGGGATGTGATAGGATGAAAGTAAAATTAAAGGTGGTCGGGGCATTACATCGGAGAAAACACAGTAGGATTTGGTTTTTTTTTCTAGCTTGATTTTTTTCTTTGAACGTCACAAAGAAATAGAAGCTGATAATTTACAGCAAGGCAAGTTCAGACTCCACGTTGTTTGTCGCTATGGAAACGGCCTCACCAATACAGTGAAAACTACAGGAACCACGTTGTGCGAACTTCCCCTACAGACGCTTCGAGCCAATTCTATTGACTGCACGTTATGTCGGACGTGGCTAGTGAAATGCGGTCACCTGACCCGGCGAAGCTCGAGTTGAGTGTCGGCCTTTTCTTTTGCTTGTATTTTGAATGTTGTCGGCCTAATAACTTCGGACTGCGGGCTTCCATCTCTGTCGTTTCTGAAGCATGTGTCTGTCTATCCTTCAGTCTACGCAACACGCTGATTAAAAGGGCGCTTCAAAAGTGTTAGAGGGCCCCCTTGAGAAGCGATACGGCTGGACTACGTCATCGGCGTCACCAGTCCTTCGGAACGCATGCTTTAACAGCTCACCTTTTTGAAGAGCTAGCAGCAGTTCAGATAGGAAGTTCTTCTTGAGGCTAGAACTGATGCTCACGAGTCGGGAACCCCTCGCTTCACAGAACAGCTTGGCTTCCAAGTGCGACAGACTCAGCGTCCCGATCACCAAGTGACACATGCCCTGGAATGGGTGCTCTCCCGGATTGCAGGCGGACGCTGCGGCACGGGCGCGCCGCGATGAGTCAACTTCAGCAACAATGGCACTGCTTCCCAACAATGACTGCGTCTCATTAACTCTGCTATGTGGCCTCTAGAGCGTGTTTTGCATTATGGCGCTAGAACCTAGCGACACTACCTTTCTCAAGAAGCACACCGATATTCGCCGCCAGCCAACCGGACCAACCGGAAGTTGAGATTCTGGACCGAAAGTTGTGGATGTATAACAATCTCTCTCCCCCGAAATAAAAAAGACAATCGCGGGTATGAGTCACGCTTAGAAAGAAAGAACGAAAAATTACGCGTGACGTATACACACACTGGACACGCGGGCATCAGCCACGGGTGTGACAACATGTGCTAGAATTCACCTAATGTACCCAAGTCAACGAGAAGAAATTTGCCACACTCCAGGGGCTAGCGCCATTAAGGATACTAAAATCGAAGATTAAGGTCGTCTAGAGTTTTGAACATTGCGTTACACTGAAGCTGGTTAGGTCCTGTACACATATTGTTCAATGTCTTATTAGATTTCCGAGCAGTGCTGCTAGGGTTTTATTTCGTGCACACGGGGGGAGGGGAGGTATGGTTGATGTATAACCCCCCTTCATGTATACGTTCGCACATATGTTTGTGTGAGCGCGTGTGCGCATACATACATACATACATACATACATACATACATACATACATACATACATACATACATACATACATACATACATACATACATACAACGGATCGGGGTTGGCCCCCCTCCCCGCCCCGCCTACGCCGAACCTTAACGCGATTTTTTTTCTCACATGAGATGCTTTTTAACGGGCGTCTTACCGGGATCGCGGTGGCAAGAAATCCTCATTCGCCGCGTGCTGGCGCACATGGTTCGTCGAACTACGCAGTGTGCCATACTGTTCGCCTCCTTCGGGCAGTCCACGTCAAATCCATGTCGAGCCGTCAACCAGGGGTATTTTCTTTGCACGTATTCTCCGCCTCTTGAGGGGAAAGAATATCGAAAACACAATAAAAAAATTGGCCGCGTATCTGCGTGCTTCACTGCAGATGTCTTCGAAAGACTATAGTCTTCTGCCGGTCGTACTACGCTGCGTGAGATATGGACGCCATCTGGCAGCGCCGTCGGGAAACATGAGCTTGTGCAGAATCTCTGGGCAACTGCCAGGTGGCAGCACCAAATCGTCGGCAGAGGCCTTTTTCGTGCATAGCGTCGCATTTTTAGCGCAGCCTAACAAACACTAGGGCCTTTAGAATTACGTATCTATGTATTTTCTAGTAAAAACACACCACCTAACACTTACGTATTGATGTTGCGCCTCAGATATGCGTAATATTTGCTTTTTGATCGACAATCTTCGCAAGTATGAACGCAGCTACCAGTTCAAGATGGCTGGGCGTTAGGTAAGTGCTTAAACTTTGGCCAGGTGGCTGAATCGTGTGACAGACAGACAAACAGAAAGACAGACCAAAATTCAAGTATCCCAAGAAAGACTATCGTCTTTAAAACGACGGGGCCTCGCCGTGCTCGCTGTCGACGATGGCTCGGCTCACCTGGTGAAGCCCATCTCGGCGCAGCTCATTGCCGTCAGTCGTTGGTTCCACGCGTCGCCGCAGAGCGACTGCCACTTCCCGGCGATTTTTATCTCCAAGAAGCCTTCGTGAGGCAGCCTTCCTCCTCGAAGACTGCAAAAGAAAACTGGGGTAGCTTATAGCCAGATGAATACAGATGCTTAAAGAAACAGCACCCCTTGCGATCATAGTATACAGATGCATACGATATGGTAAGAGGCATGCACTTATGCAATTGAACGTTAAAGAAAAATGTTGCGTAGCTTCACTAAACTTGACTTCATGAAACAGTCACCGCACTTGAGTTATTAGGAAGGAGGAGGAGGAAGGAAGGACGAAAGGCAGGGAGGTCAACCAGACGCGCATCCGGTTCGCTACCCTACTCTTGGAGACAGGGTTGAGGGATTAAAAGAGAAGAAGAGAAAGAAAGGGTGGAACGAATGTCAGAGGGTAGATCACGTGTGTCTGTCCATTGTGAGCGTACAGGCGGTCACTCAGCCCGGCCGAGTGTAAAAACTGAAGTGATTTATTAGCTGCTTAAACAAAGTTCAAGTCTTGTGCAGCAATTGCAGATTAACAGCACTACACGCATGTTTCTCTGTTTTCTTCTTTTTCATAGGCTTTGTTGTAGGGCTATTATTTCGTATGATAGTTCTTCAGATCGGACGAAAATTACTCCTTGGCACTTTCAATGGGATTTTCCGGTTAAGCTTTTATAAACTAGAAAAGTTTATCTGACTGCAGAAATGGTGTTGCTGCAAATCTCTGCAAAATTTGGATTTCTCTGTCGGTTTCTCTTTCTCTCTTAGAGCAAACACTAGGCAGCAAGCGTTGCTAAACGGTAAAACATTAATCAAAATCGTCACTGATGATGTAAAAAATGACGCCCCATTGAACAAACGTGCATTCTTCTCTCTGCAGAATGATCGCGTACATTCTTTTTGTATCGTCAGGCTACGTTGAACATTAATGCAGCGCATTAATTAACGAACAGAGTCAACGGTGCTCCACCGAGCTACTTACCGTATGGTATGATTCGAAGTCGGCAAGCTCGTGGTCCGCGCAGGGACGTTACCTCGCCGAGCTGTAGGCGCAAAACAGGCAACAAAATATCAAAACTTATTGTATAGTGCGGCGCAGCTACTCTGGACAAATCTTCCAAAGCCTGTTTCCTACACTTTGACAACATCGGCACAAATCTATGTTTGTTAGAGTAAAAGCTTGTGACCGATGCCTACAAGCGGGGACTGAGGCGCGCCCTGAATTAACTTCGCCGGACTCTTTATTAATGCTACGGCATCAAACTTTCAGTGCCTAAGCCCTCTCCTCCTCCTTCCCCCTCACCCTAAGAAAAAAGGACGAAGCAAATATGGAAGACGCACATAATGGTACTAATATTAATTGCTGGGGTTTTACGTGACGAAACTACAGTATATGATATTGAAGCGCGCCGTATTGCGGTGGGCTCCGGAAAGTTCGTTTTTTTTACGTGCGCTGGCATCGAGCAGTAGTATACGAGCATATGGCATTTTTACCACAATCGAAGCCGGGATTGAACACGGACCTCTCGAGTCAGCAGTCGAGCACCGTAAGCAGTGTACCAATACGGCGGCTTAGGTAGGACGCAGGTTAATCATCTATACGTATGGTCTCACAGTGCTCAACAACTGATTCGACAGCACTCCGTGTGCAATGCTGAGTTTCCCGATTGAAACAAAGAAAATAAATACTTTTACACGAGGGGAGGCACGAATATGATGAGCGCCGCCATCACAACCTACAGATTGCGCATTTTTCTCATATAGAACTTCACTCGCAAACAAACGGCGTCGGTGGCCTGGAGTTCCGTCCTCGTACAAACTAACGCTGACTTCACCGCAATTTTGTGCGCCTTGCAACACTGACACCGACTATATAGAGAGCTTGGGTTGCACCCAGTTCAATAAAAATTCTGCAGTTTCTACGTGGATAACGCTGCATTAACATCTTGATAGCGTGCAGATGGAGTTTCAAAGTATTCTCACGTGGTCGTGACGATGAAGGACGCAATAACCGAATGGTTGAAGAAAAAACCCTCTGATTGGGCGACCTTGCTCCCAGCAGCGCAAAGCGACTCTCACTGTATATACAATGATAGCGACGAGTACAACCGTCGGTCCTCGATAAAACTCATCGGCGGCGAAGTGCGATCGGCTCTTGTACACGCATCACATAACTTTTTAGTGCTTTTATCACTGATGCATGCGTATACATTCTAGAAGGCACTCATACATACTCGTCGGGCATGCGAAGTTTCTAGAAGAGTCGTGATTATTCGGCGAAGCTACATGCAAGTGAGGACGGGGCCCTGCGCCGAACTATAACGCACGTCACAAGAAAGTGAAACGGGCGGTCCCCGTGAAACAAAAAGAAAACACGTGCACGTTCTAGTACACTTCCGCTTTACCTCCTGTGGGATGGCCGCCGGTGGGCCGCACAGGTGGACGAGGAATCCTGTGCATGGCAATCTCGGCATGCCTGGGAGCTAGCCACTGGGCGAACCACGAAGGCCAACCAGCCCCAAGAACACCGAGGCGAGGTGGAAGGACCGGTGCATGATGGGGTTGCCGGCTTAGGGCGTGGTCTGTTCATTGTGAGCCCGCCATCAATGTCGGCCAATGGCAGGTTGGAGACGTGTCATTTAGAGAGAGAGAGAGAGAGGAAAATGAAGGTGCCACAGTGTGAATGCGAAAGATCCAGTTTGCATCTTATATCGGTAGAGAAACTCTGGAATGGAGAAAATTCGATGAAGGTAAAATGCAAAAAGAAAAAGAAAATGTTTAGTAAAGGTGGAATAAAGGAGCGCTCGCTGATTCGTGGGATAGAAGGCGTGAAGCGTTTTGGTAGTCGTGGACAGCACTTTTCTCATACTTTTGTTAAGTAGAAAATGATCACTTCGGCTAGCTAAAAAAAAACAACAACAAACGAAAACGCGGTTGATCACTTTGTCAGAGCAATCTGTGTAACACGAAAGTGAAAGCTTTCTTCGCGAAGTTGTGGAATGCATAAGCGGAAAGCTGGCGAATCGAGGGGCGGGAGATGGCTTGGGTACTGTGAACATGTGAACACGTTACATGTAGACATCAGCGGTACCTCGACACGGCACAGGTCTTCTCGACAGTTGTACACGAAAGTTTTCGAGCGACTCACATTGCTCTGGAAAAACTGAATTGCCGGCGCCAGAGCCCTGCGCAGGCCTGCCATACACAAGGATCGTCCGCAAATGGTGACGCCTTGAAAAGGAAACCGAACGGGTTGTCAGAGGATCCTTTTGTGAAAACACAGCCCACTGCAACGAAAGGCCAATCATTTGCTTGTCTACTGCCGTCTTTGCGATCTTGGAGCAGTGCGCGTCGCAACTCAACACACCTGGCCACGCGAGACAAATTTTGTAGCGGCCGCGTTCGTACCTTGCCCCTGGCACGCGCCATCACGACGCAGCCACGCAGCCACGGCCCTAACTTCCTCGGCGGTCGAGAAGCGTGCACTACCGAAGCGCTGACTGCCGGCGCGAATCAGCACAACGATCTGCTTTGCTCTATCTATCGTTCCTAGGTGGCGGTACCACCGCAGCGAAGCTAAGTGAACCAAGAGTGCAGTATAAGGGAGGCGATGCGATTTAAGGGCAATTTTTCTTGTTAAACACCATAGTTCACTATACTAAACACATTTGCTTTAACCAGACGACAATTAAATGCAACTTATAAAGGCTATAGTGAAGATATAAGGCCAATCTGTTCCCTGTATGAGCGATGTTGCGGTGGTGAATTGGTAAAACATCCAGCTGCTCTCGTTAAATCTCGGTTAAGGGTGGGTTCGAGTCCGCTTGAATAGAACTTTTTCAGATTGAATGAGAGTTCATTTTTTCAAATATCCACTTCCGTTACAGGAAGTGCGTCACTTCTTTCTTGGTGGACCCCGGCATAAAACACTTTCGTGTTAAAAGAAAGAAGAAAAAAGGAAAATATAAAGGAAACCGAAGACCTAGAGTATAGACACGAAACGACATCACCACGCACCGACTATTAGCAGCCGTATTTATTTTTTCTTCCTTAATAACCCGCGCGTTGCTTGTCCGAGCAGCGCTTGGGTATTGCATCGGGCGTGACATTTCTCGGATTTAGTGGAGATCGCCAAAATTTTACCCGAAAGCAACCAACGTGCGACGGCTTTTCTATGACCAAAATGGCCTGATTTCTCAGCAACTGACGCGGTATTAATAAATGTAAACGCTGTCATAGGTTGCGAGTTTCAAGTTTTTGTTAACAAAGTGTACAAGGGGTCATTTTACACAGTATGTTCTTACAGTCAGGCGACTGTGAGGGGACACCAGAAAGAAAACGCACATAGGCAAATGACAAGAGTAAGCAACATTTGTAAAGCCGAAATCCAGTCACAACAATATCAAAACTGTAAGAAAGCAATAAATACATACACAAAAGTAATGAACAGATCTATAAAAAGGTTGGCCTCCAGTGGCATTCAGTGTTCTCCATTGTTTTCAACGATTTATTCACCGATTCAAGCCTCCATTTTCGCCTGAGATTCTGTTCTGGTTTGTATACCAACAAAAAGCAATAATGCAATAAGTGTAATACAACTTAATAAGGACTTAATAGATATGCTAGTATTCTTTATGATGACAGAAGGAAGAATTTTAGATGTTTTTGAAAGTATACAGGTTTGATGACGGACCTTAGAAATGGGTGCCAGAGAGTTCCCTATTGGAATGGCTGTGAATGACAGGTTTTTCATGCCACAATTTGGTGCGAATAATAAATATATTAGTACAATAAATACCACTAAAGTTGGTGTGTGATATTTTTTAGTAACTTAAATTAAAAATACGACCGGTATAAGGTTCCCCCGACCGTCCACTGAAAACAAAAATAATAAATGAAGACGTTCTGTACGTTCTTGTGTGTCTGCTACGTCAACGAATGGACGCGCTTGCAGGAGTTATGTTAATTAATGGTCAATTAGCTAGTGACTCATAATAATAAAGAATATACGTGCCGATCTACTCGTCATTACGAAATCAAAAACAGCGAGGTAAATATTAAATATACAAGTGATATTTACTTTATTATTGGAACACAGCACATTGTTAGGTAGTAACCATACGTAGGTCCAAGGATGGGGTGAGTTTTCTCATTTAGAGCCAAATAATGCAATATAGTTTTGCGGCAAAAAACTTATGAGGCATGTTTTTGTATTGTAAAAGTTTTTCATAAAAATCGGCGATGATTATAAAAAAACATTTGAAATCTCTTCATTTTTGCTGTTTCTGCAGTGTTGGCGTATTTGGGGATTTTTTAATGAAGTGAATACTTCGTTTAGTCACATATTTTCTATTTTAACTTGCAGAAGACCTTTGGCAACCTCTACGGAAATATTTTCACCTTCACTGCTTCAGTTAAACCGCCATAAAATACCTCCAAAATCGGGGTCAACCAGATGCAGTTTCTGCAAAATGAAAGTTTGGCGATTTTTCAAAAACGGACCGTGGGCGAAGTAAATTCAACTTATCATATAGACCGAAAGTAAAACTGGCGTAGAATAACGAAAAAAGAATTTTGCGGGTACAATGTGCTAGTTTTAAAATTATAGACCTTCAAATTTGTAACATCTCTATCATGCGAAAGTGCTCCTTTGCACCTATTTTTTTTCTCGGAAAATTCCTGATAAATCTGCCAAAACGAAGGTTGATCTCTTTCTGAGAAGACATTTGCCCGCCTCATAGAAAAATTGCGCTGAAAAAAAGAAATAGTCGGGACCCCTCTTGTTATCTAAACACACCCTTAGACGCACAACTTCGGGAGATTACGAGCGAGCTTATCATAAAAAATTTCCTATTTAAAAAAATACGTGCGCTCGAAGAAATTTTTGTGTCGTCTTTCAGTTATTATTCATCGTAGCTTCTAATTTTGGCTGCCGTATCGCGGCAAGCGCTTGACGGAAACGCTGAGCGCAGAATCGATCCTAAATCTCGTACGTCGCGAGTCACTATAGCGGGCTCGTACAGAGCTCTTTGGGATCTGAAAATTTGCTACGGCTGTTCTAAATCTTTCTAATGTGCACTTAAAATTCTGGAACGCAAAACCATGGGCACAAAAAAACACAAATTTGTAGAACAACGAACGTAGCTATGGCGTGGGGTATATTGTGATAAGCGGAGGCGCTTGAACGGATTGTTATAAACGTTACGAATATACGCGAATGTAAAATCTTTTTACGGCGCTTGCAAGTTCTATGCGAACGTCATGTCCCTTTGCAGAGCATAGTAGTATCAATGCTGCAGACTGTTTAGCAAGTGCCTCAGTAACGAGGCGTCGGAAAGTTTTCATTTCTTTTCTCAGACAATCAAACGCCATGGTTTGTGTGCACCAGAACCAAGTTATACTTACCGCTTCGGCGTGGATGGTCGAAAGAAGGGATTAATGGCATTGTCCATCCGTCAGAGTCCTGCAATTAAATGAAGCATGCGCAACAGCAATGAGTTATGGGGTATAAAAGGCTATGGTAGTACTTCACGTGTTAGAAGTAAGAGATGGCAGTGATTATTGATAGCAACTAATATTTCTTAAGAGAAAAATTCCGCTTTTAAAAGTCAAGATGGAATGAAGAAATATTTTAATGAATCAACATATGTGAACGCATGTGCAAACAGAGTTTCGCGGGAAAAATCTAAAGCAAGAACGACAATCCTCGTACAGTGCACTCGCGGTGTCGAAATCCGCCTTTCACTTCTCACGCAGACGAGTCGTTAAAATGTCAGCTGAGCTTCGATAACAAGTAACTTCCGGCCTTTGAAATTCTCGACGTTGGAAGCGTCAAGACCACTTTTGCGGTGGCAGATATCGGTCGGGGGAAGATGGCGGACGATTGCTATTGACGGCGTGTTTAGGGTCATATCTCGAAGTAAAAATCCAGATTTAGCTGCTCCAAGTGGCACCACTGGTTCACAACAACAACAACAACAACAACATTGCAGCGCTCATAACCATGGTCCGATTATTTTCTGAGTTTTTGCGCCCCAAAACCACGATCTGTTTATGAAAGACGCCGTAGTGGAGGTCTCCGGAAATTTCGACCACCCCAGGTTCGTTAAAGTGCACTGACATCGCACAGCACACGGGCCTCAACATTTCGCCTCCATCTAAATGCAGCCGCCGCGGCCGGGATTAGTGATCCCGCGACCTTCGGATAAGCATCCAAGTGCCATATACACTAGACCACCGTGGCGGGGCAGCCAACAATCAAGACAAGCCATCTATAGCACACAAAAGACGACTGGCAATGCATACAGGCTTCCTAGAGGATTCAAAATGTCTCATTCAGCCTTGCACTGGAAGATATGATGAAATTTGCAGCGAATGATACCTTCAATGCGTACTGAAGGTTAGTTAGCTACTCCCCCGGCACATATGCAGTAACTGCCTTCTCTCTTCCGAGCAGAGGACACTATGGCGCATGAAGTATGTACTGGAGGTTCAGCAGCACAGCTCCACAGAGCTACTTCCGCCGACTTACTTGAAGTATAGCGCATGAGCTATCGCCACTTATACGGAGCCCGCGCAGCGGTGCGTCATCACTGATGGGACAGTGGCACTTGCGGTTCCACGTGCGAATTCGCACACCGTGTTGTCTTACGCATTGCGCATGACTACACCCCGTAAAACTGACTGTTTTTTATTACTGAGAATTGTTTTTATTGCTGACAACTGTTTTTCAACTCGTCACATGGATGAAGTCGCCACTGTGCCCTGCATGTTGCCTTCGGCAAGACACTGTCCGTCTAATCTTCACTTGTAGGCTATCTGCTACTGCATTAGAAAGGATGAGTGTGCACATCGAACAATAATCAACCATATACATCCACTGACAAGACGCGTCCTTGTTGTTTCATCATCATGCCAACCTCTTGCATCGACTTCGGGTTATCTAATGCTAGAAGAATCAGTTGTTGGGATAGTCGGTTAGGGAAGATAGAAACTAGCAAAAAAAAAAAACCTAAGTGCAGCTTGCACTAGTGCTGCGTTGGGCCCTTGCGCCGCCCACCTTCATCACTAGTGCAGTGCGCTGCTCTAGTGGAGCAAGTAGTTCCAGCCCATTAATACTAGTGGTCTGGAAGCGACAGACGAGCTAGTGTTCGGCCTAACTTGTTCTGATTGGCTGAGCTTGACCGATAAACAGCGTTGGTCTCACGGGACCACGTCACGTGGCGAGTTATTGCGTGCTCTTACGTGCCGGGAACACGTCACATGACTAGCTGTTACGTGATTTTACGTCGTTTTGGCGGGAACGCGTCACGTGACTAGACGTTACGTGTTTTACGTCGTTTCGTTCATGTCACGACAGCTCTTACGCGATTTCAAGAGCTTTCGGTGGCGTGACTATAGGGCTGTTACGTGGTTATACAAGCAGTATCTAAGCTAGGCGAGGCAAGGTGCAGCTGTGGCAGATGCTTCTATACGTCGTTGTTTCTCTATCTCGCGCTCTCTCTTTCTCTGTGAGTCTCCCTCTCTCTCTGCATGCAAATGGAGCTACGGCTGCGGGGATCAAAACCGCAACTTCAAGCGACGCCTGAAGTTTTCTGCACTTCACACGGTGCATACTGCGTAGCCATCGGGATCGTGCACCACATTTCTGCGAACGCTCCACCGCCTAACCAAAAGCTGAAACAGCTTCTTTGTAAAAATCAGCACAGGCGACATTCTTTGCCTCTTTCTTCTGCCGTCGTCTTAATTTTTTGGGCTAGTTCATCTCTTCCTTAGGGCTTGAACGCCAGCCAAGTCGAAGCTATCTTACATGGCAAAACTCCTGCGCTCTCGAGGCTAAAATTTCGTATAAAGGATGTGCCATGATTTGGACGTCTATTCGCTTTGGCGAAGATTCTGCTCAGTTTCTTTTGCAAAGTAATTTATACAGCTGTAATTTTAGAAATTAAAAAAAAAAGAATGAAGCAATTCCACCGGATAGGCTACGAACACACGCTGCTGGTGTAAACTGCCAATGTTTCTTTTCCTTCATTTTGCCTTGGTCATTATAGAATAGCCATCAATTGACGTTTTCGTTATTAGTTAACACATACATTTATTGTGTCATGAACACAAGCACGTGCTAATATGATATGAAGCAATTGCTCTTACTACTTATTTAAAAGAAATGTTTGAACGATTGCCTTCTTAAATATATTTGGGTTTTCGAAGCTTAATCTTACATTGACTCTATAGGGAGAAATATCCGCTAATTGTTGCGTAAAAATAAACCACTTTGAGCACTATACTGTGAGATTTTAGTAACGAGCTTCATTACGTTACCGCATACTGTTATGGAAGTAAAAAGCATCTTCAAGGCGATAAAGTCTGACATTAACAACAGGACTCGCGATATACGGTAGACGCATAGGGCACGTTAATGTCTTCGTTATGCAGAACGCGCCAGTGGTGCATTTAACAAGTAGTAACAGCAATCCAAACGGGAGCGGAGGAGACAGATGCAGCGGCGAAGGTAAGCTGGAAGACGAAGACGGCCAAACACCGAGCACATCTTCGAGTCTCCTTATGCGTTTGCTTGCGCAACATACATACTAAAGCATGACGACGTCTTTCACTTACGTCCGTTCCCAGCACGATGATCACCAACGTAATCCATTTCGCCAAAGACATGGCAACAAGAGATACGGGTATTCGATTTAAAGAAGTACCTGCGCCGTGAATGGGCTGGCTCCTTGTGAGCCGCGCTCTACGCGAAAAGGGCTCCGAGCTCTCCCCTGCAACCGTGGCGTTCAGTTATCGCTTCTCGCATGCGGCCCTTGCTTCAGCGAGGCAAAAGATACGTCCGAGAGCGCGGGTAGCACGTTTCCGTCAAGCTCGAGGAAAATACAAACAGAAAGAACGCGAGTCTTCGAAACGCAGTCTGTCGAGTCGAAACTTAATATCTCGGATTGGATTACAAGCCTCATCAGTCTGTTGATGCGAACGGTAAAGCAACATATTTGTTTGGTGTACAATGGCGCTCTAAAGGCGGCCCGATCAGGATAACAAGCGTTTCGTAAGAAAGTTTGCATCGCATCGGTATGTGCATGAGACGAGGTAAGGGTTGATGCACCATGCTTGCGGCACGGGCAACAACATCGCCAGTGAGTGTCCTGCGCAATTTACTGCGCAGGACGCTTACTGGCTACGTTGCGAGCTGTGTACTACATTACTCGATGTGTGTGAATTTCGTTCAGCCAGCAACTTAGGGCATGTTTATCGAATACGAGGGTTAGTCAAAAAATAAGCACCGTTTGCTTGTAAACGAAAATATTAGCATATGGTTTTCGTGTCATATTTAGTTTCGCACAACCCGCCTGTAATATTGTGTTAAGTTCCGAGCACCTGTCATAAACCTGTGCCAACTTCTATGATCCACCTGTTTGGAAGATTGCCGCGTGCTAATTGCCAGTTCACGACAACGCCAATTCCTATAGTGGCGGTCTTGATTTCGGGTGCTTTGGTGCAGAAGAATGATGTCAATGCGTTGAATGCTGTTTTGTTATTATTCTAGCGTAGGATATCTATATCCTGAAGCCCGCATCAGATAGTGAAAGCAACCAGTGCCCGTTTTGTCGATAGCAATTCGAAAAGGCTCGTTCACTTATGTTCTTTCTTGACGGGCGAGCATCTTCGGCATATACACTTTATCACAGATTGCGGTATCGTAACATGTAGTTTAAAATCGTGTAAGCAGATGAATGCCGCAAATGCCCCGCCGCGGTGGTCTAGTGGCTATGGTATACTCGGCTGCAGATCCGAGGGTCGCGGGATCGAATCCCGGCCGCGGCGGCTGCATTTCGATGGAGGCGAAATGTTGAGGCCCGTGTGCTGTGCGATGTCAGTGCACGTTAAAGAACCCCAGGTAGTCAAAATTTCCGGAGACCTCCACTACGGCGTCTCTCATAATCAGAGCTGGTTTTGGGAAGTTAAACCCCACAAATCAAATCGATCATCAATGCCGCAAACGAGGGAATTGATCTGTCCGGATCATAATCATCTATCACCTACAAAATCGTTATTTTTGGTTCACTTTAACAATTTCTTCGCTCCGAATAAAAGGCCTATAGCGACATCAGATGTTGATATAGCCCCTTATGATGTTGCTATAGTGCATTATCAGATGCACTCGCGCCACCATTTTCAACATGCGCACGTCATATTTCCAGTCACTGCCATAAAAAAAAAGGAAGAGAGAGAGAGAGAGAGAGAGCCATTTTCAGGAGATTGGGGTTGCGGTGAAACAGATATTCTTGCTGACTGCAGAGTAGTGCAGTATCAAAAACGGGAGAAGCGATAACATAAATTTCTGAGGTTTCATCAGCCAAAACCGCTACATGATTATGAGGTGCGATGTAGTCGGATACTCTAGATTAATTCTGGTCACCTGGCGTTCTTTAACCCCTCACCTATGTCTAAGTACGTGGCTTTTCTTGCATTTTGCTCCCGTCGAAATGCGCCCGTAAGGCCGGAAACAGGGGCTATCTTAGATAGGTAGATGGATGTTATGAGCTTCCACTTTATGACGGTCCGGTTACCCTTGCGCCAAGCTCAAAGTTTTCAGTTGGGCTAATGTATTGACTACGTGAATTAGGTCTGTTTTTCATGAAAAATTATAAGTTCAAAACTTCCCGCGTTTTACCATAAAGTAACCTTTGTTTTCACGTTTGTTTTTGTTCTTCCTCTCCACTTTTCCGTCACCATGCAGTCGTTAAACCGTCTTTAATTGATCTCTTTCGCGGCCTGGTGGACGTTTCCTGTGCTTTCACTAAAACTTAGTGCTTCATGTAGGCTAAACTACATTTGAATGGACGTAATAATAATAATAATAATAATAATAATAATAATAATAATAATAATAATAATAATAATAATAATAATAATAATAATAATCAGCCTATTTTAAGTCCACTGTAGGATGAAGGCCTTTCCCAAAGATTTCCAGATTGCCCTATCCTGAGCGAGTTGGTTTCACCTTATGCCCGCAAACTTCTCAATTTCATCGCTCGATCTAACATTTTGCCTGCCTCTGTTGCCCTTTTCTTCTCTTGGTATCCATTCCTTCGCTCGTAACTGTCCATCTGTTATCTGTCTTCCGCATGACGTGTCCTGCCTGGTTCACTTCCTTCTTTTAATTGATATAAGAATATCAGCTACTCCTGTCCATTCCGTGATCCATTCCGCTAGCTTTTTATCTCTTCACATTCGATATCACCACATTCGGCAAAAATATGTTCACGTCGATCCCACAGCAAGTACACTTATTTTTCGTCACTTTGAGTGAACGTTCTTCCTGTACAAACATCTGAGCACTTTGTCTGCCCACTCATTGTCTTTCATGTTCCTTAGTCTCACTTCGTACCTTATATTGCTTTGAGCTCGCCTTACAGCCTGTCCAGCCCATATAGTTGTTTACAGCCTGATTTGTCGCCGTTTTCCTGTGAGCGCCAATCGTGAGTCGTTTCGCAGCCCTTTGATTCACATGCACTTTGAAATTGTACTACCTCTTATTTCATGCACAACACTGAGTTTCCATCTGTGAGTCCCGGAACCATCCCACCCTTCCGGAAACCTCGAAGCGCCTCTTACCGACTGCATCCCCATAGGGTCGTGTGCTTCATTATTGCAGCGTCCATCTTCCCCTCCTTTTACTGTTATGGACTTTGCGTGTGCCTCCGTGTACCTGTTATACCCTCTTTTACCCTACTCCAAGACACTTGTATTCTGTAACCTTCGGAATTTCCTGGCCTTGTATTATTACCGCCTGATAGTTGACGTCATTGTGTACAACCAATCCGCATGTTGAAACAGCGAATCCAAGTCCTAGATATTCACCTTCCTGTCCGCGTACGTAAACCAGACGCTATATATCGTCTTGGCTGTCGCCAAATAGGGCAATATCGTCAGCATAATATAAACCTGGAAGACGTTGCTCTATCACCATACCGGTCTACTTTTGTGACAGAATAAAACCAATGTTGCTGCTTTCTAGCGCGCTTTCCACAATGTAAACCATGAATAAAGGCGCTGATAACGGACATCCCTGCCTCAAGCGCCTGCTTATTGCAGCGTTTTCGTCGGCAGTCAATCCTTTACATTCTACACATTCGTGCTGTAATTTCTCGGTATATCTCCCTCGAAAGCTTTATACGGTCGTCTCCTATGCATCTTCGACATATACAACGTCCCGGTTCACGTTGTCGTATGCACCAGTTACGTCCAAAGAAGCCACCTAAAAAGTTCTGTTTTCTATTCTTGATAGATCCATACACTGCGTGAGACCAAATATGTTATCTTGAAAGCCACCTGCTTATTCAAATCCCCTTCTGGAGTTCTCCCAGAATATCGCTTTTTAATCCGTTTGCATATTTAACTTGATTGCTTGCCTAGTTAACATGTTAAGTGCCGCCGTAACGGTCCATGAGTCAATTTTGTCTTTCTCTTCCTTGGCTTTATAAATTAAGTTCATTCGACTTCGTCGCCAACTGCCCGATATTCGCCTCTCTTGTAAGCTTTTTTCTACTGCTTTCAATAGCGATTCTTTACTGTTAACTCGTAGTTTATTATTCAGGCTCATGAGAACTAATCACAACCCCGTGACTCTGCGCTTTGCATTTTTTTCTTCCACTTTCTTCCATTTAAGTTCCCAAGCACTAGCTCTTTTACCGTTCCGTTCTCTTTCACACCTGTACTCGCGCGGGATTTCCCATATCATTCCCTTTAATGGAATCGGACGGAATAATCGAATTACACTTTTAGGACGTAACTCAGCGCTCCTTACCCGTCCACTTTCTGTACTCGTTCATTTAAAACATTTCGTTGTACTGTTATAGACTTCTTACCTAGCTAGTCTCTGTGGCCCCAAAATACGCTGGGGGCTATCTCCCTCTCATCTGACGCCGAACGGTAACTTTCACTTTTTCTATTTGCTCTTACTGACACGCGTACCTTCGCATTTCTTGGCGAACTTGAGTCAATTTGAATCTATCTATCTATCTATCTATCTATCTATCTATCTATCTATCTATCTATCTATCTATCTATCTATCTATCTATCTATCTATCTATCTATCTATCTATCTATCTATCTAACCGCCTACGTCTCAGTGCTCTCCTGGTCGTCTCGTTCACCATGGTATACCCCGATATTTTGGATATGGTATAAATATATGAAGAACATGACCGATCTTTACGTAACTAAAGCGATATACTCGTAATATACGTCACGATTGACGACACTGCAATCACTTGTGGCTCATCGCAGTAGAGTTCGGCCCACGGAAGCGGGTATGCGCCACAGGTGTTTGAATTTTATAAAACCTATATCAGCCAAGGATCAACTAAAATAGACATGCGGTACATAGACATATGAAGCGCCGCGACTGCGGGGATCTAACCCGCAGCTTCGACCGGCGCCTCCAAGATTTCTGCACCTCTCCCGGGTACTCTGCCTCCAGGATCGGCTCACATTTCGCTGTTCGCGGTTGACACAGGACAGCCGGCTCAAAGAGCTCGGCTTTTACGACAAGGAACACCGTTAGGGGCAGGTTGCGATTGAAATGACGTAACAAGCACATAGACACACGTGCAACCTACCAAGCTTTAGGACGGTATCGAACACGGGCCCTCGAGATGCCAAGCGAGCACGCTACCACTAGGCGACGGCCGCTTTTCCCGCTTGGTATATATAGTAAGTAAACCTATAGCACCAGCAGTCGTAACAATGGTGCATGCGTATCGTGAATTCCGCTTCTAATGGGTGATAAGCTCTATCATAACAACACATGCGTTCTGCGACCATTCGGTATGCTTTTGTGCAAGTTCGCTCGATCACATAGGAATACCACAACGAACGATGCTTACGATAGCACATCAACGCACCGTTTAGGGCATTTTTCTTCGACGGAACAGATGTCTCCGCTTTGGACTGACGTGACTTCCAACTTTACATCGTACCTTTAGGTTCCATTCAGTCGCCACGGGGCTGTCGACGTCACTGGTTAGCCGATGTTATTAATACTCATGAACGGGTGCGCGCGCTTTGCGCAAAGACCTTGATCCTGCTCGTAACAGTTGGACTGAATGCCAAACAATTCGTCATAGGCAATTCTTCGCATGACACTGATCCCCACAGTGCGTGGGATTTGCAGGATTTTATTATTTTTTGCTGTCGAAATGTATTACCTATTTCTTGTCGACTTCGTCCTGCGACGTCTGTCTTTTTTTCTTTTGCCTCTCTATGCTGCCGTGATGCTTCTAAGTCGTTTCTTGATCCCACACCTAATTTCCATATTCCACCAGATTTTTGGCTTTCTCTTTCCTTTCCAGTGGTCTTTTTTTTTTTTGCCTTTCCTTATTTCTTTCGGGATTACATGCTCAAGCTAGCTATATATTCCAATGCTTGCCCGGTATTTCACCGGTTTCCCTCTCAAATCTTGTCGTTATATGTTTTATTAATTTTTCATTTAAATAAGTGCTTCTGAGCTTTGATTCTATACTTTCTTTTCCAGTTACGTACCCCTTCCCACCCACAATGTGATCAGTTTCTAAGCAGCTACAGCCTTTATCGTGTATTCCCATTTTTTTCTCAGCTTGTCATGAATTACGTCGGTTGTGAAAGAATATTGAATGGTCCATTGTCTATTCCCAACTTTCCGCGCGAGCTTCCAACCGCATTTAAGCCCTGCATTAACGGTATTCAAGCTATTTTGCGCGCAGGCATCCCGCATAGACTCCCCATTAGTGTCTGTATATCCATGTTCCTCAACGGGATGCTTTCGGCCCTATTACCAAATTATTTAATATTCGTGCTCATGCAGTCAACTGTCTCCTGATTGTTCCCTCTGCAGTTATTTACTGTCCGCAAATATACTGCCCCCAACCGCGTCTTCTTTCCACGTATACTGTGCCTGAAACCATTGATTGGATTTCTGAGGTGTTACGTCCCAAAACCACGATACGATTATGAGAGACGCCGAAGTAGAGGGGTCCAGGAGTTTCGACCACCTGGCTTTTATTAACGTGCACTGACATCGCACAAGTACACGGGCCTCAACATTTCGCCTCCATCGAAATGCAGCCGCCGCAGCCGTGATTCGATCCCGCTACCCTCCGATCAGCAGTCGAGTACCATAGCCACTAGACCACCGTGTCGGGGCGTACCTAAAAACAAGAGATGCATATTCGTAAGTTCGCTTCGCGCTAATCCACTTGGCGCCCGGATAAATTTGCCTTCCGAATCCCTCATCTCTCATTTCTGAGTTTGTCGTATTGCACTTTTCCCAAATGTAATTCATATATGGAAAGCACCGCCTGTCGCTAACCACCCGCAGGTGCCGTCCGTCATCGTTTGTCGGTTGCCGAAAAACAGTCACATCTCAGCACATCATCAGCTGCTTTCGCTGCTGACGTTCCGCGATGCCTTACCACTGCTGAGTGCTGCTTTGCAAGCAACGAGCACATTGTAACAATATATGCCTGGAACGAGGTAGCACTGCTTTTAAACAAATCATTAACGTTAAGACTGTTACAACTTTCACTCCCCTATCTGACGAGCTCTGGTAACGTTTCCAACAAACCGGCGCAACCAAAAGGCCGCGCCGGACATCCGTCCGAAGGACTCGCAAATCATTTAATCGGCAGTATAGCGGCGGGCGGTGTGAACAAAGAGCGTGGACGTAATCAACGCGAGCATGTGGCTCGCGCTTACCGGGAATTCCTCGTTGGGAAAAATTGTAAGCTCCTATCCCGATCACCAAAGAAGTTTCACGGGTTATACAATCATTTTAGATAGAGATAAAGACCCGCTGCTGCCTTCATTGTAGGGCACGTGCGGTCCCGATAATCTGGAAGCAACACAGACCTGTTACTGCTCTGTTTCGTGCGGATAGGAGCCTATGGTCCGTCTAAAAAGGTTGTAAGGTGCTTGGTACTCCGCACCTATTTAATAGTCTGTAGTCTCGTTGGTTATCAGAATTCACCAGACAAATCCCTCCACGAACTATGAACTGCCATGCACCCCCATTCACCGTGATTATACTAAATGCCTTGATTACTTCAAGCCAATTTTTGATGCCAAACGTCAATTCAGAGGGAATTATTTTCAATGCAAGGCGTCTTTTGTGGCTCGGAGGTTTGAGTTTCATGTTCTATGCCTACATTAAGCACGGTATCCGTAATTGTCCACAGTGAGCTTTGGTTCACGGTGTGTTTGTAAAAGAGGAAGGCTGAGGAGGGAGTTCCTATGAGTAAAAAGCCGGATGACGAATGTACTGTCAACTTTCGCCCTTATATCTCGTGAAGTAAGCGATAATATCTCATGGAGCGCGAGTCCAACGACACGTGCGAATTTGTGCTTCATTAATTAGTGCAGCGCGTTGACTTAATACCTAAAATTAGAATTTGAGGCAGCGCGTGACTCCATAATGGAAATTTAGTTTTGTTCTTTAATCCCTTGTCCATGAAGCTCGTGTGCTCAAATTTACTCAATATTACCTGTACTACCTTCCCCATTTCCCAATTGAAGCGTCATGTTAGTCCCAGCCCAGACATGTCTACCACAATCGACAAAAATGTTCTTTTTTTTTTCGTTGATAATATCTGTTCCAACCGTGTTGCTACACTATTTCCCAATCACTGGGCTACAATATAACAACGGTGCGATAACTGCAGAAAGCACCTTGTCGTGCCTTTCGAGTTTCACCGCTATTTTCCTGTTAATCCATTGCTTTTTATGTCCTTTTCTCGTAGAGTCGTGCGACTGGTTATTTTGTCAAAGGCTCGCCCGCAGGAGGTGTATCGCTCGTCGAAACGTTTCCTCTTGCCCTTTTGTGTAACAATGGATAGCACATGTACTCCCGTGCGGTAACAATTCCGCTGACGTAAGGTTTGGTGTAAGTTTTTCTTCTTCTTATTATTAACGAGCCTAACAACGAAAAGAACAATGCAACAGGAAGAGATCGGAGACGGCTGTTATGGAAACATGTGCGGGCACACTTGCGTCGCGCTTGCGCGTTTAACTCGCACTAGCTAGTATTTCTAATCCGGAACAACTACGCAGCCAGCGAGAATCCGTATTCTTTTGGCCATCTTTCTTCGCGATTTTGACTACTTTATACAGGTGTGTCTTTATACATGGACACGCGTTCTTTATTGTTTCCCGTCGTTACGCGTTTCTTCATTGTCCCTGTATTCTCTGGAGACATATACGACTGCCGTCTTATACGTTACGTTTAGGCGAATATATTACAACGTCCAAGTGTCCGTAAGAAATCCATAGTCCACTTACATACGACCTGTTTCGTTACCGGATTGGTGCTTAGGAGCGTGGAACCCCTGAATGTAGTTAATTTACTCATTTGCAACAACCACGTGCGACTGTAACAAAAAATGTTGTTTTTGGGCGTGCTGATGCGTCTTTAACAAACGGGAAGGAACTGTGCAAATAGACGACCGCATAAACCAAACACAACAACGAGCGGAGACTTGCAACTGAATTTTATTTCATGCTGACCATATAAAAATGCATCAAAAGTTGCGACACTGAGCTTGTGAGGCAAAACACACCTCCTTACTATGGTCATCAATAAACTTAATCTCACCGCTGTACAAGGCTCGAAGTGTCACACAACCAAGGCCCTTTTTCTTTATATAGTAAGCCTCGCCTAACTTCCTTACTGTGCTATCGCGGCACCGACACAATATTTTGACATCATACAGTAGTCGCTTGCCTGTGCACGCAGCGCATTGAACGGAAAGATGCTTACACGTGTTGTTAATTATCGACAACTCATGCACACGCAACCGCACATTCACACATCTTCCAGTCTGCCGTACGTAGCTTTTGCCGCAAGATAGATGCATCTCAAATACCGCGCCAAGATTAGAGTCTACGTAGAGGAATCATTGATGTACTTTTTTCAGAGCTCTCGCAACCTATTCTGGCCTATTCCTATGTGCAAGCACAGTCCAACAAGCTTGTCAGGCGCTGAAAACGCTACCTCCACTCCGCATCTTTTCCCAACCTTCTTTAGGTGATGGGAAGTTTTGTGAACATAGGGCAACAGTTGTAATTTTTTTTTTGTCTATACGTTTCCTTTCAGTTTCAGCATTACTGTTTTCAACCTTTATCTTCTTCGATGTTGCCTCCGCCACTGCTGTCATTACCATCTGTGGGAATCCAGCTTCCTTTAATCTAGCAACCTGCGCGTGCGGTCCTCCCTGTGCATACCGTGTGCGCGCACGTTTGTTCTAGGCTGAGCGGAACACTGGGTGGCTATTTCCCGCGTCATCTTCTTCGAACGTGACGAGTCTTACGGCAACAAAGTCTTTTGGAACCTAGGATTATACTTCCAGTACACATAGTCGCCAAGGAAGGTCTAAAAACCGAACTTGTTCATCTTTTGTTGGTTCGTGAGTGAAAGCTAACTCTTTGCCATGGCGCTGAGAAATGTTAAGTAGATCTGCGATAGCGTCGTCGTACGTGGAAGTGTCAAGCTTAAAGCTTGAGAAAATCGTTAAAGCAAGTAAACACAATAAAACATTGCCACGGTCGAAATGACCGCTCTGTCAAATTCCGTTAAAAAAATATTGCATGAAAAAGGAGCAACGCACGAACCTATGCAGATGCCGTGCTTTTGTACATAAAAACGTTCTTCAAAATCGATAAACTTCGAGGTAAAACTCCAACAGAGGTAAAATACCAACAGAGATGGAAAACCGCGAACATCCAACCCGGCATAATTCTGAAGAAAACAAAACAAAACAAAACAAAACTCGCCATTACATTCAATACAGCTACGAACAGCCTTAAACAAGGGTGCGTGTCGGACAGAATAAAAACAACTCTTCTCTGTCAATCGAAAACGCACCACTAATGGAGTCACTCGATTGCACAACACTAATAATATCCAATGAGCTTTTTCCTTCTAACGGGTCGTTCACGTCATGGTACGACAGACACGGTCTGCAAAAGCCTGCTAACTTGATTCTGAGAATGTCCTTTTTCACTCACTATACACCGAAAAGGAATGGTTTTCTTGTGTGTCTTTGCCGTAAAGAAAACGTTCAAGCAGTCACCTTTGCTGTTGTTGACAGAAAATACATGACGCGCAGCTCCACTTGGAGACGGCTAGTAAAAAAAAAAAAGAAGTTATATGTGTTTCATTAGCTCAAGTGAAACGTAGTTAGCGCGCATATGCGTGGAACAAACCACGTATGATTGAAACAAGTGTTGTAAAGAAAGTTTCGGTGGTTATAGTTTGATTGATTGATTTGTGGGGTTTAACGTCCCAAAACCAGCTCTGATTATGAGAGACGCCGTAGTGGAGGTCTCCGGAAATTTCGACCACCTGGGGTTCTTTAACGTGCACTGACATCGCACAGAACACGGGCCTCAACATTTCGCCTCCATCGAAATGCAGCCGCCGCGGCCGGGATTCGATCCCGCGACCTTCGGATCTGCGGCCGAGTACCATAACCACTAGACCACCGTGGCGGGGCGTGGTTATAGTTTAACTATAGTTCTAAGTAGTCGTTGCTTTTTAATCCTGTGTGACAGCGCTTTACATGTATTGTGTGGTAGTATTCTTGTGGAAATAGTAGGTTCATTTCGTGAAATAGCCATTTTGAATATAAGCTATTTGTACTCTTATATTTCGTGAAAGATGGAGACGGTGACGCTTAAAATTGCACCCACACATTTTCGGTGACAGAAGGAGACTTGCACGAAGTTTTTTCAAAAATCAGGACTGGTTCTTTTTTCTTCTTGATTGTAATATGTGAGATAGTTTTGAAAGAGAACTAGCTGAATTAACCGTTCTTTTCTTTTTCTCATTTCCTTATAGATATTCATCGTTTCAATCACTCACTCAATCGGTCAATAATTATTAGTCGTGGAAAAAAATAGCACACTGCAGGCAAATGGGCAGGAGGAGGTTTCAAGGTTACAGACTGCAGATGGGACCTCCCATGTTAATACACTGTGAATAGCAAGTCTTTTTTAAAGTGTTATTAGTACCAAAGACATTATTAAATGTTTAAATCAATACGAAGAAAATTTTGTACATACAAAGCTACTTAACAAATTTAGCGGAACGCCACATTTATACATTGAATAAGCGCATTTTTAATTTATGCTTAAAAGCGGGTATGTGCATTTTTTACTTTAGTTGCCGTGATAGTGATTTCCATAGTGAAATATATGAGAAAACAACGCTCATTTTGCCATCATTAGTACGAACTCTAGGTAACAGGAGATCATTATGGACCCCATATCTAGTTCCATTGGGATTACACAGCAAGATGGCAGAAAAAAGAGCCAGGCCTGCGCGGAACCGCAGGACAGTGACAGCGTAAGCTGGCGGAGCGACCTTCTTAGAGGCCATTTTAAACGCCTGAGGAAACTAGTGCAAGTAGAGTTGGTAGGTATCCCCTCCGCCATAACTCTTATCATTTCGCCAAGCAGGGAAGTACCCACTATGCCATAATTCCTGCGGTATTGTAACGTGCAGACCTGTATAAATGCACATTTTAGAGTCTCTTGGCGTCGTTTTCTTGAGAACGAACCGAACTCTCGGCCCGACGTCGACGGCGAGCTGCTGTTAAGGCTTTTCTCTGCACAGCTGTCTGTTGTGCCCGACGTTGCCTTGCTGCAGCCGCGTGCGTAGCTCTGCGATTCGCTTCTTCATCAGCGGTCCGCACCTTGCGAGAAGGCGCCATCAGGTATATCGAAGAGCCAGTCAGGTTGCTGAAAGGGCTGCGCACGTCGCCTGCCGCGTGATGCATGGCACGATACGACAAAACGTTCAAAAGGTAGCGCTTCGTAATAATGATAACGGAATTTGAAGAAGATTGTTTCATAATGATGATGTTGATGATGCCTCTGTAATGGGTTCCGAGCCACAAACTATGGGCAGCCCGTGTTCTTTCAAATCCTTTAAAAAAAAGGCGGCAAATGACACAAGGAGGCAGTGAACAACCGAACGCGGCGTTATGTGTCATTCACTTGTGCCGTGTCCTGACGTCTTTTTGAGTTATGGATGTTACAACTCGCTCACTTCAAATGATCTCCGTTAGCATCCACTTTCCCCTTAGACCATTGTATCTGCCACTAAATTACATGAATGGATCCTCGGCAGACGTTATACCTGTGTAGGTATATTGGCGAAGATTTTTCGAGCACAGGCGTGGCTCAGTGGTAGAATGCTCGAATGCCACGTAGAGGATGTGGGTTCGAATCCACTCAGAGGACGTGGTTTGAATCCTCCTCGGTCCTTGTTGTTTTTTTTTCTAAAATTTGCGCGATAGCGGTTACGGACACCGGCGGCGGCGGACAACTAAGGCGCAAAAACGGCCCTTGTTGTGATCTCGTAACAGCTTACGCTGTAAAAATTTCACCAATTAGGGCACGATGAAGAACCTTAAGAAGCAAAACACACGTATTGCAAGTAAGCAATTAACAAATGGGTGCTATGTAAAGCTGCACAAAAACATCATGTGATGGCGTCTGACGTGGGGATGTTGCCAATATTATCATCTAGATTTGTGTTTATTTCAAGCTTCTCGGTGAACTAGCACATACAACCCTGACGCACCAAAGTTACAATACTTTTCTCATGTAGATCACGTTTCGGATATCTTAACCTCTGACATTTCGTGAGCCAAGCAAACGGTGACACCTAATATCGCATCCATGCTTTGCCGGACATAATGGAACTCCGGTAAAATGTTTTGGTGAAAAATGGGGCCGGGTATTTTATCTTATTTTTATTTTGAAGTTGAGATTGTCAGAAAACCTTGCTGATTTAACCATTTTTCTTTTTTCTTCTTTGTTGTAGGAGGTCTGTGTTTTGCACGAATGTTGCCGCTATAACACTCTGTATTCGGCATTTAGTTCAAGATTACCTCTGCAACAGAGAGCTCATCATGGTGCATCAAATTTGCAAGACTTTTGTACATTTGGAACATGTTTGGGATTTCTTTGCGCTTTATTGTTTGATGTACCGCATAACGATTCGCAGTCAAGCCTACTAGAAGGACCGGAAAAGGTTTTCAACACTTTTCTAGACTGCTTTTAATTCGGAAACTTATTGCTGTAAGCAATATCAGCCCGCACACACACACACACACACACACACACACACAAACACACACACACACACACACACCACACACACACACACACACACACCACACACACACACACACACACACACACACACACACACACACACCACACACAGGGTGAATATTTAACACGACGGGAGCGTCCTGTTAAATCTGTATCCTGAGTGGGTTTTCGTTTTCTTAGTGTTCCGTGTGAACTACCCAGAAGCCCACTGCTAAGCCATCACGAAACTGCTAGACCCCATTTATCGTAGAGCTGTTCTAAGTCGAACCTTCGCCGTCCGCCGGGGTCACGCGGGAGAGAAAAGCTGATCCGCCCTTGTACTACGCCCACTACTTCGTGATAGTGAATATGCGAAGGACCATAGGTCGGCGCACTCACTCATGAGTGCACTCACTCGCACTCACTCGCACTCATTTCACAGACGTGAGTGCGAGTGCGAGTGAGTGCCAATGAGTGTGAGTGGAAGTGAATGCGAGTGCGAGTGAGTGCAAGTGAGTGTGAGTGGAAGTGAGTGCGAGTGCGCGTGAGTGCCAGTGAGTGTGAGTGGAAGTGAGTGCGAGTGCGAGTGAGTGCCTTTGAGTGTGAGTGGGAGTGAGTGCCAGTGCGAGTGAGTGCAAGTGAGTGTGAGTGGAGGTGAGTGCGAGTGCGAGTAAGTGCTTGTGAGCGTGAGTGGAAGTGAGTGCGAGTGCGAGTGAGTGCAAGTGAGTGTGAGTGGAAGTGAGTGCGAGTGAGTGCCAATGAGTGTGAGTGGAGGTGAGTGCAAGTGCGAGTGAGTGCCTTTGAGTGTGAGTGGAAGTGAGTGCGAGTGCGAGTGAGTGCCAGTGAGTGTGAGTGGGAGTGAGTGCGAGTGCGAGTGAGTGCAAGTGAGTGTGAGTCCTCCTCGGTCCTTGTTGTTTTTTTTTCTCTAAAATTTGCACGATAGCGGTTACGGACACCGGCGGCGGCGGACAACTAAGGCGCAAAAACGGCCCTTGTTGTGATCTCGTAACAGCTTACGCTGTAAAAATCTCACCAATTAGGGCACGATGAAGAACCTTAAGAAGCAAAAGACACGTATTGCAAGTAAGCAATTAACACATGGGTGCTATGTAAAGCTACACAAAAACATCATGTGATGGCGTCTGACGTGGGAATGTTGCCAATATTATCATCTAGATTTCTATTTATTTCAAGCTTCTCGGTGAACTAGCACATACAACCCTGACGCACCAAAGTTACGATACTTTTCTCATGTAGGTCACGTTTCGGATATCTTAACCTCTGACATTTCGTGAGCCAAGCAAACGGTGACACCTAATATCGCATCCATGCTTTGCCGGATATAATGGAACTCCAGTAAAATGTTTTGGTGAAAAATGGGACCGGGTATTTTATCTTATTTTTATTTTGAAGTTGAGATTGCTAGAAAACCTTGCTGATTTAACCATTTTTCTTTTTTCTTCTTTGTTGTAGGAGGTCTGTGTTTTGCACGAATGTTGCCGCTATAACACTGTATTCGGCATTTAGTTCAAAATTACCTCTGAACAGATGAGCTCATCATGGTGCATCAAATTTGCAAGACTTTTGTACATTTGGAACATGTTGGGATTTCTTTGCGCTTATTGTTTGATGTACCGCATAACGATTCGCAGTCAAGCCTACTAGAAGGACCGGAAAAGGTTTTCAACACTTTTCTAGACTGCTTTTAATCGGAACTTATTGCTGGTAAGCAATATCACGCCGCCTGCCCGTCACCTTCACACACACACACACACACACACACCACACAACACACACACACACACACACACACACACACACCACACACACAACACACACACCACACACACACACACACCACACACACACACACACACACACACACACACACACACACACACACACACACACACACACACACACACAGGGTGAATATTTAACACGACGGGAGCGTCCTGTTAAGTCTGTATCCTGAGTGGGTTTTCTTAGTGTTCCGTGTGAACTACCCAGAAGCCCACTGCTAAGCCATCACGAAACTGCTAGACCCCATTTATCGCAGAGCTGTTCTAAGTCGAACCTTCGCCGTCCGCCGGGATCACGCAGGCCGGGAAAAGCTGATCCGCCCTTGTTACTACGCCAACTACTTCGTGACCGTTGAATATGCGAAGGACCATAGGTCGGGCGCCACTCACTCATGAGTGCACTCACTCGCACCTACTGCACTCATTTCACAGACGTGAGTGCGAGTTAGAGTGCTAGTGGCCAATGAGTGTGATTGGAAGTGATATGCTAGTGCGAGTAAGTGCAAGGAGTTTGAGTGGAGGTGAGTGCGAGTGTGAGTGAGTTGCCCGTGAGTGTGAGGTTGGAAGTGAGTGCGAGTGCGAAGTGAGTGCCTTTTGAGTGTGAGGGAGTGATGCGAGTGCGCGTGCGTGACGTGCAATGAGGTGTGAGTGCAAGTGATGAGTGCGAGTGCGAGTGAGTGCAGTGAGTGTTAGGGAAGTGAGGGCGAGTGCGAGTGAGTGGGAAGTGAGTGCGAGTGAGTGCCAGTGTGTGTGAGTGGAAGTGAGTGCGAGTGCGAGTGAGTGCTTGTGAGTGTGAGTGGAAGTGAGTGCGAGTGCGAGTGAGTGCCTTTGAGTGTGAGTGGAAGTGAGTGCGAGTGAGGGCGAGTGCGAGTGAGTGCTTGTGAGTGTGAGTGGAAGTGAGTGCGAGTGCGAGTGAGTGCAAGTGAGTGTGAGTGGAGGTGTAGTGGAGTGCGAGTGAGTGCCAGTGAGTGTGTGTGGAAATGAGTGCGAGTGTGAGTGGAAGTGAGTGCGAGTGCGAGTGAGTGCAAGTGAGTGTGAGTGGAAGTGAGGGCGAGTGCGAGTGAGTGGAAGTGAGTGCCAGTGTGTGTGAGTGGAAGTGAGTACGAGTGAGAGTGAGTGGAAGTGAGTGTGAGTGCCAACGAGTGAGAGTGGCATGTATGTATGTATGTATGTATGTATGTATGTATGTATGTATGTATGTATGTATGTATGTATGTATGTATGTATGTATGTATGCATGTATGTATGTGTATGTATGTATGTATGTATGTATGTATGTATGTATGTATGTATGTATGTATGTATGTATGTATGTATGTATGTATGTATGTATGTATGTATCCGTGGCCGTCTCGTTAATGGATTGTATACGAAAATCGCTATGCCATATCAGTGAATGACGAATAAAATGACAGGTCATAATATGAAAATCATGACATGCATGATTTACATGAAACGGTCTTGGTGCTCTCCTGGGCCGTTTCGTTAATGGGATGTATACGAAAATTAGTATGGCACAACATGACTGCATGACGAACATAAATGACAGGTCATAACATGAAAATCATGACATGTATGTCATGAGCGACCTGATTTACATGCCACGGTCTTGGTACTCTCCTGCCCAGCTAGCATACAAAGGATTTATGACGACTTCGAAACGGATATCCGAGACGTTAACGTTGCAGACGGCACGCGTAAGAAGCCTTAGTCCTGCATGCGTCGTCTACCGTCTGATGTCCGGCTCGTTGCACATGCGTCTTCAAAAAGCTGGTCTTTTCGACGGATTCGAGGAGACTCCAATAATCCCATTTTCCGGCGTTTCTGAATCTGTTCAAAGACTTGCACGTACGTCATCAAAAAGCTGTTCCTGAAATGTTAGCCGTAATCTGAAAAAGAAGCAGGAATCGTGCTCGGGAACGGGGCCCGCCCACCAAAATTTTGATCTGGTTGCCACAACCAGAATATGTAAATGATAATCTGACCTCAGAACTAACGCCTTAGGGGTTCAAATGACGCCAAGGCATTTTTTGCACCCCTAAGGTATTAACTCTGTGGTTCTGAAGGTGTCAACGGGGTAATAATTTTGGGGGGCACCCACGATCCACGGACGTCGACCCTGCCTTATGGTAGTAGCCGCGACCTGCTATGTTACCAGCTGCACCATAAGGTTTAGGTTGCTGCAGAGTGGGCGTTAGTGCCAGCCCAGCTGAATACTTTCGTCCTAGGAAGAAGTGCTGGTGTCGCACTTGCGTGGAACTTTTTTTTTTTTCTGGTGTGTCAAAGCACCAGCATTGAGTGCAACAGAGCAATAGTGCATTAAGGTAGGCACACAGTTGATGGCAAAGGCTTCATCAGTCTTAGCATTTAGGTCACAATTAGTTGTCATGCATACAAAAATCAATGTAGCTTGTACTTTGTAAGGTATGAAGCAAATCTACCAAAAAAAATAGTGACATATCTTGCTACAGTTAAGGATAGAAAGTTTCTTGGCAAGCGGCCTAACAAGGAGGCCCCACTGCCAATGATCATGACGTCAACAACATTTTATTCAACATTTCATTGAGAAACTACCTTATTGTAGTTTAAAAAAAGAGAAATGCGAAAAAAATAAAACCACAAATATTCAAAAGGAACTGCAGAAGAAATAATTTAAATATATCTGGAACTTATTAACGACTAGAGGCTTACAGAAAGAGCACTAGTAACAATAATCAAAAGCCAAACAACTATGCACTTTTCAGCATGGGAGCAGCGCATCCTGTTATATGAGCACAGACAGCATAATGGATGACTGTATGATAGCCGCTTTCAGTCATGTTATGCAATATCTTCACCACATAAAATCAATGAGTATGAACAAAAGAACTCAAATATGACCTAGGTATCAAAGTGAAAACTTGCCTAGGACATCAGCTGATGTAAAGAGGCAAGCTTCAAAAGACTACCAAAAGCATCAATCAAGTGACAATGAATACTGACCAAAGTGACCTTCAAAGAAAATATCGCATGAAATATTAACATAGTCGGTATAATGAACAACGTCGCAATGCAGTGCACAATCTGTCACAGCGAGGAACGTTACATCGAAGCAACCTCAGTTTCATAATGAAGCTACATACTCGCGTACTTGAAGTCCAATACACTGGAGACAGGTAGAGAGGGTGGCCTGATCTAGTACGCCCCGGCCTTCTACTCTACTTCGGGGACAACACAACAGGGGAAGAAGAGTGATGAAGCATGATGATGGGGATAAGAATGAGTGATCCGTATATACATAATAAGACATGACTGCTTGCGCAAAGGGGACATGGACGCCAGTAATCATATTTCATTACGCTTGATACGAACTAGCCCAACTTATGGCAGCTATTTACTTCTGCAAAACAATGTGCTGTGACGCGGAAAATGTCGACTCGGCTCTCTTGACAGAAACACTGGTAATAGTCAAACCCCAGCACGCGTAACTGGGACCTCGCCTCTACTTGAAACGTGACAGGGGCCGCCATTAGTCGGACGAATATGCTGTGCAGGGAAATGCACTCGAAGATTATGATAAAGGTCTAATAGTCGCATAATGGAAAGAAGCCACTTTAGTTGCATCTAAGTTTAATAGTCGCTTTTCATAATCCGCAACTTTGCCCAGTGGCACCGAACGTCTAGCATCCAGTCCATTTCTATTGAAAAAATGACCTTGTAGCATTTGGTAATTCTGTATGGTCGCCTATTTCGGGTGAAATACAGCTTTCATCTATTGCTTGTACTCCCATATCAGCCAGCCTAGTGGCCGCCGTCTACTGCTGTGGCACGAATGGGGGACAGTCGCGACATACTATGTGTTCTAGTCTCTGATACATTAGACAGCGCTCACAGTTCGAGATGTACGCGTGACTGAAGAGGTGCGCGTAGTGCCGAGTTAGGTCGGCGACCAGGTGAAACCTTCGCAGTGTACTGGCACCGCTGCCGTTTATTCTATCCGGGAGGAAAAACTCGTGTCACTCTATTTGCCGCAGATGCCTGCATAAGTCGGCGCACTCACTCATGAGTGCACTCACTCGCACTCATTTCATAGACGTGAGTGCGAGTGCGAGTGAGTGCCAGTGAGTGTGAGTGGAGGTGAGTGCCAGTGAGTGTGAGTGGAGGTGAGTGCGAGTGCGAGTGAGTGCCAGTGAGTGTGAGTGGAGGTGAGTGCGAGTGCGAGTGAGTGCCAGTGAGTGTGAGTGGAAACGAGTGCGAGACGAGAGAGTGCCAGTGAGTGTGAGTGGAGGTGAGTGCGAGTACAAGTGAGTGCCATTGAGTGTGAGTGGAAGTGAGTGCGAGTGCGAGTGAGTGCCAGTGAGTGTGAGTGGAGGTGAGTGCGAGTGCAAGTGAGTGCCATTGAGTGTGAGTGGAAGTGAGTGCGAGTGCGAGAGAGTGCCAGTGAGTGTGAGTGGAGGTGAGTGCGAGTGCAAGTGAGTGCCAGTGAGTGTGAGTGGAGGTGAGTGCGAGTGCGAGTGAGTGCCAGTGAGTGTGAGTGGAGGTGAGTGCGAGTGCAAGTGAGTGCCATTGAGTGTGAGTGGAGGTGAGTGCGAGTGCAAGTGAGTGCCATTGAGTGTGAGTGGAAGTGAGTGCTAGTGCGAGTGAGTGCCAGTGAGTGTGAGTGGAGGTGAGTGTGAGTGCGAGTGAGTGCAAGTGAGTGTGAGTGGAAACGAGTGCGAGTGCGAGAGAGTGCCAGTGAGTGCGAGTGCGAGTGAGTGCAAATGAGTGTGAGTGGAAGTGAGTGCGTGTGCGGGAGAGTGCGGATGCTGGATAAATTAGGGTGAGTGAGTGTGAGTGAGTGTTCTCCTACACTGCCGAGCTATGCGAAGGACAGTACGCCGTAAAGTGTAGCAAAGGTTGTGCTCAAAGATGCACGTTCCATCCCCGCAGCCGCGGCTGCATCTCCATAGCTCTAAATGCAAAGACAGAAAGAAAGAAAGACAGACAGACAGAAAGAAAGAAAGAAAGAAAGAAAGATGGAAAGAAGGAAAGAAAGAAAGAAAGAAAGAAAGAAAGAAAGAAAGAAAGAAGTGGATGAGTGCAATTGAGGTGAGCGATCAGGCATTGCTCCGTAGATACGATGATGAAAGGTACAGTGACGAGACACCACCAGGTGATAGAGGACATAGAGGTTTGGCGGAGTGCAAGTGTATGAATTAACGTGCGCATGATAGGTCGTGACATGAATGACTTAGACCCTTGCCAGTTACGCCATGATTAAAGATAACAGAACAGCCTCCCTTTTACGGCACTTTTCACGACGTGGATTTGAATTGTTTTAAAGCATATTTATTTAAACACCCTGCACATTCTATCAAGAGAGTCTGTGGTTGTTATTTTGTTACGTGTTACGTAGCGGTCTTTATATAATGGAATTGTAGGAAACATTATGCGGTTGCTGAGGTCATTCGTGTAGATTACTTATATGTTAAAAAAGCGCTAGGTGGCAGTCCTAATGGAAGGCCGTGAAGTATGCATTGTAAGGCACAGCGTTATTAGGCAAGTCGGTCAGAAAAATCCGTGAGTTTCATATTTATGTTTAAATAAACCTGTTGTTGTTTTTGATAGTCAACATACTGCGGCCTTGTAGTATACAATGCCTCGTTCGACTTGTCATATTTGACATTTATAGAGCGCAAGGGAACAGCGTGCCGAATGCACAGCGGCACTTGTGTACTCTTGCACTCAACAACTTCACTCAAACGGAGCCTGTGATCCGCCCTTATGTTTGGAAACACCAAGGAAGACACTTCTTATGATTTCTTGTTTTTTGTTTTTCTTTCATTGGCTCATGATTTCCCTATTCCTCGTCGATGTCGTCGAGAAAGACCAAGTTGAAAAAAAAAACATCTCTACCGCACCTATTTCTGAGTTTCCCATGCCCTGTAATATATATTTACCAACATTTCGTACTTGCTATCCGACAATTCGGTAGTAGATGTCCCACCTTCCTTAGCAATACTTGTGCCTTAGTGAGGTGGCACATGCTGCAAATGCGCTGAGAGCACAGCTGCGTCTGGAAGAAGGCAATGAAGGAATCAACATGGTTGGGAAATATTGTGTACGAGGCGTGTGGAGCACTGCGCTTACAATGCTATTTGAAACATTTCCGCGTCTTTACTTCGTCATATGACCCGAGCAGGCTTCATCTGGGCAATTACAGATGTAACTGCTATTGCGGGCTTTTATTACGCAACTCTTCTTTATCTTACACTCTAAACACGGTAAGCTTAAGTTTATTTTATAGGTACACAAAAATGTGGAAATACGCTCTGTACTGTAATCACTGTAATCTAAGCACTGTAATCTTTAGTAAAGGAGGATATTTTCACATTTTTTGCGTACCTATAAAATAAACTAAAGGCTACCGTGTTTAGAGTGTACCACCATAACCATGCGTTTTGTCCATTTTCTTGATCGTCTGAGCGTGTGATCATCGTCATCATCGGGTTTTGAGCCGTTTTGGTTACCTGCCAAGCTACTGAAGCATATAAGCGCCATCCAAACCGAGACGTCGCACTAGTTTAACCTAAGCTTGTAAAATTGAATAACAGCTGATTATTGTAACAAAATCGGTAGTTATACCGCGAGGACAGCGAAGGGAATGCCTCATTAGCAGAGGCCTTGGAAAAAGTAAATGTAGCTGCACATGTAAATTCTTCACACAATGCATATGTCAGAGAACAATAAAAGGCACAGTCTAAGACAAGTCAAGCCTTTTGTTCGTAACACGACAGATTCGCTAACACTCTTTTGTGCTTGTAGTCCGACAGCTATTGCACTCTCAACAATATCTTTCACTCTAATGCATTGAGATATCATAGTAACTTCCTGGAACTCTGACATATGTGCTTGCGGCAATCCGCAGCAAGGAGACAATCCTTCTTGTGCACCTCGTTTTTGCGTTAGCTGAAACCAATCATTTATATGTGCGCCTATATGTTGAAAAAGCCGCCGTGCTGGAAGAATGGTTACAGTGCTTGGCTGCATGAGCCTAAATAGGCGGGTTCGATCCCCGCCGTGGCGGTCGCGTTTCCATGGAGGCGAAGTGCTACAGATCCCCGTTCACAGTGCACTGTCAGCGCTTCTTAACGCACCCCAGATGGTAAAATTTCCGGAGCCATCCACTATACGACGTGCCTCATATCGTGGTTCTGGCACAGAGTCATTAGCACATGTGCTGGAAGCAGTCTTACCCGAAGCTGTGCTGCAGTATGTAATAGGTGACAGAATAGAGTGTTTTTTCCAGGATAGGGTTTGTATAATTAAATTGCGTTTGAAAGTTGCAAAACTCGGCACGTTGCACTACCTGGCGGTAACGCCTGTAGATCATGCGCGAAAATCGAAGCATTCCAATACCGTTGCACAACCTGGCGCGAAGTTGAAACATTCTAATAAAGAATGTTTCAAGACACTTTCCGCGTTGCTGTTACTTGATTAGGCACTCTGACCGGTAAGTTTTCCGCTGGATTAAATAAAACAGGTACCATAAAAATTGGATGACTACCATTCTCTTTAAAGCCCTCCTTCATTGTTCTAAACGTCTACGCTAATAAAATGTAAGTCGTTTGTCGCGAGAATCGTAGCTCCCTGCGTTAAGCAGATGTAGCTACGTGTCGCTGACAATATGCATCGTGCACATTCACGCGTTGAGGTACACCGCAAAAGAGCTGCAATATTTTTGGCATTTTCGACGTGCATTTCTTCCAGTGGCGGAAAGTAACGCGCATTTATAGCCTTTCAGCAAAATGTAAAATAATTGAAGACAAGGGCACAAGAACACATGAATCAGACAGCACGAGCTCTCGATATCTTAAAAATTGTTTGCACTATGGTGGATACCGTGCCATGCATGCGTGAATTGCATGCCATGCGTGAATTTGGTCACCTATCGGCTTCGTGACGCTTATGGGCCGCAGATAATTTTTTTTGTGTTTGTGTTTGCGTAGTGTGCTTTTTTTGTTTTTAGTTAAGATATCTGTGAACGGCGCGAGTTTCGATGTTTCTGGCCGGCGGCTGCTGAAGGGTCAAAGCCGGCGGTTTCCTGAGAATAAGAGCGCTCGTCCTGTCCGGTTCCACCTTTTAGGGGCGAAGCTCCTTAGGGTGTGGGTCATTCCCTCCTCTGTAGTAGTATGTGTGTAGCCACCTCGCGCCGCCGGGAGGCTCGCGCTCGCCCTCGGCGCGTGCCTCCTGGCGCGCGAGCTCTCTCACTCTTCCATCGGCTGTCTTGCGAGAGAGAGAGAGACAGAGAGAGAGAGAGAGAGCAAAAGGCGCGCGTTGACTATGGAAACGCTCTTTCTTCGATGAACGCTCTACCAGCTCGCAAAGGAGAACGCGCCCTCACCCGCGAGAGACAACGTTCGCGCAGGCAGCGTCTTCTAGCGAGTTTCTTGAACCGTTCACCGGCCACCCATATATATATATATATATATATATATATATATATATATATATATATATATATATATATATATATATATATATATATTTAGGCACTGGATCATGACTTGCAAATTGCAATGAAGTGCCGGTGGGAGATTTCACTTGTGCGTAGTTGAACTATAAGGATTCGTAGCGTGCGCGTTAACTAAATTAATCCGGAACTCGGCACGATCTACGATGAACATCCGGAGCTTCGCCCACTCATCATCATTCACTCCGTGGATATGCGTGGATTTTTTCTTATATCTATCTTTTTGCGCTTACAAGTGCTCTCTTGGAACCTTACAAACCCCCACAAGCATATCTGTTCTGCTAATCGTAAGAGCTGCCACAGTGGCCCCGCCACAGTACTCGGCTGCTGATCCGAGGGTCGCGGGATCGAATCCCGGCTGCGGTGGCTGCATTTCGATGGAGGCGAAATGTTGAGGGCCCCTGTGCTGTGCGATGTCAGTGCACGTTAAAGAACCCCAGGTGGTCGAAATTTCCGAAGACCTCCACTACGGCGTCTCTCATAATCAGAACTGGTTTTTGGGTCGGTAAACCTCACACAACAACAGCTGCCACAGTGGAAAAACATGATGTAGTTTAAGCCTACCGTTATTTTAAGCTGCTAGTTTTGACTCGAACATCCCGAACTGCGTTTGTGTGCATTTCGTACGGTCTTCAATTTATATTCCACGATAAGTAAAGCACAATAACACCTTAAAAAAGAAGTCGGAGACGCCCGAATGTGCTCTATGAAAATACTGTTACGAGGATAAAAGAAACGCGATGTTTAGGGAAGAGGTGCAGTGACATTAGCGGCAGGTAAAAGTGCAACCTTCATTGTGCTCTTCCATGAGGCCGTTACAATATATGCGAAAAAATATGGCTGATGTTTTACGCTTCTAAACCTAGTTGTCACCAGCGAAAGGTATGTTTGCCTTCTCTACAACGTGCTAATGCATCCTCCCTTCGCCTCGGTGTTTCTGTGTCATTGGATGGCTCCGCCGGCCTGCCACTTAGTAGGTTACATGGCCAGTCCCGTTTTGAAAGGATATTGAAGCGAAATCTTTTTTTTTTCTCGCAGTAGTACCTTGCCTTTCGACATCGCCAAAGGCACCACTCTCGCGCCGTGCAGTCGCTTGGTAAAGTAGTTAATGCGCAAAATGGAAATACAAGTGGCGACGCCACTGGGAAGTTCACGCACTAATATGCGTGACGTGATACGTTCGAGACGGCGTGTACTAAGCTCGCCGTAATTATTAACGCGAAAGCGTTTCTTGGCTAGGTTGGCGCTAGCGCGCGCCCAGCTGCCGTCCGCAAAGCCGTGCCCGGAAAACACGTGACCCCTCCCACCGGAATTGACGCCGGTGCCAACACTCGCCGCAGCGGCAGTCGGCGCGCGTTGCTCTCTGCTGCAGCTACCTGCAGCGGCGTGCGGCCGTGTCGCCGCGTTTCTTCGCTGGGTTGGCGAAAGCGCGCTCAGCTGCGAGGCATCGCCGTAGCAACACTCGGCGCGCGATCGGCTCTGCCACTCCGCCGCAGCAACCGCCTGCAGCTGCGGCGTAGGAAAAGGGAATCCCCGACTGCAAGGGGACAAGCGCTCTTAACTCGGCAACACCAGTTTGCAGCAGCCCTCCGCAACAGCAATGTATCCAAAAGAAACGCTTTCGCGTTCTCATCTCATAAGAATATGCTCAGGGATTGACGAGCGTTTTTTATGGGTAAAAGATGTATACGTTGCGTGGAAAGGTAGCCAGCGACTCAACGTGGCGCGTTTCAGACAATTTCATGGAGTCTACGCGGGAACAAATGCGGAAAAAAGAAAAAGAAATAGGGTTTGTGATGTCATCTCCTCAATGTATTGGCGGGAATTCGGAAATTAAGCTTGGAGCTTGGCCTCCCCTCCTAATATGGAGCGTTAAAAATGACGAAATTGGCGACAGTGAAGTTCGTCAAGAATAATTTATCAGTGGAAACCATTTTAGTCTTTCACTTTAGCGTCCCTTTAAACAATAAAGTTGTTCTTTTACCCTCGCTTGTGATTTCTCAGACTGCTGTCTACTTAGGTGTACTAGATGGTTAGAGTCCCCCTGTCGTTTTTGCTGAAGCGCACGCATAGACACCCTAGCGTGCGCGCCATCTATGGCGGGACTGGGCGACTGAGGTCCGTCGAAGCACCCGTCATACTTTCGCCTAGTCACGTGATGCCACAGTGGTGAGGCGGAGAGGCTCTGAGTGAGCACAGCTGCTATGTCTCTCCGCCGGAGATCACGTGGCGCAGCGTCACACACTTGTGAGCTGGCTCTCCGGCGGCTCAAGGTTATTGTGACGCCTATTAATGACCTCACGATTCGTTAACTTGCGCTGAATGACGTTTCGAGTAGAGCGTGGAACTTATCGACGTGCACTGTTGATATACTATTTCAAGAAACGTCGTAGTGCTTGTTTTGTGCCAAGAAAACGCCTAGTTTGAACAAAAATCGAAGTTTAGTGGTTAGGGTGCCGTTAAAGCTATTCAAACCGCTCGTTCTGAACGGCTCGCTGACGTAGACGCCGTTTTCTCTCTTTACTCGCTGCGAGTCGAGCCATCTGTGCGAAAGGCAGCAGCAGGCAGGAGATAATGAGGATCTATACCTATGGTTAGCGCAACGCTTTTAGAAACTAAAGGCGTTTGGTTAGCGTGCCTCGGTGCTCCCCCTTGCCGGACGCCGAAGACATCGAGGCACTCTGCAGCTACGGAGAAACCGGCCCTTCTGCACCGCCGCCTCGTCTACGTAACCGCGCCAAGTCCGCAGAATATCCTGCAGATGGAGCAAGCTGTGTCGCCCACTTGCCTAATTTCTCGGGGAAGAAAGCGGTGGTGTAGATGATACCGACGTTTCAGACGTTCTCAAGCACTCGCCCGCCATTATAACAAAAAAATGGCTGTTTGCCTTTAGTGCCTTTAGTGTATATAAGCGTGACGCTTGTACAGCCCGCCCCTGTAGCGTTACGTACACTGTAGCGTTACATAAGGGGCGCTGTGCATGCATTCGCCCAGTCTGAACTGCTTAGACTTTAACATTTGCTAAGGAAAAACGAATACTTATTGTAATCAAGAGTAAACGTGTATAAATATGCTTAAACGTAAACGAAATTGTTGCTATTTGTATATAACCTAGCAAAAAAACCACTATGAATTTTTGCCATGTTTTCTTATATACGACGATGAAAAAATGGGAAACAAAACAGAAAACATATAGAAGCAAAAAGAAAAAAAAACGACAACCTAACGTACACTACTTTAAAGTACATCGTTTTATCTCTTTCTAAAAAATCAAGCATTATTCGCTTGGCAAAAATGCAGTTATGTTTCGCCTTTCCTGCTGCTACACTCTTAACAATCTATGCAATTGCCTTTTTCTTTACTATCTTGATCAAGCCACGCGCCTACTTCTTTTTGTTTATGTCCCAATTTTCTCGTTTTTTTTCTGTTCCCCTTTTTTCCCCATTAGTTTAAGCAGCTGCTCTTTCGGTGTTTCTTCGCTGGCCTTCTGCCGAAAGCAACTTGCGGTTCCAACACCGCATCTGCTTCGGCTGTCTGGAAGCGACCGAACACGGCTCGACACGTTTGAATTGCGCACGCATTGTTCTTAACTCTACCGGTTTCAATAAACACAATATCTGGGCAGCAGTAACTTTGTGTGTCCAGGGACAATTGCCAAGTCTCGCGCAAGCAACGGGCAAGTTACCGCTGTGGCTGGCATTTATGTTAGCACTTTTTACGACCTATTCTGCTTTCTGTATGCGCTTGATCGAGTGCCTGATTCTGTACGTCGTGTTCGATCTTGAAATGTGGCCGCTTTTTCAGGCCCCATTCACGCACTTGTAGCGACAACGGAACCGATGCGGCGGAAAAATTTTACTACGAAGTTGAAGAAGTTATAAAACCGTTTTTTGTCCTCAAGGAAACGGGCGTATTGTTAAAACGCTGTCACTGCGTGTCACAGAACCCTACAATGAAATGCTCAGCGCTAGCAGAACAAGTCTGCGTGTTACAAAAGAATAATAACAATTATCATGTTTTACGTCCCGATACCACCACATGATTGAGAGAAGCCGTATAATGGAGGGCTCCAGAAATTGCGACCACCAGCGGTTCTCTAACGTGCATTGACACCGCACACTACACGGGTCTCTGTCAATTTGCCTCCAATGAAACACGGCCGCCGCGACCCGAATTCGATCCCGCGATCTTCAGCTCACTTCAAACAAGTAGAGGAATAAAACAGAAGGAATTGTTGTCGGCTGTCGGTACATTTCTTCTTATCCCTCTTGGAACGCAGGTAATGGTCGTTTTGCTTGAAATTTTTTGTACTAAATAGCCTAAGCACCACTGAAATAATTCGTATCTTGTGCCTAGGAAATTGTCAATGCGTTGGCCTGAGTCACTTTATCGCTGCCTGTTTACAACATCGCCTGCTTTCGCGTGTTTTGCAACATTTGAAACACAAGTAGCCCTAAAATTGACGAGAGAACTGGGACATGTAATAAAATAACTAGGTGTGTGTGATTGTTTGAAGGTTAGAAATATTCATAAAATATTACATTTTAATTACTCGTACTGGATTTGAAAATGAGGTGTTCAAAATTTTCGAATATTCGAGGTAATTCGTGGTTCAAGTGTTCGGAAAAATCGAAAGTGCGATCTCGTGATTTCGGTGAATATGTCTGATCTTCCGCGCTTATAGCATGGTGTGAGACCGGCGATGCCTACACGGTGGTGACGCAAAACTATACGTAAATTGACTATCGTTTGGGTAAAAAAACTGTTAATAAACAAATCGATTGCATTATTGATAGTGCCATCGGTAGTGTATTACTATCAATAATACCCTCGATCATCATCATCATCATCATATTTTAGGAACACTGCAGGACGAAGGCCTCTCCCAACGATTTCCAATCCACCCTATCCTGAGCGAGTTGGTTCCACTTTATGCCAGCAAACTTTTAGGGGCGATGCTCCTTAAGGTTTGGGTCTGTCCGTCCGTTGTAGTAGCGCGTTACCTACTAGGAACGCGCTACTAGGAGGGCGCGTGTGGGAGGCGCGCCCTTGGCGCGTGCCTCACGGCGCGCGAGCTCTCTCACTCTTCCATCTGATGTTTTGTGAGAGAGAGAGACAGTGAGAGCGAAAGGCGCGCGTTGACTATTTCGATGCACGCGCTACCAGCTCGCAAAGAAGGAGAACGCGCCCTCACCCGCGAGAGACAAGCTTGACGCAGGCAGAGTCTTCTAGCGAGTTTCTTGATTGAAAAATACCGACTGCTCGCGCTGGAGAACCGTTCACCGGCCACCTATATATATATATATATATATATATATAGGCACTGGATCTTGACTTGCAATGAAGTGCCGGTGGGAGATTTAACTTGTGCGTAGTTGAACCATAAGGATTCGTAGCGTGCGCGTTAACTAAATTAATCCGGAACTAGGCACGATCTACGATGAACATCCGGAGCTTCGCCCACTCATCATCATTCACTCCGTGGATATGCTGTGAATTTTTTAATTTCATCGCTCCATCTAACCTTTTGCCTGCCTCTGTTGCATTTCCCCTCTCTTGGTATCCATTCGGTCGCTCTTTCCGTCGCTCTTACTGTCCATTTGTTACCTTTCCTCCTCATGACATGTCCTTCCCAGGTCCACTTCTTTTAATTGATATAATAATATCAGCTACTCCTGTCTGTTCCCTGTTACATTCCGCTCGTGTTTTATCTCTTAGCGTTACACCTATCATTTTCTTTCCATTGCACGTTGCGTGCTCCTTAGTTTCATCTCTAGTTTTTTCGTTATCCTCCATGTTTCTACACTGTATGTTAGTACTGGGAGAATGCAGTGATTGAATACCTTTTGCTTTAATGATAGCGGCAAGTTTCCAGTGATGATTTCGGAATGCCTTGATTCCGAATGCGCTCCAGCCCGTCCTTTTTCTACGGAGAATTTCTTTTTCATGTGTAGGTGCTCCTCTTAGTAACTGTCCTAGGTATACCTATTCGTTCACTCTTTCTAAGGGTTCGCTGTTAATTTTAAATTCCTGTTCTTTAGCTAGGCTATTGAGCATAAATTTGGTCTTTTACCTATTTATTTTTAGTCGAATTTCAATACTTTCCCGGTTTAGGTCATCAATCATGTTTTGTAGTTCGTCTCCATCATTTCTAAAGAGCACAACGTCGTCTGCAAATCCTAAATTGCTTAGGTATTCTCAGTCTATTCGAATTCCCTTTTCTTCCCAGTCTAGACGGTTAAATATTTCCTCTTATGCAGTGAATAACATCGGGGATATAGTATCTCCTTGTCTGACACCTCTCCCGATCGGGATTTCTCTGCTTCTCTCATGTAGGAGTAGTGCGGCTGTGCAATCTGTGTATATGTTGTTTATGGTTTGCACGTATACGTCAGGTGCCCCTTGTCGACGTAAAGATTTTAGAACTGCTTGTATTTCTATGGAGTCAAATGATTTCTCGATACCGTCAGTAGGGCTGTGAATATTTATGCCACTCTTGGCCGGTGGTATAGCCAAAACAATTGCGATAGTGTGCTATCGGCAATTCTCTATTTTTTAAAAATTTTGAGCAATTTTTGGGCGCTTAAAGTGAAGTATTTCCGCAACGGAAAGGCCGGCATATGATAATCAATAAATTCATCTTTGAAAGCAACCTCATACACCTTACCGAGAACCTTAGTTCTTTCATATTTCTGTTTTAAATAAGAAAATGTATCTAAATTTGGAGCTGCATAATTCCGCCACATGCAACGGTTTTCTTTCCGCTACATCTGAAGAGTTCAACTCAGTTATCGCGTAGCAGCTCATCATTTCGCTCAACGTGGTCATTCGGGCAAACTGGTATCGGGCAAACTGGTATGACTTGATGATGAAAACGCCTGTCTTGTTTTCTTTTCAAGCTCTCCCTCGTAAGTTCGTGCTGTTTTCATCGTGAAGCATTCTGGTTGAGACACACAAGCATATCAATTTACTTGTCCTTCAGTCTGCCCCCCTCCCATCCCCCTTTCTTTCCTGAAATGACCTGTCCAGCCCCTGAAAATATGCGTTCTACGGGTGCCAACATTGCTGGAATGAACAAGCCACTTCAGAAATCGGCGTCGTGGAGCATTACCAAGATCTACAGAATTTTAATTTGTTCCTCTTCCTTTCCTGCGAATGTAACTAGAAGTATTGGTAACATTAGCTGTGCGTTCAGGCATGCATGGGTTCTCGCTGGCTGTTGTTGGCTCAGTCTCTAAGCTAGGCTTATTCACCTGTGCCTTAGTCAGAACTAACTCAGCAAACACGGCGGAAGCCCTAGCGGTAGCTCTAGCCATCAAAACCAAGGAATCACTGAGGCAAGGATCTTATATCCTCACAGACTCTCAAATAGCGTGTCGTTATTTCACTAGCGGCCGTGTTCCCGCGTGTGTCGCCCACCTACTAGGTGTACCATTAGACCAGGATCACAACATTATATGGTGCCCGGCACACATCGAAGCGACGGGTAACGACAGAGCGGACGGTGCAGCTCGAGCTCTTACACACCGAGCAACTGTTCCTCCTCCAGACACCCGTCTGCAACCCCAGACGCTCCACACTCCCAGGGATATCTTAGAACACCAGCGTCGACAACGACGGCGCTATTCAACACCACACCCTCGGCTAAATGTAAAGGAAGCGCACGAGTGGCGCCTTCTGCAGACAAGTGCATACCCGCACCTGCATTAAAACATGTAATTCACCAAACCGCATACGCCGCCACTTGCCCGTGATGTGGAGGACAGCCAACTCTCGCTCACATCACGTGGGAATGCGAGCTCAGGCCATCTAAACTTAATGCGCCTCATATTTCGGCGCAAAAATTCCGAACGGAGCAGTGGTAGGCCTGGCTTGCCAGCGAGGAAAAGGAGGCCCAAGTCCTCGACCAGGCACGGCGGGCTGCTGAGGCCAGTGGAGCCCTGGACATGGCCCCACGCACCTGCTTCGCCAACCTCCTTTTCTTTCCTTTTTTTTTAAATAACCGTTTGTCAACTCAACTCTGCGTTCAAGGTGTTCGAGGTTGCGGTTCTAAACACAGCTTCGTGTAGAACCACCTGCTGTCCAGAGTGGTACACATGCAGGACCAGCTGGAGCCTTCCGAAGATCGCCGGCTTAGTTCAGGAATAAAACACTGCGGCGGTCAGCATTTTGTCGGATCAAAAACGCTCGCTCTTTAGTCGTGGATCCAGAAATGCAAGAGATGTTGGATGTATAAGTGTCCATTCTTTCATGCATGGATGAGATGCACTATCGGAGAGCTTGTTTACCAACTTCGGTTTTTATTTAAATCTTGATGCGCCCTTCCAGCTTTCGCGCGATACTGCAAACCACTTAAATACCAAGGATATGACAAAGTACTCATCTCCGTGCACTGATTTCGTGGCCTCCTCCAAGTGCTCTAGCATATCTAAACAACCTCAACGAGAGTTATATTGTTGCTGTTGACGGGCTTGCCCGCTAGGGTAACAATGGTAGTTCTATGGTTAGAACACGTCGAACGTCCATGGGATCCTCTTTAGCACATTAAAGATGCTATTCCACTATGTGGTGCCCCGCCTCGGTGGTCTAGTGACTATTGCACTCGGCTGCTGATCCGAAGGTTGCGGGATCGAATCCCGGCCGCGGTGGCTGCATTTCGATGGAGGCGAAATGTTTAGGCCCGTGTACTATGCGATGTCAGTGTATGTCAAAAAACCCAGGGGGTCGAAATTTTCGGAGCCCTCCGCTACGGCGTGTTTCATAATCATATCGGGGTTTTGGGACGTAAGACTTAGAACATAGACGATATAATTGCAAATTCGGAGGTCCCGAAGTAGAAACTGTCGGGGGGACCTCCTAACAAAAACTAAATGGGGGATTACAGAATCTCGGCAAACAATGAAATTATATATTTTATATAATTTCTAGTGTGTCCGCAATACAAGGGAAGAATAAATACAAATGATAAAATGAGATATTTAAAGGTCAAATGAAATAAATTACAATTCACATAAATTCAAACATGGATAAATGTCACGTGCAACCAGCAATGCAAACAAGTGTCAAATAAAGGCAGAATTCAAACACTTAAACAAATAGGCAAAAGTACATTTTCAAAGTGCGCTATAAAAAAACGTAATGAATTCTATGTGTGTGACAGAATGCTAATGTAATGCTCCTTAGTTCTACGTTTGAATGATAAAAATGAAGATGACTTGATGTCTGATGGTAATGAATTCCAAAGTGAAATGCCTGAAAATGCAATGGTAAATTTCCCATAATTTGTTCTGACTTTAGGAAGAAGTAGATGAAGTTGTTTAGAAAATCAATCAATCAATCAATCACTCAATCAATCAATCAATCACCAGGTCAGTGTCTACTGTTTGAGACTTTGGGGCGAAAATTGACTGACGCACTCTTCCTCTTCTGGCAGCTTGCCAGCAGCGACGCAGCTGTGTGTAATTTTACAATCGTCAGTGCTATAGGAAGGAAATCTCATAGCCCATCTATAGTTTTATTGCGATAGCAATTATATGGGGAGTCTCGGCTGGTTTTTGCCGTCCCCGTCGCCGCCGTCATGAACCGTATATATATATATATATATATATATATATATATATATATATATATATATATATATATATATATATATATATATATATATATATATATATATATATATATTGTAGCGAGTTTGATGAACGCAGGTTAATAAAACAAGGCGTTTATTTAGAGCGAACCTGTGCTCACAACTCAGTCACTGCCTAGCAAGACAGACGCGTTCTAATGCTCGCGTCGTACCGTCGTCTTCTTCTTCTCTCCGTCGTCTCGTGCCAGAGGCGCGCGCAAGCCGGGATGAGCGTTGCCTGTGGTTGGTGAAATGCACCTTGCCACAGCGCGCGAACTTCCTAATATAAGAATGATGGCGGGCTATTAGAATGCGGCCAAGATGTCACGGCATTATCCCCCTCCTGAGACGCATCGTCCCGATGCGGGGGGCAAGGCAAGAGTTCTTATTTTGTCCGTTGCGTTCACGTCCTTTCATAGAAGCGTTTCATGCGAACAACATGCACAACCTCCGTAGGTTTTCGGTGTCTTGGGCTTTGATGACCAGCGGGTTTGACTTCGTAATTTACGTCACTTATACGGCGGAGTACTTCGTAAGGGCCGAAGTATCGGCAAAGGAGCTTCTCAGACAGTCCACGACGTCGCACCGGCGTCCAAATCCATACTTTGTCACCGGGCTGGTAATTCGGTTCACTACGACGCTGGTTATACCGGCTAGAGTCGACACGTTGTTGATGGCGTATGCGATACCTTGCCATCTGTCGTGCTTCTTCAGCTCGTTGCAAGAAATCTTCCAGGTCCGATGGATGGTCGTTTTCTTCGTCCAGGGGCAACATAGCATCCAAAGTTGTTGTTACTCTTCGGCCGAATACAAGTTGAAACGGTGGAACTCGGGTTGTTTCTTGAACAGCGGTGTTGTAAGCAAAGGTGATGTAGGGCAAAATTTCATCCCACAGCCTGTGTTCAACATCGACATACATCGAAAGCATATCAGATAGCGTTCTATTGAGGCGTTCAGTCAAACCGTTTGACTGAGGGTGGTACGCCGTTGTTCTTCTATGATCGGTATGCGTCATTCGCATTAAGCATCGCATTAAGTCAGCAGTAAACGCTGTACCCCGATCAGTAATAACAACCGAGGGAGCGCCGTGCCTTAGCACTAGGTTGTTTACAAAAAACCTTGCTACTTCGGCAGCTGTCGCACTGTGCACGGAATCGGTTTCAGCGTAACGGGTGAGATAGTCCGTGGCTACAACTATCCATTTTTTGCCTGAAGATGACGTTGGGAATGGGCCGAGGAGATCCATGCCGACTTGCTGGAAAGGAGCCTTTGGCGGATCTATTGGGCCTGCCGGTTTGTCAGATGGTGCCTTCCGTCTTTGACACTCGCGACAGGTCTTGACGTAATGTTGCACTGATGCCAGGAGCTTAGGCCAGTAGTATTTCTGGTGGATTCTGGCGAATGTACGGCTCACGCCCATATGGCCGGATGTTGGCTCATCATGACATGCGTGCAGAATTTCTTGTCGCATAGCTGTAGGCACGACAAGTAAAAACTTCTCTTCGTTGTTCTGGAAGTTTCTCTTGTAGAGGATACTGCCGCGCAGACAGAAAGTGGAGAACACCCTGGCGAAAGTACGCGGAACTTGAACCTCAAGTCCCTCTAGACGCTGTATAAGTGGCAGGAGCTCCGGGTCATTTCGTTGTTTTTCCGCGATTTCTGAAGCCTCAACAATGCCTAGGAACGGGAAGTCTTCGTCTTCCGACACAGCTGTCTCTACTGGTGCGCGTGACAAGCAGTCAGCATCAGTGTGTTTCCTTCCGGACCTATATACAACGGTAATATCATATTCTTGGAGCCGCAGGCTCCATCTTGCTAGTCGTCCTGATGGGTCCTTTAGATTTGCCAGCCAGCAGAGCGAATGGTGATCACTGACGGCTTTGAATGGCCTACCGTAGAGGTAGGGGCGAAATTTGCCTATGGCCCATATAACTGCAAGGCATTCTTTTTCTGTTGCGGAGTAGTTTGTCTCTGGTCTTGAGAGTTTGGGGCTGGCATAAGCTATGACTTTCTCTTGACCGTTTTGCCACTGAACGAGTACGGCACCGAGGCCAACATTGCTCGCATCAGTGTGAACTTCGGTGTCTGCTGTCTCGTCAAAATGTGCAAGGATTGGAGACGCCTGCAAGCGTTTTCTTAGCTCATCAAATGCGTCTTGTTGTTCGGCGTTCCACTCGAAGGGCACATCTTCTCTTGTCAGTTTTGTGAGGGGTTCAGCAATCCTTGAAAAGTTTTCTACGAATCGTCTATAGTAGGCACATAAGCCCAAGAATCGTCGCACCGACTTTTTGTCTATGGGTGTGGAGAATCTCGCAACAGCGGCTGTCTTTTCAGGGTCTGGCCGAACGCCTTCAGCGCTGATGACATGGCCGAGAAATCGTAGTTCTTCGAAACCAAACTGGCATTTTTCTGGCTTAATTGTCAAGTCTGCTGATCGAATAGCTTCCAATACCAGTCGTAGACGTTCTAGATGTTGGTCAAATGTAGAGGAAAATACAACCACGTCATCCAAATACACTAAGCAGGACTGCCATTTCAATCCAGCGAGAACAGTGTCCATCATTCGTTGGAACGTCGCTGGTGCGGAACAGAGGCCGAAGGGAAGCGCTTTAAATTCGTAGAGGCCGTCTGGGGTTACGAATGCTGTCTTTTCACGATCACGCTCATCGACCTCTATTTGCCAATATCCGCTTTTGAGATCTAGAGAGGAGAAAAACCTTGCATACCGCAGCCTGTCCAAAGTGTCGTCAATACGGGGAAGAGGGTAGACATCCCGTTTAGTTACAGCGTTCAATTTCCTATAGTCGACGCAGAACCGTAGTGTATTATCTTTCTTCTTTACGAGCACTACGGGAGACGCCCATGGACTGTTGGAAGGTTGGATGACGTCATCTGAAAGCATCTCCTCTACTTGCTTCTTTATTATCTGTCTTTCCTTTGGTGAAACTCGATATGGGTGCTGGCAGACCGGTCTCGTGGCTTCCTCGGTTATAATTCTGTGTTTTGTGACGGACGTACGACGCACTTTCGACGATGTGGAGAAACAGTCAGAAAAATTCTTAATAAGGGCATATAACTGCTGCTTTTGTGCTTCGGGTAGTTGTGGATTAATGGTAACCGAGGCGTCGACATTGCTGCAAGTTTTTGGCAGGGCAGTTCGCATTGTCGTGAGGCTGCATATTTCGGTCGCCGCTTGGAATTCGTGGAAATAGGCAATAGCTGTTCCTTGTGCGATGTGCTGGCATTTCCAAAGTTCGTAAGCATCACATCCGCACGGCCATTGCTTAGGTGAACAAGACCCCGAGCCACGCAAATGCCTTTGCTCAAAAACAGTCCTACGTTTCCATCCGCTATACCTTCCCGGTCGTGAAATCTTTCGTTCTCCACGATGACCATTATACTGGAGCGTGGCAGTACCGTTACATCATCCTCGACAACACGCAGTGCTGTAAGACGTCGCTCCTCCGATTCCTCTACAGGTAGAGCTTGCTCTGTTGAGAAGGATACACTCGACCTACGTAGGTTAATTATGGCGCCGTTGGCTTGCAAAAAATCCATACCTAGTATAAGTTCTCTTGAACATTCTGGCAGCACGATGAAGTCAGAAACGTAAGTAAATCCCCTTATTTCAAGCCTTGCGGTGCATCTACCAAGGGGCGTGATAAGGTGGCCGCCTGCGGTGCGTATCTGCGGACCTGTCCACTCCGTCACAACTTTTTTCAGTTTCCTCGCCATGGCGCAACTTATTACCGAATAATCAGCTCCCGTATCAACTAAAGCATTCAGCTCAAGGCCGTCTACTACCAATCGCAAGTCTGAGGTAATCTTTTCGCTAGTGCACCCGTCTACTGGAAATACTTCATCGTACTGAAGCGGAAATGGAGGATCTTCGTTACAGCGATTATCAGCGGCCTCACCTCCACAGGTCGCTTGCTTCAGTTTTCCTGCTGAGGGCTTGGTGACCGTCTTGGCAGCCTTGAAGCTGCACGGGGGCTGGGCGATCGGTAGCGCATAGGCGATGGTGACCGTGGCTGATGCTGGCGGGGAGTGATGGGGCTTTGACGTGTCGACAGGTATTCCTCAATCTCCGCGGGTCGTTCGCCGTTTCGGGGGCATGGCGCACTCATGGGAAAACCTCTCAATCCAGCTTGGCGGTACGGGCAGAACCTACACAGGTGACCAGCTTCTCCGCAGTGAAAACAAGAGGCCTGCTCTCGTGGTCACGCCAGACGTCACTTTTCCTGGGCCTCTGCTCCACAAAACGGGGCACGCTACGTGCTGGAGGACGGTAGGCAACCGTCGGTTGGAACACACGAGGTGTACTGCGCGCTGTCGGCGGGTAGGTGACCGTCGTCGCCACTGGTGCACTGCTTTGTACAGCGGGTTGCCTGAGCACGTCGGAGTACGTTGGCACGTGCCGAGCCAGCTGCGGCTCAGGCTCTGGATCCCGTATGACCTGTCGCAGTTCGTCTCGGACAACGTCGACGAGAGATAAAGCAGGTGCGGCCTGAGGTATTTGTAACTTGCTTAACTCTTCTCTGATCACTGATCGGATGAGCTCCCGCAAAGTGTCAAAGTCATTCCGCATGCCTCCAAAAACGATGTGTGCAGGAGCGCAGCTTACCTCGCGATTGTATTGCCGAGCCCGCTGCTCCAGCGTCTTCTCGATGGATGTTGCTTCCGACCTGAATTCGGTGACCGTGCGAGGCGGGTTACGGGCGAGAACAGCGAAAAGCTCTTGTTTTACGCCTCTCATGAGATGTCGCAGCTTTTTGTCTTCGGTCATGTTGGGATCAGCGCGCCGAAATAGACGCGACATGTCCTCGATATACATCGCCACATTTTCGTTAGTCAGCTGGCTTCTTGCTTGAAGTGCTATTTCTGCCTTTTCTTTGCGATCTGTGACGGCAAAGGTCTCTATTACTTGCCTTCGGAATTCTTCCCAAGACGTCAAAGAGGGCTCGTGGTTCTCATACCACGTCTTTGCGAAATCTTCCAAGGCGAAGTAGACGTGGCGGAGCTTGTGTCTCTCATCCCATCCATTAACACTCGCCACTCTCTCAAAAAGCTCCAACCAGTCCTCGACATCTTCGAATGAGTCACCGTGGAACGTCGGCGGCTTGCGAGGTTGGTTCACGACCATTTCTGGCTGTGGTACCTGGCTAGTCATAGTGGCGGCGTCCGTCGTCCGAGTTTCCCTTGGTGTGAAGGAAAGAGGCGCGAATTCCGGTGAGTCACCTCGAAGACGCCGGCTTGCTCGCTGGTGCACTGGTGTCAGTTCCACTGGAGTGGCTCGTTGGCGGTTAGGACTATTGCGACCCTCGTTGATGGGGCTTCGGCTCATACCCCGCACCTCCACCAGTAATGTAGCGAGTTTGATGAACGCAGGTTAATCAAAACAAGGCGTTTATTTAGAGCGAACCTGTGCTCACAACTCAGTCACTGCCTAGCAAGACAGACGCGTTCTAATGCTCGCGTCGTACCGTCGTCTTCTTCTTCTCTCCGTCGTCTCGTGCCAGAGGCGCGCGCAAGCCGGGATGAGCGTTGCCTGTGGTTGGTGAAATGCACGTTGCCACAGCGCGCGAACTTCCTAATATAAGAATGATGGCGGGCTATTAGAATGCGGCCAAGATGTCACGGCAATATATATATATATATATATATATATATATATATATATAAGTCGCAAAGAAAAATAAATGCTAAATGCTTCCGAAGTGCGGAATCGAACCAGGAACCTCTCGCTCCGCAGCGCGTGGCGCTAACCACTACGCCACAAAAAGCACCTCCTTCAGCGAGCTAACGGTGAGCCTTATATACGTACCCTTTACCGCTGGCAGGACTCGGAGACTGCAAGCGCTTACAAGCGTTTTTTCATTACCAGCGAGGTGGCGCGAGGAGCGCAACGCGCGCATTTAAAAGTCGTCGGCAGCTCGCTCCCTTGTTCTATTTGCGCAGGGAGAACTTTGCCCTTCCGCTGTCTGCTCGCGCGGTTGTCTCGTGGTGAGAGCTTTCACCGTGATGTCCGGGCTGATGTTATGGGAGCGTACGAAAGTCACTCGAGCTCTAGGGACGCCGCTAAACGAACAAACAGAAGATGAGCGCGAGCTGTCAAGTGTCACAGCTCGACACTTGAAGCACGCTAGTTTCCTTCGCTGCTTCGGCCGCCCTTGCAACAGGGGCGCTGTCCAAACTGAGAGTATCCATTGTTACAGCTTATTCGCGCTCGTTCGGTGTATATGTGTGCGTTCATTTCGTGCGTGCTTCACTTGATAGTTCGCGCTCATCTTCTGTTTGTTCATTTAGCGGCCTCCCCTAGCTGTGTATGTGTAGCTTTGCGACGCACAACGTATAAAGCCCTTCGTACCAGCACGCGCTGCCCACGGGAGGTGCACACTTAGCAAGTGCATGTTTGCTACAAATTATATTGCTCCTGAAGCTGCGAGCCTCACTTCATATAGCATTACAGTTTCTTGCTATCGCATTCATTGCTTCGCCCTTGCGACGAAACTGTGACTTTTTCGTACCATCGATAGTCCGATAGTGACTTCTCTATCAATAGTGTCGATATTACCGTCGAAAGTTCTGCATCTCTGCTACACACGTAGGCGTCCCTATTGCGTATTGTTCGACGGCAGCCAGCCAACGAGTGCGTGAGTACGTACGACTTTTTGCCTGCAACATGCGCTGTCACGATTAGCTTCATGAACTACATGCTCGGCGGTGCTATTGACGCTCATGGAAGTATGCCGGTGTACCGCTCACATTCAACGGGCAACCGTGTCATTGTGCAGGAACTCTTCGGCATGCATTGCAGCGGCGTGGACTTGTAGAACAACCAATTTTCGTTCGTGATATCATTTAGCATTTCTTATCGCTTGCTTAACCCTGTCATATGCTATTAAGTTATTAGTACAGTTGTGATCTGATAAGGTAGGCTAGGCATTGTGTTCCTGACACAGTGAAGCATTCTGCGATTTTAGTTTGTTAATGTGCTTTCTAAACGTAATTAAGTGGTAAGCAAACTAAAGGCGGATTTCTCTTCTGACACTAGATATTCTATTTCATACTTGAAGGTTGATGTTCGTATTTGATTCGTATCGCAAGACTTTGATATTCGCACGCGTATAAATATAACTTAAGAAATGAGGTGACCGGGAGCCTTCAAACTCACTGGAGTAAGGGAACGTGAACCTGTTCTGGTTTTCGCTATGAGCGCGTTGTCCACTGCGATAATTGCTATTGTTACGGACATAAACCATTTACATTCAATCAAGTTAGCATTAGGCAAATATTTTAGTGTATGAAGTGAACTACATCTCTTGGTTGCATACACTTTTGACTTGCTGATTCACGCTATAAATCTACCCAGCATGTTTCTGTGGCTTCAAGCTAAACACGAGAACAGAAGGTTCAACACGAGATAATTTTTGCTCACTCAACTACTGATGGACATTTCAATCCGCCCGATGATACCTAATACGATGATTATACGATCACCCCAGGCAGCATATTGATTTGATTCCTACGGTTTTACGTCCCAAAACCACGATTTGATTACGAGAGACGCCGTAGTGGAGGGCTCCGGAAATGTCGACCACCTGGGCTTCTTTAACGTGCGCTGACATCGCACAGCACACGGGCCTCAACATTTCGCCTCCATGGAAATGGAGCCGCCGCGGTTGGGATTCGATACCACGACCCACGGATCAGCAGCCGAGTATACCATAGCCACTAGACCACCGCGGCGGGGCCGGGTCACATATTGTATTTACCATATGTGGTACTCAAAACATCAACATTTTGCTCGGAATTCAAACTTCAGAGGCTTATTCAAAACCCGCTCTTCTATGGAATTTTTCCCCCTTTAGGGAATAGCTTTTATAAATATGGACTCAGAACGCATTCTCAAATGAGTCCCGTTTGCAGTTTTCGTGTTCATATTACAGCGGAGCTATTGTTAAAGCCTCTCTAGGTTGGTCTTGTACGCAGTTCCCAGCGAAGTGAAGAGAGTGCGGAATGAGCAGAGAAGGGGCAGATAGATAAAGAGAGAGATAGACAGAGAGCGAGAGAAATGAGGAAACAAAGAGAATAAAACTCGATGCTGAGGCGGGACTCGAACCCGGGCACCAACGGCCCGAAGGTGAGCGACAAAACCTCTATAGGCTATAGACCTACGCTTCAACAGCAGGAATTTGACTGTGTTGTACCGGCTGTTCCTTGCTATGGCCGCGAGAAAGAAAGAAAGAGAGAGAGAGAGAGAAAGAAAGAAAGAAAGAAAGAAAGAAAGAAAGAAAGAAAGAAAGGGTAGAGTTAGGTGAGGAGGAGGAAGAGATATAGAAAGAGGGATAGAGAGAAAGAAAGAGAGATAGTTGGAAGAGTGATCATTAGCGTGGTGTAGACAAAATAAATACTTCTTTTGCGTGGAAAACGATGCTTTAATGCTTTCTTTACGCTTGTGTGGCTTACATATGGAAGCAAAGTTAAGCGTTACTTAGCTAAAAAAATCGCATCTCCTTTGATTAAATTTGCAGTGCTTTACTAAGCCCCACAGCTCTGCTGGTCATTGGTGTTTGCGATAACAGAGCTACATCCCCTTAAAAAAGAAAAAGAGAAGTACAATGCGTACGAATGTTCTCCGGGGCAGAACCTCAGGGATGGAGGTTACAAGAAAAAAAAAAAGCGCTGTTTCGGCGTGCCGGGGGGAGCAAGACTTATCGTAAGGCCTATGAAAACGATACGGAAGCTTGCTTTTTGAATGTTCGACACGGAGTAAAACAAAGAAATCAAACAAAGGGACGTCATATAATAACAATTGGAAATTAAATGTGCGTCTTGGTTGTGCGCAGCCGCCATTGTAACACGGAAGTTATAGAAAATTCTGCCCTTTAAGAGTAAAAAAAAAGGTAGGCATAATAGTGGTTTCCCACTGGCTAGATTTATAAAAGTGCAGCAGGAGTTTCTTTTCAAGCGTCGTTGGACGACTAACGTATCACTTGAAACTAACACGCAAACGCACACACACACAAACGTTCGCGCTCGAACACGCATACAAACAGACGAACGCGCGCGGTGCTACAGACGACAGGAATTGTTTTCACCTATTGTCTTTTCTTTTGTTCTCTAATATGCCTTATTATAGACCTCGCCAATGTTTTCCGCAGAATGTCAGCAGAGAGAGGAAAACAAAATGAAGAGAAGAATAATCGTTCAGGCATCTGGTCGATGTTCGAATAGGTCCGCGCGGTTCGACCACGTGACATATGCCTAACGTAGTCGGCGCCGCCCTTCCAATCGTCGTTAGGAGTCGCTGTCATCATCTCCGCTCTGATCTTACGCGGGGAGAGGAGGGGAGCGCTTCCGACGCTCGCGCTGGTGCCTTGCGCTCCCTTTCCCTCGCAAAACCCTTTCCCGCCGCATGCTGCTCCTGCAGCGCGGCGGAGATGTCTTCTAGCACACTGCGTCCAAAGAGCGCGGCCGACATGAACGGCGGTCAAGGGACGACTCCGCGATACGTCGTGGCCGGTGTGCCCGATGCGGCCGCATTGCCCGCGGCTTGCGCCCTGCGTTCCCCGACCGGCCGGCAGCCCAAGTGCGCACGATGCCGGAACCACGGCCGCCGGCGGCTGGTGCGAGGCCACAAGCGCCACTGTCCCTTCCGGGAATGCTCGTGCGAGAAGTGCGAGCTTATAGCCGAACGCCAGCGGGTCATGGCCAAGCAGGTGGCTCTGAGGAGGTAACCGCAGCGCCCTAACACCTCTCTTTTGCACCCGTGCGTGGCAGCTGCGTCGTTTGATCGGCTGAAAGAAAGCGTGCGTTGCACGCGACGAAAGTGTGGCGGCTGGACTCGAATTTCGCGCGGAATGCGAAATCGCAACGGCTATCGTTGCTGCTGCGTAGTTCTTGGCATCATTTATTTATTAATGGATTGATTTGTTTATTTACTTGTTTTTTGCGATGAAACGGTGGACCGTGTCGAA